>OX638132.1:89490821-89877259 GCA_951804985.1 Dryomyza anilis | reverse complement strand
GTAGAAATTCTTGTTTTTTAGCAATTAATTTATTATGTTGTTGCAATAGCGTTTATACGCTGCTTAGTTAAGCCTATTATTTATTGTATTGATAAGAAAATATTGGCTATGGCTTAACGTAATGTTGTTTACAAATAAAACAAAGATACTATCTGTATCTGCGGCGTGTGAGCGACTGTCAGTTTGACATTAATTGATGGCAATACATTAAATGAGTCGTTGGCTATCTAGCGTATATTTTATTTTAATTATTTAGCTCATATTTTGTGTATAAATGCTAAAAGATACAAAAGTATCTAAAAGCAAAAAAGTATCTAAAAGTAAAAAAAAATATATTTTTTTATAATTTAGACTGTCAGTTTGACATTAATTGATGGCAATACATTAATTGAGTCGTTGGTTATCTAGCGTATATTTTAATTTAATTATTTAGCTCATATTTTGTGTATAAATGCTAAAAGATACAAAAGTATCTAAAAGCAAAAAAGTATCTGAGAGTTAAAAAAATATTTTTTTATAATTTAGACTGTCATTTTGGCATTAATTGATGGCAATACATTAAATGAGTCGTTAGCTTTTTAGTGTATATTTTATTTTAATTATTTAGCTTATATTTTGTGTATAAATGCTAAAAGATACAAAAGTATCTAAAAGCAAAAAAGTATCTAAAAGTAAAAAAAATATATATTTTTTATAATTTAGACTGTCAATTTGACATTAATTGATGGCAATACATTAAATGAGTCGTTGGTTATCTAGCGTATATTTTATTTTAATTATTTAGCTCATATTTTGTGTATAAATGCTAAAAGATACAAAAGTATCTAAAAGCAAAAAAGTATCTAAAAGTAAAAAAAAATATATTTTTTATAATTTAAACTGAGGCGCATAATTATTAAATTGCATAATAGACTTTTTTTTAAGTAAAAGTTAATTAATAGCCATTTAAAGTAATTAAAAATTTAAATACATTTTATATTTTTAACGCTTTGCATAAAAGCGTTGCATTTGTAGCTCAAAGATACAATTATAAATATATAAAGTCAACTCAAAACTACTGTCACTGCCGCTGACAAGAGCTCAAATTGCCACATAATGCTGAACTCTGCATGCCCCCAACATGCACAACAACTACCACATCACAGCGCTCTACATCTGCAATATCAGCATTATCCTCATCATTATCATGAACATCAACAGCATCGTGTTTATCGTCGTTCTAGTCATCCGCCTCCTCAACGACATCGTCGTCGTCGTCGACGTTAATAAAAAACCAAGGATTGAAACCGTAACCGTAACCGAAACCGATATCCATTTAAAACCGTTTCATATTTAAAACCGAAATCGTAACCGAAACCGTTATACGAAAATCAGAAATAAACCGATATCCAAAACCGATATAAACGGTTTCGGTTTTATACCGGTTTAAAACGGTTTTTAAAAAAGCATAAAAAGAAATAGAAAAACATATTTTATTTTATGTAGAAGATCTTAAGTAAAATGTCATTAATTAAAATTTGGAGTTCCCAAAATAAGCATTTTTGGTTGTACAAAAATTCACATGTTGTTTTTGAGAAACGATATTTCCAAAACAACGGTATTTGGTCTAAAATTTGTTTTTTGTTTCATTAACAACAAAACATCAACAACTCCAAGCAAAGTTTTTACGTTAAAAAATGATTAAAATTTTAATAATATTGGTTTTTTCTTTATTTTATTAGTAAATTATATAGGGGAGCTTGGGGTAAAGTGGGACAAGTTTTGAAAAGTTCATTTGAATATTTTTTATATTATTTTAAAGGATCTATTCAATAGAATACGATTTATAAGTCTTCTAATAGATTTTTGACTGATGTTTCAAAACAGCTCAATTTCGGACATAAACAAAACAATGGTAATGCAAGAAAAATGTAAAAAAAGTTTCAAATTATTAACATCTCAGTAACTATTTAAGGAAATACGAAAAATGAAGTGCAAGTTCGACAAGTTTAAACATTTCAAGTATAAGGCAGATATTTGTTTACATTAGTGATGATTAAAAATTTCTTTCTTGTTCTTGCATCTTGTTCTTGCATTTTTTTTTGCAAGAACAAAAACGAGAACAAGATCGAAATTTTGCAAAAAAAAAAGAGCAAGAGCAAGTGATTTTAATGTATTTATTATGTTTTTAAGGTAATAATGATATACAAAATAATTCATGATATTACTAAATATTGAACAACAAGTAACAATGGAAAGCGTGCAAAATATTTATGAACGTGAACATTAATGAAGATGTGTGTTTTTTTGGTTTTTGTCAATTCTAAAGAATATAAGCATCTTAAAAATAAGGCCTATGAAGCACTTTTGAAGGCGTAAATTCCTTTAAAAGTGCTTCAAAAGTCGCTTCAAAAAGATAAAACAGACAAAACAATGTTTTTTCTCTTTTCTTCGCTACGCTAGTTCGTACATCGATTGTGTATATGCACTGTGCTATGCACATATTTTTGTTTTACTTTTATATATAGTTTTTTTGTTAATTGTAAAATCATGAAGTAATAAAACATAATATATGAACATTTTACAGTGTGATATATTTAGCTGATATATTGCTTTTTGTGTTTTTCTTTTTTTACAAATCCGCTGATTCGTTTGAAAGTGCAACAACAACAAAAATGCGAATAAAGCAGCATCCAAGCTTTTGATAGAATTTTTGGCGGGAATTCTTTTGTACCACAAGAGAACTCGTTGTTGTTGCCAACTAGAGAGCTGTACTAGATACATACATGTAGTGTGGTGCCAAGCGTCTATCCGTTGTCATGCGTCTGTCTGTGTCATGCGTCTGTCCGTTGTCATGCGTCTGTCTGTTTTCATGCGTCTGTTTGTTGCCATGCGATGATACAGGATAGCAACGAAGAATTGTCGTTGTGAAAGTGTGTGTATAAGAATCGTAATCGTTATATTCTCTTCTTTCTGTTAGTATTCGCTTTGTAGCGTTTGAGTTTGTGTTCGCATGGTGTTCGCAAAGAAAAATGTTACTATGCAAGATATTATTTGAGTTCTCTTGACATACGGTATGTGTAGCATACGGATTTTTTAATCTGTGACGAAAACAGATATATGCCTATACGAAATATTCCTTATATTTATTGTATTGTAGAACGAAAAGTCACCAAACACATTTTTATGAAAAACTTAATTTTCGAGTTTGTTGATTAATATTATAAAAAGTAATTGATGCATTTTTAAAGTTGAAATATCAACTAATTTACATTTTCTTATCAATTGACAGATACATAAAGAAGTTTGTAAAAAAATATTTAGAATTTTGAAAATGTATTTGGTGACTTTTCGTTCATTTTATTATATAATTGTCTCGTCAACATCACTTGATTTATACAATTATTTTTTATTAGTTAATTCTTGTTAAAATATAATTCAAATTTTTATGTTATTGGTTTTATGTTTTTGTTGGTAAAATGTTGAAGAAATTGAAAATATGGAAAATAAGTAACTTAAATACAATTATTGTTCAAATTCTATTCGTTTTCATAATTAATATGCAGTTTAAGATATTTGTCTTCGATCTCTTATTTAAAATTTAAAAGATTAAGATTACCATTTCTTGACTTGCTCTTGCAAATGATCATCACTAGTTTACATATATTGCAGTTCACAGAATTATTGAAATTTAATTTCTTTGGCTTTTATGGATGAAAATTGTACAAAATTCTTCTTCTTTGCAATTCAGATCATATCTCAGGTGAAGTCAAAATGTTGCTTTTCATTGGTTTGAGGTCACGAAATTTTAAATTAAATTTTTTTCTTGGCGTAATCAATTATATAATTCATATAACACAATATTGTTACTAAAATAACAACAAACATTGTTTAAATTACGTTTCCCACTTTACCCCAATATCATAATTTGAACATAATTTAGCACCATATAAAAAATGTAAAATTATTTGAAAAATATGAAAATAAAGAAAATTTATACAAAAACCGAAATCAAAACCGAAACCGTAACATGGAACCGGTATACCGAAACCGTTTCGTTATTAAAACTTAAAACCGAAACCGTTACCGAAACCGAAACGCGGAAAAAACCGAAACCGAAATCGAAACCGTTATTCGTTTAGGTTTCAATCCTTGTAAAAAACACTTAAAAATAACATCAACAACAATTGCTCATTTAAAGCCATTTACAGCGCACAATAAATGCACTGCGTGCAGCACTTAAGATACGAACAGAGCAGCAACAACAACAACAATTGAGAATGAAAACGAAAGCAGCGGCAATAAGAACAACGACGAGGCACAAGCAAGCAACACTCAATCATAATTGGTGCAAGAATTTAGTTTAAATATTCAGTTTCATTCTTTTTCACGTCATTCCGCATGCACTCCACTTAACGCAGATACAAGTTATTCAATGGGTATCTCAAAGATACAACCAACTAACCGCACAGATACTTTTTGAGCTCACGTTGTGCGCGCCCGTCGTACACCGAACAACGTTAATCGCAATCGTCGCTGTCCTCGTCGTCGTCGTCTTCATAATAATAAAACGCATAAATCTTACGTCTTTAGCATTTAGCAGAAGCGCGCAGCAGTAACAAACGAACGAACGAACGTACGAAATAAAAATAAAAAAGTATTAAATATAAATTGTATCTGAACGCGCTTTAAAGTGTATCTGTGTGTCTCGAACGACGATTTACAACTGCGACGATGATGAACGAGTCTTCCGCTGCTGACTGCTGACTCGGAAGACCCTCTGCCGCCACACCAACCCACCTCAGATACGGTCGCCGTCACCGCCACCGCCTGCGCAACATTCTGTCGCAAATGTGAAATGTGAATCGAATTGAAATCACATTCAGTGCGGCTCGTTTTCGTCCTGCGTTTGTTCGTTCGTTGTCGTCTTTAGTTACCGTCTTTTGCGTTTCATACTCTTCTTCTTTTTTCTCTTCGTCTTCTTCATGTTCACCCACATCTTTAGCGCTCCACTTTATGCACTGCAAAGTCACAAATAAACATTTTACAAACAGCTCGTCCTTCGGCTCGTTGCCTTTCGTTCCCTCGCTGTTTTATGCTGCTTCACTACATCGTCTTCTTCCCCTCGTCTTTTTTGTCATTCTCGTGTTTTTCTGCTTGTGCTTCGTCATCCACTTAAGACGCTGTGGGGGCCCCTTCTAATGTCCTCCGTACTCTTCTTCGTCGTCATCACCAACATCTTCTTCTTCAACTGCTCCATGCAACGTAATGTCAGCAGCAGCAACAATAACAATCAAACTAATAGCAGCAGCAACAACAACATCCAGCAACAACGTTGACATTAGCAACATGCGCTTAATGGAATTAACTTCAACACACAGCCACACAGACTCACTCACACAAACATTTCGTTGCTTGCTGCTGCATACAAATTGCTATGGTATAATTTATTTTTATTAGTTCAGCAACATGTTGCACACTGTCTCACTCATTCACTCACTGTGCTGTCAAGTGCTTTGGCAGCATGTTGCCGTTGCCTACGTCGAGCAACATGTTGCAGTTGCGATAAACTCTGAAATTGTTTTCAATTACAGCACGTTTTGTGACTTCAATAATGCATTCGTGTGTCAGATTCATTCGTGGGGTAGTGTGTGTGTGATTTAAATTGTTGCAAATGCTATTTGATTACGAAACAGGGTGCTTTGCACTGCAAAAAAAAAATCGTAAATTTACCGTTACTAATTAAAAACCAGTTGGGAAGGTTAGATCACATGGGAAAATTTAAAGTATGGTCATTTTACAGCAGGGTTATTATAATAGTTACGATTATCAAAATTATAGTCGGTCTAAGCTGACTATAAATACCCTACACATATGTGTGGTTACCATTCACAGTGGTATATAGGTCACCAGGGTATACGAATCCTGAAAATAACTACAAACATTCAATCGCTGAAGAATTTCCATTCATTTGATACCCATATTTACATATGGGTAGGTGCACCGAATTACGATTTTTTTTTGGGAACCACAAGTCGTTTTGCGGGAGAACATTGTTTTCATGTATTTGAGCATGAAGTCAATCCAAAAAAAGTTTACCTGAACACGTATACAGTATAATTCACCAGTAGATGTGTTTTATATGATAAATTTGAACATAAGTGGTCGGTTCACAGGTCATAATGGACTGATCATGCCCATTTTCACTGACATACAGTGTAGACATATAAGTAATCTAAATTAGGAGTTTCATTTATTTAGCTCTTCTAGTTTTTCTGTAATCGTGATTTCAACAGACAAACAGATGGACATCGCTAAATCGACTCAGGAGATCATGCTGATCAAGAATATATATACTTTTCCATTCCGGAGATGCTTCTTTCTGGGTGTTACAAACGGCGTACCAAACTGAATACACCCTTACACTCTTAGTGTAGGGTATAAAAAGGAAAAATCACTTATTTTTCTGCACGGTACAACTCATCGAGACAAACATGATCGGAATGCTCAAAATTTCTAATATTTTCATTTTTGTAGATTCGAAACCGCTCATCGAGTTCAACCAGGGTTCAATCAAAATCTCTCATGTCAAAATATCTATATAAAATATCGAAAATTTAGCTAAATCTCCAAAAATGTCAAATATCTCTAAACAAAATTAAAAAATTATAAATCTCAATTTTTTTTTTTTTTTTGATCATTTTGGAGATTGAGGTTCTTCCTCTGAGTATCCAAATGTGTGTCTAGATGTGTTGTATTGATTCCGCAAAAATTAATTTATAAGTAACTCCAAAAATATCTAAAATCGATATCAAAATAAAAAATTATAAAATTTCAAAAATTTCTAAACAACATTTGAATTTTTTTTAATCATTTTGGAGATTTAGGAGCTTATAAAATTTTAAAAATTTAACTCAATCACCAAAAATTGCAAAAATTTCTAAACAAAATTTGAAAAATGTTTGATCATTTTGGAGATTGATCTTATCCTTTTGAGTTTTCAAATGTTTATCTCGATGTGTTGTATTGTTTCCGCAAAAAAGAAATTAATAGAGATTTTGATCAATTGACCATGTTGGTCCCGATGAGCTGTATGGATTTCGTGAATAAAATTAGATATTTTAAGAGGGCTATTTAATGCCGTTTTTTTACATATATCTCAAAAATAATATTTACAAATTACTTTTATAAATATCATTTACTTTTTCTCAAAAACAATAATTAATAATTACGGTTATAAAAATATCTCATAAATAACTATCTATAACAACCAATCTCGAAAAATGTCAAAAATCTTTAAATAATATTTCGAAAATCTCAAAATCAATCTCCAAAAATGTCAAAATCTCTAAATAAATTTTCGAAATTTTAACTTTTCGATATCTTAAAAATTTAAAAATTGTAAAAGTTTTTTTTAATTACTTTTGATCATTTTGAAAATTAAGGAAGTTACCTCTGAGTGTCCAAATGTTTGTCGCGATGTGCTATATTGATTGCGATAAAAATAAATTTATAGAGATTTGGATCAATTGACCATGTTGTTCTCGATGGGCTGTGTATGGATTTCATGAAAAAATTGGATATTTGGAGCTTCTTTTGAGAGGTGCTATTTAAAGACGTGTTTTTTTACATAGATCTCAAAAAATAATAATTACAATTGATTTTTATAAACATTTATTAGGTATAATAATTATATTTAAATTTTAAATATGTCTCTTAAAAATAATAATTAATAATTACTTTTATAAATATCTCTCAAATATAACAATTATTAAAAATTTTAGTGGAAACAACTTAAATTAATTATTATAATCTGACTTTTTCAGATAAAACCTATAATAAATATGTCTCTGCTTTTAAGGGACGTTTTGACAATATCCAGTTAAGTGTTTCAATATCATATTTTTTATGGGTAACTCTTAAGTTAAAGTGGCAGTTAGTGCTTAACCGGAGATTGTGGAAACGAGTTAAATTTTTTTAATTTTACGTAATTGTTTGTAGCCGCGATAGGTCAGTGATTAGTGCGTTGGACTGCGAGCCGAAAGGTCCCCGGTTCAAGCCTGGACTGGGGCTAACAACACCTTTTCATAGAAACATTTTTCTATACCGCGCTACCTCTCGTCAGTAAATGGCAAACCTACGAGAGTAAAACTATTGCCTATGAAAAGCTCTCACCCGCCGTTCGGATTCGGCAATAAACTGTAGGTCCCACCACTTTGAGTACAAATATAACACGCACAGCTCAAAATGGTGAGAGAGCTCGGCCGAAGTTCTATACAGGACTGTAGCGCCAATCTATTATTATAATTGTTTTCTCATATTTGACTTTTTTCACAACTTAAATTCTGTTAAAATTCTAATTAGAATTCCTTACAGAATTTGTAATTTTCTAAAATTTATTTAAATAAATATTCAAAATACAAATCTTAAATCATATTAGGGGTTCACATCGCTCCCGTAAAGTCATGACACGAAACATCTCCTTTAATATCTGAGTATTGCAATTGTCAAAAAATTGTGTGTCCATCCGCAAGAAAACCGTTTTTTTTATTAGAATCAAGAGAAGTACAGGGGACAACTAAAAATTATGTTGAAATGTGAAACCTCTATTATTCATAACTGGAATTAATTTCACAATTCAACATTTGATTTTGCAATTTTTACACTCTACACTAAATGGGGCAACGTTAAAACAGAAAAAATTAATGGGTATTTTCCATTTGGTTATCCGATTGTTAGAAAGGGGCTTGCATAAAAATGTATATACATAAAATCTTAATCAGCGTCACCTCTTGATTCGATTTCTCAAAGTGCGCCTGGCTGTCTTTCGGTTGAAACTAGAAGAGCTAGATCAATGAAATTCAGAACTTAGATCGTATACATATGCTGTCCTCTATGAAAATGTAAAGGGTGTAAACGAAATGATTTTTACATTTTCTTTTAATCATAACTTAAATACTTAACATGGTAAAAGAATACATTATTTCAAAAATGAAGAAAAGTTCTCCATAGTTTTTAAAAATAGTTAAAGATTTATATATCTGAATGAGATAGGACGTATTTCCGTATTTTAGTCTTCCAGAACACAATTTCTTCTAACTTTTTTGATAACGCTAATCCAACTAGCGCTTATTTTATTTCATTTTTGTAAAATTTCAATATTTTTCGAAGAATTAATTTTATATAATCCAAACATTTTAAACCTGGACCTAGCTCAGGACAGGAGGGTAACATATTTTTGAACAAATTGTATCATTTTGTTTCAATAGTCCCTCGTTCGTTTTTTTTGATCTTTAATCCATTTCTTCGATTTTATTTCGTACTTTAAATGATCTAAATTTAAATCTCATCTTCACATTTTGAAAATGTGAAATATATTAATTTTTGTTTGCCACATTTTGTTAGGCTTAGATCTACTACTATTCTTACGTCGCAAATTTAGGATTCCTAAATCCTGAATTTCGACCTGATTCACGTTTACTATTTACGAAAAAGGTCTCTCGAAACCGAATTGGCATAGTTCTAGCTATACTTGCAATACTTGCAATAATTTGAAGAAATGTAGTACGTAGTAGTATGTCCACCACATCAAAATTTCAATTTCAGTAATATTATGTCAAGTTAATAATTTTATATCAATTAAACCTAGGATAGCCTTAATTCGCACTAACTTTTTTCTTATCACAAGCAATGTGGGTAAAAATAAAAAATATATCATCCCAATGTCGTTCCCGGATTTGGAGAAATTACATGGCAAAAATTACCATTTTTTGTACATTTGTTCCCTTTTTGTAAATATATTCAGAGGACTGCAAGCGATATCTTTCATTCTCCCTTACTTACAATGTGGTAAAAAATAAAAAAAATAATTATCCCGATATCATTCCCGGATTAGGAGAAATTACATGGAAAACATTACCTTTTTTATTCTAATTAAATACATTTGTGCCCTTTTTGTAAATTTATTCCAAGGACAGCAAGCGATATCCTTCATTCTCCCTTACTTTTTTCTAATCACAATCAATGTAATAAATGAAAAAATAAAATTAAAGAAATCTTCCGATTTGTTTTGAAGTTATATAATTTTGGTAAAAAAAAGTGATTTTTTGTTAACCATGCGTCATATTGAACAACATTTTATATGTTTTGATGTTATTGTCGCAGTGGTTCGAATCCGCGTCAGTTTGGCTCGTAGTTAAAAGCTATAACCAACTGAGCTATCGACGCTATATTATAAATTATAAAATACCAACGTAAAAATAGTAAATTCGTCTTTAATCATATTTTTAATTGCCATATATAAAATAAGATATCATAAATGTTAAAAATTTGAACTTTGAAAATTTAACAAAACACCCAGTTTTCTGTGTGAAACCTTGATATCGTTCTGCCAACCTGGTAACAATTATGAGCCAATACAGAGAATTGAGCATTGAATTTTTATGATGTGTTTGCAAAATGGATGCAATTGTTAGAGGTACGAATATGGCTCTGACTGTGTGTGTGTAACGTCTGTCTGTCTGACTTTGTGTGCGACGATTGTGATACAGAGTGGAATTGTGTACGACTCTGTGTGTGTCATGCTCTATTTTAAAGCTGTGGCAAGTTGGATGGAGTAAACAGTTGCTGCGCAGGCAGAGACGACTAAAATGTGGAAAACTGAACGGCTACAGTAGTAGCATAGATGAGATTGAAAATTGCAATAAAATATTGCAAAGAGGATTATGTGCGACGCGACAGGTCGCGCCCTCTAGGGGGATGGATGGGTGCTAGGCGCCGGAATGCGTTGCACATGAAGAATGAATGGAATTTTTTGTTGTCGACAACGGCGACAACGTGCAGAAAAAAAACAAAAAATTATTGAATTCTAAAAATGAAAAATAATATAAAGTTGAGAATGTTATGAATTTTCAGATTTAATACAGTGAATAATTTTGTGTAAAATGATAAAACAAAAATAAATCAAAACGTGTTGTAGAGAAATACGATAAAATATAAATTTTCGTATTAGGGGTTGTACAAGTGGTGCTGTCAAAAACAACTGACAGTTATGATGACATTTGTTAGCTGTGCAAATAAATGATGTAAACACTTTGAGTAAAGTTATTTTTATCAAATTGATGCAAAATTTCAATGTTAACAGAGTATTTCGTTACAAAAAAACATAAACAAAAATTTAAAAAATATTTTTAATTATCCTATTAATATAATAAATCTGTTTGTTCGTTTGTTCCGCTTCTCCGTCTAAACAGCTGATCCGATTGAATTTTTTTTCTTGAAATTTTTACCACAAATGCGGTATGGTATGGAAGGAATGACAGGCTATATATGGGCGGGATTGGAAAAAAGGACGTGGCACCTCCCATACAACCTAAACGTTCAAAACGATATAACTCGGCACTTTCACCAGCTACGAACATGAAACAAAAAACTCAAATACAAATAAAATGAAAAGCAAAAACACAATTCAAAAGCACAAAACAAAAATACAAAAACAAAAGCAATAACATAAAACAAAAATCTAAACTAAAGGAAAAACAAAAAATGAAAGAAAAAAAAACAAAAGCAAAAACAAAAACAATTTGTTTTTTCGACATTGTTTTTTTTTTTTTAAATGGTGATTTTGACCATTGCATTGTTTTTGTCGACCAAATTTTTTTTTAACAATTTATTTTTGGAAATTTTTTGAACATTGTTCTTTTTGTCGAATATTTTTTTTTGTAAAATGGTGATTTCGGCCATTGCGTTCTTATTGTCGTCCAACATTTTTTTTAACAATTTTTTTTTTCGTAATTTTTCAAACATTGTTGTTTTCGTCGAACATAAATATTTTTAAATTCCGAATGGACGTCAAAACGGCTTAACCGAATTGAATAAAATTTTGGCACAATATGTATGTTGGGCCTGGGCAGAGTATATGCTATATCTTGGTATGATTAGTGGACTGGGCGTGGCACCTCCCGTATAACCCAAAAATTAAAAACACATTATATCAGCAATTGGGATAGCAAATTTAATGACATTTAGGTCAGCGTTATTTTTAACCATTCTATCACTCCCATTTCGCCGAATGTGGGAGTGATTGGACCATTGGGCGTGGCACCCCCATAGAAGATACATTTTACATTACGTGTATGTCAACAGTTATTATAGTGATATCAAGATATTTCACACCAGATTAACAATCACCCAAAATTCTTTAAACTCACCACACCAAAATTCCCCACATTAAAACTCACCACGCTAAAACTCACCATACAAAATTTCACCACACAAAAATTCACCACACTAAAACTCACGACAATAAAACACACCACAATAAAAACCACCACACTAAAACTCATCACACCAAAATCACCACTATAAAACTCACAACACAATAATTCACAACACTAAAACTCATCAAACCCACACTCACCACACTGAAACTCACCACACTAAAACTCACCACATTAAAACATCTATTGTGAAAAACTCTACGGGGAAAAATTCTACGGGGAAAAATTCTACGGGAAATAATTCTACAGGGAACAATTCTACCGGGGTGAATTCTACGGGAAGAATTCTACCGGGAAGAATTCTACGGGAAAGCGTTCTACGGGGAAGAATTTTACGGGGAATATTTCTACTGGGAAGAATTCTACGGCGAAATGTTCTACGGGGAAGAATTCTAAAGGGAAGCGCAGTCTGAGAAAGAATTGTCTTTGAGATAAGTTGTTATGGCGGAGAATTATTATTTGGTTACAACATTTATAAAACCAATAAAAAACTTCAACAGCTAAGCAAGGGCCCTTCAAATAAATAATTAAATGTTCTTAATATTAATAAAATCGCTCCATATCTTTGAATTCTCAAAATCTTGTCACGAGTCGTGCACGGGTCCAGCTATTTCAAATAATGTAATAACAAAAGAGATCTAAGAATCAGTTCCTATTATAATATTTGTCTAAATAAATATTTATTATTTTACACACAAAAACTTGAGTGCATATAAAGGTTCCGTATGATAAGCTCCAACTTAGGTGTTAAGTGCCAATGAGGGTCATAAGCCATAATAGGGGTTAACACCGTGGGGATTTTTCCGGACACTAACTATAAAAAACAAATTCAAAAAATGTCCATCGGACAATGTTGAATATCCTCATTAAATCATATCAATTAGATTTTTTTAAGTCCAATTCTTTGTGCAAAATTTCAATTTCCATTAGATCCAAAAATATTTATAGTATTTCAAACGTTTTTTTTACATTTTGACGATTGTCGTTCAGTAAAAATCACCATATCTCATAGAAACAGTAAAATCTGAACTAGAAATGGGTACGCGTGATTGTGATTGAATCTTAATTTACTCACGTGATTGTGAGTGAGTGAGTGTGAGTCGATCAAAAAAAGCCCGTGAATGAGAGTGCGTGATTAGAAAATTCTTTTCGTGAGCGTAAGTCAAAACTCTCTCACATGCACATCTCTAATCTGAACCTTGCTTTTAATTGGATAACCAGCAGGAAATGTCATCAATGATTCCACTATGTCAGGTCAGGAACATCGATAGCATTTTCGCACTGCAAAGAATTGATGACATTTTCATACAAATGTCCTTTGATTCATGCATGATGTGACATTGACGATGTCATGCACGTCAGAAGAATTGATGACATTTTCATACAAATGTCCTTTGATTCATGCATGATGTGACATTGACGATGTCATTCATCGAGGAAGTCACAAATGTTTGTCATACATATTATTTTTTTTAGTAAAAACATTTTTTTTTATTATTTTATTTTAATTTATATTTTTTTATTTTATTTATTATTTTCTTCTGTTCTCGTTTGGAATGGTATGTGTACTTGCTAATGTCCATAACCTACTTTACTAACGGCCATCATCTATCAACATTACTACTGCTTATTATCTCGCTTTTATAAAATATGGTCCCTGACATTAGGCCTATGAATTATATGACACGCAGGATGACATCGAACACAAATTTTCAGTTTTACGCGTAAATGCTGCCCCTATACGTATGTTGTATTCATTTCACATTGCATTTCACAACGTAAATGCTGCATACATTTAGGGGCATGTGACGTGAAAGTTAATTTTCATCAATGACGTCATCAATAACATTTCATCAATGACATATTTTCATAATAGTTTGGCACTACAGTCCTATAAAGACTTAGGCCGAGCTCTCTCACCATTTTGAGCTGTGCGTGTTATATTTGTACTCAAAGTGGTGGGACCTACAGTTTATTGCCGAATCCGAACGGCGGGCGGGAGCTTTTCATAGGCAATGTTTTACTCCTGTAGGTTTGCCATTTAGTGCCGAGAGGTAGCGCGGTATAGAAAAATGTGTCTATGAAAAGATGTTGTTAGCCCCAGTCCAGGCTTGAACCGGGTACCTTTCGGCTCGCAGTCCAACGCACTAACCACTGAGCTACCGCGGCTACTTATTTTCATAATGTCATTGATATATGTATATATGACATATGGTGTATGACGTCTTTTATGCAATATCATTTATGACATATTCATCAATGACAAATTTTCTAACGTCCTCGATTCATCATTGATTACCTTGTCGTCAATGAGACCATTTCCTGCTGGATACTCTAGGACTTTGATCGAGAACGAATCACCGAATATTTTCCTGAACATAATCCCATAATTTTTGCTATGGAAATCCCATACATCAATTCTATATAATTCATCGGTGCTTCGAAATCAGCACCGATGAATTATATAGAATACTCTATTTTACTGGTTTTCTATTACGTACACCGCAAAAAATCAACATCATATTTATAAATTTCGTACTTTAAAGATCGTTTCATAATATTTATAACTACAAAACGTCAATGTTATGAATTTATTATCTATTTGATGAATTAAAAAAAAAAGTGTTTTTCAATTTGATGTGAAAAACACGTTCATCATATTAATGAACAAATACAACATATATGTACACCCAGAAAAAAATACTATATACTATATACTATTTAAAATAGTCAATAGGATAAATTATTTTAATCGGAAAATACCATTAAATACTAGAAAATGCCATGACATTTCCATTGAGTTTATATGAAAAGATTTATTTTTTGTATACTATTAAATCAACAATTGACCAATTTTAATGGTATTTGAGGGAATTTTTTTCTGGATGTATGTCATATTGAAGAATTCTGTTCATAAAACCAAATTTTAATCAAAATATTTATTTTTCGTTAATTTTTTACAATACTTCTTAGTTCTTGTAAATGTTTTGTAACACATTTTATTGTTTGTTTGGCCAACATTTTTTTGACACATTTCTTTTTTACGAAATTTTTATTTTAACAAAATTTTTATTTTTTCGGATATTTACATTTTTTTCGCACAATATTTTTTTTACGAAATTTTATTTTTTAAACAACGGACAGATGGACACGAGGTCACGTTGATCAAGAATATATATAATTTTCCATACCGGATATGCCTCCTTCTAGGTACCCTAATAGTGAACTATAACAAACTCTGTATAAAAAAAACTCTGCACTGATAGTGCTGATGAAATCAGGCAACTTAATTAAATGTAAAAGCTACAGCACCCTGTTTGATACTGCACTAATTGCTGCACATGCAACTGGCTGCAAAGTCATCAAATGAATAAAATTAAGTGGAAACTTATTGTCGCACTCTGTACGACGGAAATGTGCCACAAAAGGGCGGTAGGACAGAGACGGCGGCAGGCGACGCAGGACATGCGGTTTGTATTAATTGAAACTGACAGAGCAGTAATGGCGCTGCCTTCGGCTGCTTCATGCTGCAAATAATGCAAATGGGATAAAGAGAGCTTTAGTCTCGTTGAGGATGTGCGGCGGTGGATGCTGCTGGAATTGGCTTCAAGTTGTTGCTGGTGACGTTGCCGATAGCCGAATGCAGCAGGCGAGAGGTGACTGAAGAGTGTTGTTTGTGTTGTCGACGTAACTATGACAATGGTCGGTCCATTGAAGCAGCAAGCAGCAGCTCCTACAGCTGGACCACACACAACCTTCGCAATTACTCCCGCGTCGGGCAACAGTTGCCACATTAAATAAGGTTGAACAGATTAAAATGTGTTAACTGCGCAGCATCCGATTGCGTTCTGTGGCATCTACTTCCCCTATTGCTTGATCCCCGCCAGATATGTGCCAAATGAGAATGAAAACAACAACAACAACAACAGTAATGAGTATACTTCAGTTGTTGCTGTTAATATGGCAACGTTGCCAACTGCCAACAATCGCACAACAATCTGCAAATGACTTACGAAATGAATGAGTTAATTATCATTGCCATGTTGCCAGATTGTGTGACACTCGTTTTTATGCAAGAGTAAAATTACTGCCAGGCAGAAAATATTTATTGCGAAGCAGGACAAAAAATTAATGAAAGATTTTATAAAAAAAAGAAATTTGTCAACATTGGGGACTACGATAAGTTTATATTCCGAAAATGTAGAAAATGTTATTTAATTTAAATAAATTTCTTTAAATACAAGACTCAAATATTTTTATATGGTCACTGTCTTGCCAAAAGGGGGAAGGGTTTCTTTTTTAATATATTGGGAAATCAAATTTTAAAGTTTGAAGTAGAGATGGCGCGTGCCGTGCTTTTTTCGTGTCACGCCCGAAAATCTGAATTCGTTCGTGCAAATCTCCGTGCGTGCTAGTTGCTGTCGTGCGCGTGCGTGTCCGTGCCTCCAAAATCAGGCACGCGCCCATTCTAGATTTTTATACCCTACACCTATGAGGTACAGGGTATATTAACTTTGTGCATATATGGAAAAGTATATATATTCTTGATCAGACCCGAGTCCGTTTAACCATGTCCGTCTGTCTGTCTGTCCGTCTTGCTGTCTTGCTGTCCGAATACAGAATAACTTGAGAAATACTGATCAGAATGCGATGAAATTTCGTCTTAATATATTTTAGCCAAAAGTAGGAACTGAGTTTGAAAATGAGCCAAATCGGTCAACGGACACGCCCACCTCCCATACAAGTCACTTTTTTATAACTCTTTCGGAACTAATAACTCGATAAGTATTCAAGGTATAGTTATAAAATTTAAAAGGTATTGTTAAAATTCACCTATAAATATGTGGTCCAAAAATGGGCGGGTTTTCATAGTGGAAATTTGATCCGTAAATTATTAAAATCAAATCTATGAAATATTAGCCTTTCAAAATTTTAAATATAGGCGTGGTCCGCCCAATTATATTTTTCAATTTTTTTTTTAGTTGTTTATACTTTTATATAATTTTTTTAATTTATGGGGATATAAGACGTTAATTTCTGATATATGAATAATATTCTGAGGGTGGGGAGGTTCATCATAATTAAAAGGTATGCAATTAAATATCCCACATTAATATATGTAGGGTATTCCATAGTCGGGCCCGACCGACTATAAAAATCCGCCCCATGTGACCGAACTTACCCATGTGACCTAACTTTCCCAACTCGTTTTTTTTTAGTTTCTACCCCAATTTAAAAAAAAACCCTTCCAGCTTCAGAAAATAAAAATTTCGTGGTATTTTAGCCTTTTCTTAAAAATCTGTTGTTTTAGTTTTTCTTATGGATTTAAGAGAATAAAACAGTATCAAACTTAATTTTTGAATTATTTATTACAGGAACTAAAACCTATTGGAATATCGGTTCCCGTTCGGGTTCGAAGATTTTTTAAATTGTAATTTCGATTCCGATTTCGACCGGTTCCATACATTTTTAATAACTGTTCCGATTCCGGTTCTTTGCGTTCCCTAACAGGGACTATAATATCTGTTCCGGTTCTGGTTCCGATATTTTTAAAATAGCGGTACCGATTCCAACCAGGAATAAATATATATATGTTTCGAATCCAGTTCCCATTCAGTTCCGGTATTATTTTTCACATTTTGCTTGCTTATTCATGTTTTTCCGTACTTTTTTCGTGTTTTGTCGTGTTTTTCCGTGTTTTGTCTTGTTTTTCTGTGTTTCTTCGTGTCTTTTAAAATGCCGTGTTTATTTTTCTCGTGCGTGCCTGTAATTTTACTCGTCGGGCTCGTGCAAAAAAACGAATCTTTTCGTTTTTTTGCGATAACTCTTTAATGGTACAAAATAAAATAATAATGTAAAGGCAATTATTGTTTGTTTTCAAAGCACCTAATGATCTGTATTATTAATTAAAAATATTTTGGCAACAAAATTTCCTGCAAATAACAAATTGCAAATTAATGTTTGGCAAAATATTTTTAATTAATAATGCAGATCATTAGGTGCTTTGAAAACAAATAATAAATGCCTTGACACTACTATTTTATTTTATACCAATAAAAAGTTATGGCGAAAAAACGAAAAGATTCGCTCTTTTGGCATGACAAGATTTTCAATTTTTCGAATTCTTCCTTTTGGTTTTGTTTTTTTGGCAAGAAATATCCAACAAAACACTACACGATTATGGCACGGTATAGTTGAGGAAAAACTACATTAAAAAAATGTAAAAAAAAAACGCAAATGTCAAGAAATTTAAATTCGCCTCTTTGGCATGATAGTGTTTTTTTTTTCGAAAATGTCCTTTTTAGTTTGAAACTGTTTTACATACGGTCGTTATCTATCAACATTACTATTGCTTATTATATTGCATATATAAAATGTTGTCGCTCAAAAATAGACTACGAATTATATGATGAGCCAAGTGACATAGAACGAAAAGTTTCAGTTTAACGCATAAATGCTGCACCTAAATGTTTGCAACTTTTATGCATTTCACGGACGCGCAATTTTAAAAGCAAAGACAAAGTCATTTAATTTTAATACTTTTCTTTAATTTTGGTTTACATTTTTTTCTTTATTTTATGTTTTTTTTTTTTATATTTAAAAATGTACAATGAAATATACTAAATATTATGTTATTGATGCCTACTACGCATAGAGTAGACATATTCAAAATAAGAAATTTAAATAATGTTGAGTTTTGTTTATTGTAATTACTTAAATATCATGAAGAGTTTTGTCTTGGATATGCCATGCCTGCCATTTCAAACTAAATTTTAATTATTTTAAAATTCACATCTAACCTCAATATGCAATTGAAGCGCATAAACGATATTTTCAATGATTGCAGTTTCAATTGAAATTTCAATTCATTTCGAAGAAGAGAATCAATTAAGCGTCAATGAACAGCACAAACATAAGATGCGATTATGACGATGCATTGCAACAACAACAACAACAACATGAACAAAAACAACAATTTACAGCAGGCAACAAAATCTCAACGCATCCACTTCAGAGATACATAGCAATTTATGCACTTCAAGGAATTTATATTTTCTAACTACATGTTGCTATTTTAAATTAAGCACTAAATAAATTATGCCAAAAATAATATGCAACAATATGAAAAAAGGCAGGCAGGCAGGCAGCCATACAGACAGACAGACACGAGGAAGACAGCAAGGCACGCAGTCAGCAGAAAGACAGCATAACGTTGACAATGAAGCTGATGTTGCAGACAAATGACGACGACGACGATTTGTTGTTGATGATGCTGCAGTATATTATGATGCATTTGATGCTGTTACTGCTTAAGTTGATGATGAGGTTGATGTTGCTGCGAATTCTTAAAGATTCGCAAAGTACAGCAGGGAGTGGCGCTGCTGCTATACCTATTTGTTGCTCTCGCACGATGGTGCAAATACATATATCTAAGATATCACCGATATAACATCTTTAACTTCAAATGGCTTTAAAATCTAAACGTAGCTTTGTAGAGGGGTCAAACTTTGTACTTTTTGTCCTAACTTCAAGTGGCTGTAGAATCTAAACGAAGCATCGTAGAGAGTCCAAACTTCGCACTTTTTATCCCATAATAAATCTTATTAGTTGATATAAAAATCATGTCAAATCTTTAACTTTAAATGGCTGTAGAATCTAAACGGAGCTTCGTAGAGGGGTCAAACTTTGCACATTTTGTCCTAACTTCAAGTTGCTGTAGAATCTAAACGGAGCATCGTAGAGAGTTCAAACATCGCAGTTTTTATGCAATAATAAATCTGATTAGTTTGTATAAAAAGCATAGAGATCGACGCAGGAGGAGCCGAGATATCACATCTTTAACTTTAAATGGCTGTAGAATCTAAACGGAGCGTCATGGAGGGGTCAAACTTTGCACTTTTTGTCCTAACTTCAAGTGGCTGTAGAATCTAAATGGAGCATCGTAGAGGTATCAAACATTGCACTTTTTGTCCAAACTTCAAGTGGCTGTAGAATATAAACGGAGCATCGTAGAGAGTTCAAACATCGCAGTTTTTATTCCATAATAAATCTGATTAGTTTGTATAAAAATCATAGAGATCGACGCAGGAGGAGCCAATATATCACATCTTTAACTTCAAGTGGCTGTAGAATCTAAACGGAGCGTCATAGAGGGGTCAAACTTTGCACTTTTTGTCCTAACTTCAAGTGGCTTTAGAGTCTAAACGGAGCATCGTAGAGGTGTCAAATATTGCACTTTTTATGCCATAATAAATCTGATTAGTTGATATAAAAATCATAGAGATCGATTGAGTGGGAGCCGATATATCACCTTTTTAACTTCAAATGGCTGTAGAATCTAAACGGAGTGTCGTAGAGGGGTCAAACTTGTAATTTTTGTCCTAACTTCAAGTGGCTGTATAATCTAAATGGTGAATCGCATAGGGTCCACTTCGCACTTTTTATCCCATAATAAATCTGATTAGTTGGTATAAAAATCATAGAGATCGACGCAGGAGGAGCCCAGATATCACATCTTTAACTTCAAATGGCTGTAGAATCTAAACGGAGCTTCGTAGAGGGGTCAAACTTTGCACCTTTTGTCCTAACTTCAAGTGGCTGTAGAATCTAAACGGAGCATCGTAGAGAGTCAGAACTCCGGACTTTTTATCCCATAATAAATCGGCTTAGTTGGTATAAAAATCATAGAGATCGACGCAGGAGGAGCCGAGATATCACGTCTTTAACTTTAAATGGCTGTAGAATCTAAACGGAGCGTTATAGAGAGGTCAAACTTTGCACTTTTTGTCCTAACTTCAAGTGGCTGTAGAATCTAAACGGAGCATCGTAGAGGGTCGAATTTTCTCACATTTTATCCCATAACAAATCTGATTAGTTGGTATAAAAAGCAGAGAAATTGACTCAGTAGGAGTCCTTTTTTCCATGAATCACTTGCCCGAATTGAACTTTACTTAAGTGTAACTTATTTCGGTCAGTCTCAGTCAACCAAATTTACTACTTAAACACTTTGGATTTTCTTTAATAAAAACTGAGAGTCTTATTCGTTATCAATCCCAATATTAGCCCGTTAAAAGTACCTCGATTTGAATTTTTTTAGACAATCCTGACTTTTATATAAAAACTGTCCCCACTGTGCATCTTTGTGTAATTTTGACTCTTTGACTACGACAACAACGTCAGCTCAAATTAAATGAGCTACTCGCATATGGTTGCTAATTCCTTGACTTGAAATCTCTAACAGCAATAACATTATCATCATCTACATCATCAACAGCATAATCAGCAACAATTTCATCATTTGCAGCGTCTTTGACTGCTCCATCTGAACCTCATCTCATTTGCAAGAACTTCGCCCATAAGGTGTAACGTCTGTTGTTCGCATAACAATAATAAAAGCAGCAACATTTGGAATTATTTGCTGCCGTAGCAACGCGTGGGAGGTCGTTTTTGAGTCATGGCATTGCCGAGAAGGAGCAGCAGTCATTTAGTAACAATAAATAAACTCGGGGTGTGCATTCTAAGTACTGCAGCGACAGATCCACAGTCGGGTCCTCCAACCATCAACCATTCCATCGGCTGTGTCTGCTAACCGTTCGTCTTTCACTATGTGTGACTGCATCTACTCTTGCTGTTCTCGACGGTGCTACTGTCTAACCTACTGTTTTTCCTATAAACTGCGCTTCAGTCTTCCCTTCCCCATGTCTTCCTACTAGACTTACCTTTAATATACCTATACCTCGTCTTGTCTACGGTTTCCCTCCCACTCTTCGCAGTCTTCACAGCTAAAACATTTAGTATTCCACGCTATCTACCTCGATGTCTTTTCCACTGTCGTCCCCGTCGTCTTCCCTTTTATCTTTACTTATCTGCATTCGTCTTCCATTCAGTCTCCCCCGTTATCATCCTACAAAATATCCCTAAAAATATTTCTGTTTATTTAACTCATTCTTATTACATAAATGACATGTGGCTGCGACAGCATCTCATATTGCGAAATCCTTAAAAGTTATTCTCGGTAGCTTGTTCTTCTTCTTCGAATTGGAATTATGTTGGCAACATGTTGTCATTGTTGTTGCTTTTGTAAATTTGTAGAATTCACATTAGAATCGAATTAAAAGTTTTTGTGCTAGCAATTGTTGCTGTCTTTAAACTATGCCAATGGCAATATTAACTTGGCTCTTGCAATACAAATACCTACATATGTTTGTTCAGTCCTGACAGGGTAGACAATTTAGCAGAACAGACTTTCTCACAAATTATAGATTTTTTATACATATTACAAGTATTCCGAAGGACATACTTTTGCGTAGTTAACAGACTGACGGTTAAAGGCCTGATTTTACTTCTTTTGTTATAAAAGACACACACAGGCAAGATATCAATTTATGTTACGATATAATCTAAATTTGTTTATTGTTACGAAAATTCAGTCTACGGATTGTGTACAAAATAAAAACACTATTATGTTTGGTTTAAATTATAACAATTAACTTTATTAATTTACTTTAATAAGCAACTTTACTAATAACAAATTCTAACAACTGCTGCATGTCCACTTTTTAACTTGACATTGTTTTCACCCTAGACGCATTCGACCACTTTTCAATAACTACTGAAGTGCTGTGCCTCAGATGCGGCGCCCTTATATACTGCATACATCAGCTCGACACGTTTCGAGAAATTTCGACATATTTCGAGATCTACTCGTTTCGTGAATGACGCGTGCTATTGACAATTTATTCGCACTTATGTGTTTTTAATGCGCTGATCTTCTGTCTCTTTCTAGCACATTGCCTCAGTGCGCGGAATGATCTTCCATCTCTTTCTAACACATTGATTATGGCGCTGAATTATCTTCCGTCTCATTTACTCTTGCACAGTGCAGCAAATTACCTATATTTATAAAATTATCAAAGAACTTTAAAACCGATAAACCAAGCCATCGATAGTTAATCCCAAAACTATATTAGAAATAGGCGGCAAAAGAAAGAAGCGGAATTTACTGAGATATCTATGATGCATATGGATGGAGTACAATTATTTTAAGCACGAAACCTATTTTATCTTGTTTTCCACGTCCAACAAAATATGTAATATGCTATATTTATGAATTTATATGTACACTAGAGTGATTATCGATTTTCGTAATATCAAATCGAATAAAGTCAACCTCTAAAAATAATCTATTGGATAAGAATATCGATGTGAAGAATTTTCTGGCAAATGGGAAATGGTACTGCCCCGAGTATTGCGAATTTAACGTTTTAGCGATAACCGTGTGCATGTCTATCAGTAGTCTATATATGTGTTTTAACATGAAACGTTTTTAATTGTTTTATCGAGGATACGTCACTCAATTGTATTGATTAAATATTTAATTATATTAATTAATAAATTAATTGAACTAAACATAAAGGATATTTACACATCCGCTGAAATAAACCTTTTTTTTTATTTGTAATTTTTCTTTATTTTATCTCTATTTTTTAATTATTTATTATACATATTGTTTATTTATATTTATATTTTTATTTCATATTGATTTTTATTTTACTATTTTTTTTATTCGAAGTTTGAACCTCGTTCAACGTCACCAGTTGAGCTATGTATAATGAAAGGGAAATGTTAAACACAAATAAGAGAGAAGAATATCAAAGTCATCATATTCGCACAATGTACGGAAAAATGACCCGAAGAACCGAATAGGCAAGCACATGTTGTGGTGAACCAATGTGAAATAAGATCGGTGCAACAGTACCTGTAATACTGTGTGTGGCTGTAAAACTGTGTGTGGCTGTAAAACTGTGTGTGGCTGTAAAACTGTGTAGTGCCTCTAAAACTGTCGGTTGGTGTATATGCTATATATGAACGTCACAACGTCACCAGTAGAGCTATGTATAATGAAAGGGAAATGTTAAACACAAATAAGAGAGAAGAATATCAAAGTCATCATATTCGCACAATGTACGGAAAAATGACCCGAAGAACCGAATAGGCAAGCACATGTTGTGGTGAACCAATGTGAAATAAGATCGGTGCAACAGTACCTGTAATACTGTGTGTGGCTGTAAAACTGTGTGTGGCTGTAAAACTGTGTAGTGCCTCTAAAACTGTCGGTTGGTGTATATGCTATATATGAATATATTTTTGCATGTATTAGTATATAATTCGTATATCTAATTATTTATATTAATACAATTAATTATTTAGTATCAATTAAATTCAGTTGCAATATTTACATTTTTTTTTATGTAAGACTAAAATATACGGGATAAATTACAGGATGAAGTGAACTTTTATAATACATATTACAATGTTTTTCTGTTTAACCGACTTCTGGTGTCCTCAAATGAAAGAAAACTGTCACACAATTACAAGTTTGCAATTATTTTTAGAATTATAATCCCGTGGGACCTCTGGATCGCGTGATTTTATTTTATTTACACATTCAAACATATGTGTAGGGTATTTAAAGTCGGTTTAAATCGACTATAACTTTCATAATTTTCAATTACACCAAACACAAAAATGCCCAAACTTTAAAATGTTATATGTGACCAAATTTTCTTTACTGGTTTTGTACAAAAATTAAGACATGGTCTATAGGAAAACTCTGGCACTGGTAAATTACTTTTGACCTCACTTTCATAGTGTTTTCGTAGATCGTATTCATTAAAAATTCGACTGAATTTCGTTGTAAATTTAGCGTATTGCTATTTGAGGTTAGAAAATTACAAATATTTTATGTTCGAACATGATTACTCTGATTTTGGTATGCTATAAAAAGCGCTTTTTGATGACTTTATAGAAATTTTTAGTTAACAACATTTTATCTGCGGTATGTATAGAATTTATTTAGGTTTGTAATTTTTACACATTTATCCTCAATTTATGTCTATGTCCTTTAGACATATTGTTAAATGGCTGTCATTTATCAAATTGTATTTATTCTGTTTTTCCATTTTACATCAACTCTACTTAGTAAATCATATCAATGTTCATGACCTTTTATTACATATCTATGGATGATATAATAAATACGAATATTAATTAAATGTCAAATAACAAAATGTCAAAACACACAAACATTGTTGTGGTCATCAATGGGAATAGCAAATAAAATTACAAAAACCGGCCACATATGGAGTCAACCAAAGAATAGATGGATAATGATGATGGGCAGCAATGAAAGCAAGGCAATCAATTGAAAACCATTTTTGGTTTTAATCCAAGTTGCAGTTGCTGTTACTCAATTGCAATATCAACAGCAACATCAGTAAAAAAAACAACAACAAACGTTCCGTGCTAAACGCCCTTGTTAACCTGTCTAATTTGCAAAACATACGCTGCAAATGACAATTAATAAAATGAATTTCAGCGCACGCACAAAATGCGAATCGAAATTGCAAAATGTGGCAACATGCAACTGTAACTAACGGCAACAGCAGGGTAGCAGCAACATCAACAGCAGCAACGTGTGTAACAGCAACAAGGACGAACTGAATGAAGTATATTCGCAATGCAGCAGATAATTGCTTCTTGTGTCGCAACCTGGTTTTTGCGTAGTGACGCAGACTCAGACTAATGTTGTTGCTTGCAGGACGACTTGCTATAGTAGGACAATGAGTAGAAGTTGTCGGTGGAGGACATAACTGCGATGGGCAGAGATTCGCATGCTATGCGTCCGCACTCGCTTCGTATTTAATTTTGTAAATGAAACAGATGAGCACGACAGGATGTCAGAATGCGTAGCATTGGAGCCACCCTATTTTCATTTACACTAAGAACATTTATTACCAGAAGTGTTACAGTCTTTAGTTACTCAGACTATGTTTGCGATAAACATTTAACAAGAGCAATACTCATGGCAAACATAACATACTCCCAGTAATATAAATATGTTTTCGTAATTTTTTTATTTCGTTAAATACACGATTCTTTCGTAGAGTCTTCAAAACATTTGTAATTTATATTTTTTCCAAATTATTTTTTACGAACAATACGTGTATATTACGAATCAAAATTCGTAAAATTAAAATAACAACAAATTACAAAAATTTCGTTTAAATTACGAAATTTCGTTATTTTATTTATTACTAACATTTTTTACGAAGGAATAATATATTTTACGAAAAAGCTTTACATATTTATTACGAATAAATTATCAAACTTTCGTAAATGATGAGGCTTTATGTAAAATTTTACGAAAATTCGCGTTTTCTACGAATAATTAGTAAAAACAGAAATACGTTTGGTTTAAATAGCAACTTGGAGCTGCGTTTTTTTTAATTGGTATCGCGGTCGTAAGCAGATATTTAAAAAATACAAACGATTTTCAAATGTGTTTGTGTCAAAGGTGCATAATTTTCAAGTATTTTATATTTTAAGAATAAATCGTCATTTTAATCGTCAGAATTTTTTAACATAGCATGTGTGTATTTTACGAAAGATTCGTAAATTTTATATTAAACGTACAAACATATTGATTAAATTACAAATAGAAATAACAATCTTTCGTTTTATGTACGAATGATTTTCGGATATATAACCTACGTAAAATACACAAATAAAATTCGTAATATTATCATAAATGTACGAAAGTTATCTACACGGATAGAAAAGATTTGTTTGAATATAATTAAAAAGTAATACGAAATTACCATACATGTATTAGGAATGAAGTGTAATTAAATTATATTCGAAATTGAATTTATTTTTATTCACGTGTAAACATTATTATATTTTACAGCAGAATCTGTCAAATTTACCAGCAACATAAAATTTTAATTGCATTTCAATAAACTGTTTCTTTGCAATTTACTTGGTTAAAACTATGTTTCGAAACACAGAAAATGCTAATCAAATCTAAATACAACGTATGTTCGCAACGCTTGTCTTAATTCGATAATTTATCGACTGACGAAGTTGGCAACGTTGTGTAGAATTTTCTACCTACGCCATCTTTTGCCATCGTTTGAACATATTGATGTTTAAAAACAAACAAAAAAGGAATTGAATTTAAATAAATGTATTCTTCCAACATTCTTCTTGTATACGAAGTTGGCACTCGGTGATCGGCATTTTCTACCTACGTCTCTTTTGTCGTCGTTTGTAGTATGTAAAGGGTCATTTTAAACATACTGATGTTTGAAAACAACAGTTGACACTCGTTGATCGTTATTTTCTGCGTACGTGTCTTTTGTTGTTCGTTGAGAAAACGTGTTCGCGTCGGTAATAATTTTCTTATTTGTATATTAAATAAATATATAAATTGTGTTACAAAAAGTACAAATAGTAAAAGAGTATAATATAGTGCAGTATATAATTTCTGAAACTAATGTGAAAAAACCATAATAAAAATCAGTGTTTCGATTTTCAAACAGAATTTGGCATGCCTCCGGGAATTCCTTGCCTACGCTATGTGCTGTACTGAGATCAACTGTAACTGTACCAAATATAAAGCAAGCCTGGATCGTCTGGCTTAGCGTCTGCTGGTGCAATTGTGCATTCATTGATGCTGTCACTTGTAGTTGCAGTTTTAAACCAATTATTTATTTATGCATTTCAAAATTTGTATATGAATTCTATTATTATAATTTTCCACTGTGCATGTTTAAAGATTTTTAATAAAAATAAATAAAAAAATATTTTATTTTCAGGATTTCTTTCCAAAAATATTTAAATATGTTTCTATGCAAACATACTACTTTTTGTACTGTTTCACTGGAAACATATTTATATTCAGATCGTTCCAAATCATGTTATATTTTAAACATATTTATGTTTCGGTTCAAATATTTATTTTGTTTGGATGTAGTAATTATTATGTTTCCATTAGAACATACACCATTTTAAGGGGCAACATTAAAATGTTTCCGTGATATTATAATGTAAGTCAGAGCTCATTACAATACTGTTCAAGTCTAAATACAACCCTGTTTACAAATGATTTATCAGTCAATTATATATTATATTTACATAAAATTCCACACAGACATATTAAAACCTGCAAAATTATGTTTGGGAGAACCCTTTTTTTTGCAGCGTGTACGAAATATTTCGCAAAGTACACAAACTTTACGAAATATTTCGAAATACTTCGTAGATAAATTTCACTAATATTTTCGTTAAATACACGAATGATTTCGTATATCGTTTAAATACTATACATTTAGATAACAAATCCCGTAATACATGAACCAAATTACAACTAGAGTTCAAATGTTAATTCTATTTGGCGTTTACAGTTTTTAAATTCGTGATTGGTTTTCTTTTTAAAGCACTTCAAATTTTTAATGTATTGCAATTTTTATAGTTTTTGTACCCTTCACCAAGTTGCCGGTTTTACAGTGGTCAATTCGTGGGCTAATCATAGTTTAATCTCAGAATTCAGTTTTACAGTGACTTGAAGTCGTCTCAAATTAGTTTAATCGGCTTATGTTGGTCGTATAAACTCATTTTAAATCTTGATGTTTTTCATATAATATCCTCAAAAATTAGAGTTGCACTTTTTCATAATTTGCCAGTGATGCCATATTAAACCGACTTGACAGTTCATTATAAATTTACACTTTACACTGCGTTCAAAGTTAAACTGCCTTTCAAGTTGAACACACATTTAATAAAATAAAGGTTAAACTAGGTTTAAAGTAGCACTGTAAAATCTGTCGAAATATGAAGTTTATTCGAAATATATTTTTAATTGATAGCCATTTCATATCTTTGATTCAAATTGAATATTCGCAATAACTTTCTGATCGGCAATATATTGTTATTCTTAATATGACGAAGTTTTTCACTTACCTTACATATATCATTTCATATACTTTTTTTTCGGTGTAGCAACGCTTTACTAGTCCGCCACCCAACAACGTCCTTATTTCTAAGTTTACCTTGAAGCGTTTTAGGGTAATGTTGCTGCTGTTGTTGCCATAGCCCGGATTATCCACGACAACGACGATGCCAACATCAGCAGATGCTGCCACTCCAACAACGACGCCCCATTCACCCCATCCTACCATTTTCACTGTACCTTGCCGCCGCCCCAGCTGGGTTGCTTGAGCGCCCCGAAACGCAACTTTTTTAACTCGTTGATTGCGAGAGCAACTGACAAATGTTGCAACAATTCACGTTGCATGTTGCTGAAAAATGCCGCATCGTCAGCAACGGCAACAAAGCGAAATTGCTTGGAGCCAACTTCATGTTTATGCGCTGAGCAGCATAAAGTCTATCGAAAGGATGAGTTTGAAACGAGGGCAGGATTCGTCATCGCAAAATGCTTTTAGTGCCTTGTGCCACATGCAACAACGGCAATTGCACCGCGCTGCGTTCTATCTGCATCTAATGGATACAATTTATGCGGTATTGTGTGGGTGTTGATGGATTTTTGCGAATGTCAATGTTGATGGGCGCCGCACAAAGCGACTGTTTTTATTGATTCGATGAAATTAATACGCATGACGTCTATGATACAGTGGGCAAATGTGAAATTTGATCTAGGTGTAATATGAGAACGAGACTTTTTTTAGAAATTAAGTTCGAAATTTATATCAAATAAATTATCTACATATATATATAAAACTCTTGGTCCGTCTGTCTGTCTATCAGTCTGTGTGTCTGTCTGTTTGTTCCAGCACCACGTCTAAACCGTTGAACCGAACTGACTAATTTTGCACGGGGATACTATGCAGTCCGGAAGGTGACATAGGCTATATATGAGCGGGATTGGACAAAGGGACGTGGCACCTCCCATACAACCTAAACTTTTAACGCGTTATAACTTGGGACTTACACCAGCTAAGAAGATGAAACAAAAAAAATATATACAAAAAAAAATAAGAAATGAAAAAACACAAAACAAAAGCAAAAAGCAAAAACAAAAGTAAAAGCAAAAAACTAAAGCAATAACTCAAAAACAACAGAAAAATAAAAAAAAGATGGAAGAACAAAATTAAAAGAAAATACAAAAGCAGAAACACAAAAGCAAAAACACAAAAGCAAAACACAAAAACAAAAATACAACAAAAAGAAAAAAACGCAACAACAAAAATCCAAAAATATAAGCAAAAACACAAAAACAAAAGCAATTACAGAAAAACAAAAGAAAAAAAAACAAAAGTAAAAACACAAAAACAAAATTAACCATACTAAAGTTCACCACACTAAAACTCACCTCACTAAAATTCACCACACTCTAATTCACCAAACTAAAACTCACCACAATGAAATTCACTTCACTTAAACTCACCACATTGAAATTCACCACAGTAAAACTAACCACACCAAAGTTCACCACCCTAAAATTCACCACACTAAAATTCACCACACTAAAATTCACCACACTAAAATTCACCACACTAAAATTTACCACACTAAAATTCACCACACTCAAATTTACCACAATAAAATTCACTACACTTAAACTTACCACACTAAAATGCACCACACTAAAATTCACCACACCAAAATTCACCACACTAAAATTCACCATACTAAAAATCACCACACTATAACTCACCACACTAAAATTCACCACACTCGAATTCACAACAATAAAATTCACCACACTCAAATTCACCACACTAAAACTCACCACAATAAAATTCACTACACTTAAACTCACCACATTAAAATTCACCACACTAAAACTAATTACACCAAAATTCACCACACTAAAATTCACCACACTAAAATTCACAACAATAAATTCACAACAATAAAATTCACCACACTCAAAATCACCACACTAAAACTCACCACAATAAAATTCACTACACTTAAACTTACCACACTAAAACTCACCACACTAAAACTCACCAACTGTAGGAGGTTTCTGTAATTTTGTCGACTTCTATGATCGATTTGACATTAAAATGACGTAATTTTCATTTTATATTGAATAATTTTTTTTTGACATTTGAACAATTTTGACTCACGGAAATTTAAAAACGAGCTGCTGGATATCGTTATAATATCAATTCTAATTTCTAAAGAATTTTGATAACGACGTTATTTCTAGAGTATTAAGGTTCGGTAACTTCAAGTAGTCTCACAAGTAGTTTTAATTTCAGAACAATTCTTGGACATTTCGCAACATTTTTGTTGCGATATCAAAACGAATGATCAAAAATACTGGGTTAATTTACTGGTTTAATTTATATTAAATGTCTATGTATATCATTTTTGTTTGTTAATATAATGAAATGTTTTGTTAAATTAACTAATATTTTCATAACATTAATAAAAGAAATTAAATTATTTTAAAATGATTTCTCATCAATCATTGCAAGCACTATCTTTAAAAAAATTTGGGAATAAATACCAAAATTTCAATCCCACGATAATTTTTATTCGGTCGATTAATTTTGCAATTAAAGACTTTTGTAATGGGGATATTTTATAAACTATATTTTAAAGTTTCTATTAATTTAATTCTTGGCAATATTATATATATACTATATTTTGATGTAAAATGTCTGCTGGCATTAAATGCGCACAACTGCAACACACAACAATATCAACATACAATAGCAATAAAACAGCAACAACACTCCGTAATAAATCCACAATCGATTATTCGAATAACCACTCAAGCAGCAATGAAACGTATTAATCTCAATATCAAACAAGAAAACTAAATGTCAAAAACTGAAGGCAAATTTATAAATATTTTCTATAGATTGTCGTATGCAGAAAACGGTTAATGAAAGTGACACAACTGAAAATTTAAGAAAATTAACTATGAACTTTTTATTTTTATACGATATTATAATGTTATAGGAAATGAAATGAGACATTTGTAATTATTTGTAATTTATAGTAAAACTTTGCAGCTTGAAAAATTAAATGTGCCACATCAAAAATTTTTGATATTAATTTTGGTACTAACTTGTTTTAAGAAATTCAAATATTGATTGTAAAACTGTACATTCAAATTGAAGGGTTATATTCATTTTATGCCCGTAATTTCAACAATTAGATATCTAGCTGTTCATAGATATCTACCGTGTAAATCAAATTTAGCTATTTCAACACTTTATACACCATACCTACACGGCAATTTGTGGTACACGGTCGATTTCTAATAGTTATCTATTAGGTAAATAAAATCAAACAAAATGTCAAATTAATTAATTTATATTTTTGATATCAAACAAATCAAAACAGTTTCAAGTACATATTTTGTGTTTCTATGCAAAAAGATATTTTAATATAAAAAATTGACGGGATATTCATATTTGGCACGATTTGGAATGATTGCGAAGATTTCAAGGTCCTTTTGCGGTATTGCTAAAGCAATTGTTGCACAAAGTTCATTATTCCCATCCATCTAGGGTCCACACTCTTGCAGAAAACGGCAAGTTTTTGAATCTGCTTCAAAATTATTGCTGTATTTATTGATTTTTTTAATATTTGAAAATTAATTTTATTAAAATTACCGAACGAACTATACTTAGTAGGTAAAAATATCTAATGAGTACGAACACCAATAGATATCTACTCGTTAAAATTACGGACATTAATCATTCGTTTGTAACACCAAGAATGTATAATATATCTTGAGTCAATTTCTGTTTGTCTGACTATTTTTCGTCTGTGTCTGTTGTAATCACTATAAAAGGAAAATTAGAAGAGCTATATCAATGGGCGTAATTGGTCGATTGTGACCTGCGATTCGTCCACCTCATATAATACCAAAATCTACGAGAGCATTTCACTTATGCGGCGACGCGCCGTAGGTTTGTGTATTCACTTACATTGGTGTGAGTATTCGCTTACAGCCGAATTTAACTGTATTAATTAAATATTTAATCATATTAATTAAATATTTAATCATATTAATTAAATATTTAATCATATTAATTAAATATTTAATCATATTAATTAAATATTTAATCATATTAATTAAATATTTAATCATATTAATTATTAAATTTATTGAACACAAATTAAAGAAATTAACAGACCGATGAAAAATATGATTTATTATAATTGTATTTTTTATTTTTGATTTTTATTATTATAATTGTATTTTTTATTTTTGATTTTATATTATATTTATAAATCTGTAGCAATATGAAATATTTTTTGAACTTTTCAGGAGAGCATTTTTTAGCTTTACAACTGATTCCGAAAATTATTTTTAAAAATATACTTAATAAAAGTCATGATACAATTATATACGGTAGAAGTATTAGAGTTCTTGTTCTTCTTAGGCGTCCCGTGCTTCTGTCAAACGCCTGAAGAGACTGTCAAACGTCTCGTGCTTATGTCAAAATGTTGTATGGGATAAGAATATTTTATGAGAAGCGCTCTGGAATACTTCTACCTTGTTATTGTATCATGAATAAAATATTTTAAAAATTATATTTGCAAATTTATGAAAAACTTTTTCGAAATTTTTATTAATAAAAACAAATATTTAATAACAAGTAGATATGCTTTTAGGTTTTTTGCTTGTATCTCAGCAACGATAAGAAGGATCAGTATCAAAATTTGACACAAAATGAATTTGAACATATCTCGAGTTATGCTGTTAATTCATATTGCCACAGAAATAAGGGAGAATTATATTAAAAATATGATATACGCTTGATGTACGAAAAACGACCTGACAAACCGAATAGACGTTCATCGAACAAATGTAAAATTATATCGTACAATAAGTAAATGGTAAAAAAGTACAGTTTCTGTAAAACTGTGTAGAATCAGTAAAACTGTAGTCTTTAAAACAGTGTAGTTTGTGGTCAGTGGGTAATGCTACAATGATACAAACCAATAGTATATACACCAACCTATAATGGATTTATTTAAATAATTCGTTATCAATTAATTTCAGTTGCTATATTTACGTTCAATATTTTTTCTGTGTAGAAGAATAATCAAAAATAAGATTTAGAGAAATAGATTTTATCTTTCATCTTCAAATTAATGTGACTACATAATATTTTATTTAAGATTATTGGAAATTTATTGAAGCAGAAAGAGACAAACGATTTCACTTAAAGACCGTTTTCCAGTAACATATTCCGTTGAAATTTGGTGTTTTTATCTATATTTCGTCAAACTAAATTAAACTTACGAAATATCTTGATTACTGATTATCTTAGTGCCTTGAACATTGGTATTTCACATTGGAGACTCTTCTCCTAATCGTATTGTTTTTCAAAATATGTTTATTTGTGTCACTATAGCATTCGAAGTAACCCCAACATACGTGACTCTATTTTGGTTCACAGTCCACTGTTACATTCTGTCAGGTCATAAATGCTTAAAAGGTTGCCATTAAATTGAACAGGAAGAAAGAAGCAGGCACATTATCGAAACCCATAGAACAATGTATGTCTTCAGGGGTAGATGAACCCCTGACAAATACGCAACATCAGACCAAGCGACCAACCAACCGACTAAACGACCGAATCTACAGCATGAACACAAAACCTCTGCAAGGTGCGTTACTATGGAGAGAGCGAGGGAGAAAATATGAGAAGGAGTAGGAGTAGAATAAATGGGGTTTTAACTGGTGACATGTTTGCATTTTGTGCCACTGTGCAAGGCTTTGGCTCTGAGTTATGAAGTGCTTTGTTGCTGCCGAGGCTTATTTTGCGTGATTTGTATTTTATTGAGTAATTCACATTGCTGATTGTTGTTGTTTTTATTGTATTGCAGTTGCTATTGCTATTTCTAGTGTTGTTGTAGTCCTACTGTTGCTGTTGCCATTGTTACCATTGACGGATGTTCATGACGATAATAATTATTACTATCATAATGTTGCTGACGGTGATGATGATGAGCATGAATTTATATTGAAATTTCTGATACAGGGTTGATTTCGATTTATACAACGCTGCTGCCAACTCGGTTTTTACGCAGCGTCAAAATTGAAATTTGATCTGGCAACACTGTGCGCCGCCATCACGCACACAAACACATTTGCCATAGAGACACTGGCTGCGTCTGGTTGTGGCTTATAATTAATCCATGCTGCCATTTGGGCCCCTCGGCGCATTTGCTGCGAATGTAATTTTTGTGGCATCAATTAAATCCAATCGGTCGTTTGGTCATCCGGTCGGTCGGTCGGCCGGCCGGCCGTTTAGCAGGGTTGAGATCATGGGAAGGAGAAGGAGGTTTGCTCATCCGTAACTCTGTCTGTTCGTCCTTACTTCCGTCCGTCCGTCTGTTTGTCTATCAGTCGAATGCATGCTGTAGCAAATATGATTGTTTTATGTTTTGTAGTTGTTGTAATTTGTCATATGGCATTTCAATAAAATACACACATTATAAGTTACCTTTTGATTTGGTCTCTGTGTGGTTTTTGAGGGGGTGTTAAATGCCTGGATAGTTGTCGAACGGTCGGACGGTTTGCCGTTCGTTTGGTTCTTTCGTTCGTAGTTATCACATTTGTCAGTGACATTGACAGCACTAGGTTTTGTAATTATGGTCAACTTGATACTGAGCGCTTAGTGACTGTCAAATTAAATGAAAATGAAGTAATTGTGACAATTATGTTGTATGGCTTGGCAATCATTTAGTGTTTAGCTTCATTTTTCGAATGCCTAAAGGAGGTTTCTGATTAATTTCTTATACAGATACAAAATTGTTTGTAAAGCTGAAGAATTATTAATATTTTTATCAAATACTGTCTATATTAATCAACTATTCTTTGTCTTTGTAAATCTTTATATTTTATGAAATTAAGGCTATACATTTTTTTTGAAATTTTCAAATGAAACCATCGGACATTTTTATAATTGCTTTAATAGTAATTTTTGAACCAGTTGGGAAGTTAGATCACATGGGAAATTTTAAATTTGGTGGTATTATGATAGTTAGGATTATCAAAAGTATAGTCGGTCTAAGCCGACTATAAATACCCTACACATATGTGTGGTTACCATTCAAAGTGGTATATAGGTCACCAGGGTATTCGAATCCTTAAAATAACTACAAACTTTCCATCCCTGAAGAAATTTCTTTCATTTGATACCCATATTTACAAATGGGTAGGTGTACCGAATTTCAATTTTTTTTTTGGGAACCACATTTCGTTTTGTTGGAAAACATTATTTTCATTTATTTGAGCAAAATGTCAATATATATTTGACCAAAAAAGTTTACCTAAGCACGTATACAGTAAAATTGATTTGTAGATGTAAATTTTATATGAGGTATTTGAACATAAGTGGTCGGTTCTCAGGTCACAATAGATCGATCATGCCAATTTTCTTGTTCAGACAGCTTAGATATATAAGTAATCTAAATCTAAAGTTTCATTGCTCTAGCTCTTCAACTTTTTCTTTAATCGTGATTTCAACAGACAGACAGAAGGACAGACAGACAGACGGACGGGCAGACGGACATCGCAAAATAGACTCAGGAGGTCATGCTGATCAAGAATATATATACTTTTCAATACCGGAGATGCTTTTTTCGGGGTTTTACAAACGGCATACCAAACTGAATATACCCTTTCACTCTTAGAGTAGGGTATAATAACTATAAGAATTATGTAGCCGCGGTAGCTCAGTGGTTAGTGCGCTGGACTGCGAGCCGAAAGGTCCTCGAATCAAGCCTGGACTGGGGCTAACAACATCTTTTCATAGAAACATTTTTCTATACCGCGCTACCTCTCGTCAGTAAATGACAAACCTACGAGAGTAAAACCATTGCCTATGAAAAGCTCTCACCCGCCGTTCGGATTCGGCAATAAACTGTAGGTCCCACCACTTTGAGTACAAATATAACACGCACAGCTGAAAATGGTGAGAGAGCTCGGCCGAAGTTCTATACAGGACTGTAGCGCCAAACTATTATTATTATTATAAGAATCATGTTATATTCGGTCTAAGCTGACTTTAAATATCGAACACATATGTCACTATCATGCCAAAGGGGCGAATGTGCAATGTTTGACATTTGCGTTTTTTTACATTTTTGAATGTAGTTTTTCCTCAAGTATACTGTGCTAAAATCGCGTGTCGTTTTGTTGGATATTTCTAGCCACAAAAGTCAAAACCAAAAGGGCGAATTTGAAAAATTAAAAATCTTGTCATGCCAAAAAGGCGAATCATTCCTTTTTTGCCATAACTATTTATTGGTTCGAGATAAAATAGTGATGTAAAGGCATATAATGTGTTTTTAAAGCACCTATCGATCTGCATCTTTATTTAAAAATATTTTGTCAAACATTAATTTGCCATTTTTTATTTCCAGGAAAAAATGTTTGGCAAAATATTTTTAAATAAAGAATTTAAATAGAATTCTATACGGTAGATAAAAAGATATACATAAAATAATGGGCGTTCCGGACGGGACAAAAATGGAAGTAAATATCGAGGTTCATATGGATATTGTAAAAAGTCGGCGAATTTTGCGTATAAAAGATTTTTTGGAAATATTTTAAAAAATAGTTGAAATAACGTGATTTCTTTGTATATTTACACTTTCTTCCTAAAGTTTATAGTTTTTCATATAATAAATCACAGAAAAATTCCGGACGGAACAAAAAATTCCGTATAGAAATTATCAGTACAATTTTTATTCTAAAAATACTTTTTACATACAATATATTTTTTGAATTATCTCTGAACATAGCTGAGACAATTTACTTTATTTTTGTATATGTGCACTTTGTTCCTAAAGCTTACAGTTATTTCATAATAAATCGCAGAATAATTGCGGACGTTCCGTATAGAAATTTGCACTACGATTTTATGCTAAAAATAATTGTGTATATGACAATATCAATAATCATTATTACGAAATGAAAAGTGATGTACTATTTAAATTTTCAGATGTTTTTTAAGTTTTTAATTTTTTTTTTAACTTATTTTGAAAAAATTATATAAGTTTTATATTGTAGTTTTACACTTTTGGTACTCAAAGTTACGGACGGGACAGATTTCAATTAGCTGTCACAAAATTTATAGAATTACTAGGAAAATGATGTTTACATTTTTATAAATGCCGAGGAAATTCTGCTTTGGAAACAGTGGATTCAACTCTTTAAAAAATACTTTTCAGTTTACTATGGTAATAAATGTATCTTTTTTATTCCGGACGCGACATCGAAAACCCTTATACAAAAATCAAAATTTTTCCGTAACATTATTTTTAAGTTTTAGAAATAATTATTAATGTTCCCAGAAAAAAAAGAAATTAATATTTTGTATCTGTATGTCTTTAAAGTTAATTAATTTGGTTACTCAAAATACATGAAAAATTGGTATATTTACATATTTCATAGAACCGTAACTTTATGAATATTTTTTTATACGTTACCGTTATAGACATTTCTTTTCATATATTTAGATTCATACATTAAAGATTCCAAATCCATGGTTATTTCAAATATTTGAGCATTTTGAATTTTTCGGTCGTGGTTGACGTTTTTTTTGGAAATGTCCATATGTACGTACACTCCGAAATAAAAACTACTTAAAATACACGAAATCGTTTGTGTATTCTACGAAAAAAATCATGAAATTTATCCACAAAATATTTCGTAAAATACACGAAAGAACTTTCGAAAATTTATGATACAATTACGAATATTAATTGTTTATTTTACGAAACTATTCGTACGTTTTATCTACGAAAGTCATTCGTACATAATACGAAAGATTCGTAATTTATTGAATATCGTAATTTATAACTATCTGCTTGCGACCGCAATACCAATCAAATAAAATGCAGCTCCAAGTTGATTTTTGACGCCGCGGATTTCTGTTTTTACTAATTATTCGTAAAAAACACAATTGTTTCGTAAAATTCTACATATAGCCTCACAATTTACGAACGTTTAGAAATTTATTCGTAAAATATAAAGCTTATTCGTAAAATATGTTATTCTTTCGTAAAAAAAATTGTAATAGAAAATAATAAAACGAAAGTTTCGTAATTAAAACGAAATATTTATAATTTTGTTGTTATTTTAAATTTACGAATATACAAATCGTTCGTACAAAATATTTTGGAAAAAATAAATAGAATTTACAAATGTTTCGTGTATTCTACGAATTGCGAAAGTAAAAATTACAAAAAAAATATTTCGTAAAATGTCCTAAGAATTATTTTGAGTATATGGTGTAGGTGTACCGAATTTCGATTCGATTATTTCGGACGGTAGATAAAATACTCACTTTGTGCTATATGAGGTATAATTACAAAAGTGGGCGGAGCGCAGGTCAAAATCAACAGATCACGCTCATTTTCACCACCCGACAGCCTAAATATACCTAAGCGTTATCGTGATATCAACGAATATCTTTATCGGGAAAGTGTTCCTTAACTTATTTACAAATATTTCGTATTTGCAATAATGGATTAAATGCCATATCAAATATTTGTGTAGAATTTATAATTATATAATTATATTACTGATCGGGAAATGATAGGTAAAAATTGATCAATTGATCAATTTCGGTATAAGTAATTCATTTTGCAAAAATTTATCAGAAGTCAAAATCGAATGAATTATTTGTGTTCATTCCAAATACTGAACAAGTGTTTACAAAGTTAAATGTTGTTTAATTTTAAAAATTAAACAACAAACGAAGTTTAAACCACGTTTTTAATAATAAATAATATTTCAAAAAATAAATAATAATTTCAAGAATGACAAAAATCCACAAAAATAAAAATCTGAAATAAGGTATATATCAACTAAATCGTTGATATATAAATTATTTCAAATTTTTAATTTAGATTTTTGTCATTCTTGAAATAATTATTAATTTTTTGAAGTATTTTTTTTATTTTTAAAAACTATTTAATCAAACTTTAAAATAAAAAATTTAAATTAACAAATTAAAACGACTCATATATTTTTTTCTTTTTCTAGGAATATCTAAAAGAGCATACGTATAAATTACTCTTTTATTCAAATGGTAAGTAATACTAATTATATTTATAAAATTGGTACTAATTTAAAAGTTTAGATAAAAGAATGACACTATTTTGTATTACGTGAAATGACATACAGAATTCGAACATATAAATTTAAGAAATGTTTATGGATAGGTTTATGAGATATCGGGTAATAACATTTGAACTGAGCTTTCTAAAAGGTTTCTAAAATGTTTGTAAATATTTTGCATTTTAAACAAGTACTATACCAAACAAAAAGAAATTCAACATCTAACAATTATTTATCAAAATATTTTTAAATTGGTTTACTGGTTTAAGAGAATTCAATATTAGAACTCGAAAAATGTTTTTTTTTGTACAAAATTAAAATCGAAGATGCAGCTTTTTAATTAAAACGACATAAAAATAAAAAAATCTTAGGATACATATTGAGGATAGAAAATATCATGAGAAAGCATTAAAATTCATTGTAAACTAAAATCTCCATTATTTGTTTTTATATTCAACACCAATGGATTACAGGTTATGTGACGATATTTTAGCGCCTCTTAGAGGCGTGACCAGTATGAAAAAGTATATATTTTCTTTATTAACGTAAATTTCCGAGTCGATATGGACATGTCCGTCGGTCAGTCTGCCTATACACGATAAATGGATCAGAAATACTTTTTCGAATGCTAGGAAATTCAGTTTCAATATATTTTAGTAGAAAAATAATTTTTAATTCGAAAATGAGTTAAATTGACCAACGTACTCAAACACATTCAAAATATGGGTTTAGTTTAGACTTCAATTACCTATTAATTTTGGGGGGATCCATATTTGAATTTCGCCTAAAATTCTCGATTTTCTCATTCAATAGATCATTTTTTAAGGATTGACCTTTTCAATCAAATTCTATAAACATTTTCTTCATAAAAATGGTGAAAATAAATCTCAAAGAAACCCAAACTCAATTATTATTACCTCGTAACGAATGTAGCTGTGTGTAAATAAATGTTAAGTTTAAAATTAATGAAAAAGATTCATGGTCATTTAATAATCAAAATGTATACTTTCTCATATAATTTCTGGTATACAATATCGTCGTTGTAGAACTAAAAGTCACCAACTACATTATTATGAAAATCTTAAATTTCGAATTTGTTGATTACACTGATCTACAAATTGAGGGTTGTTGTCCTAATCTGGAATGAAACCTATCATTTCAGGTTGACTTCGGTCAACTGATTCTTGCTGCGTACTCAGAATTTTCCCTACACCCAGAAAAAAAATCCCTCAAATCCCATTAAAATTGGTCAATAGGACAATTATTGATTTAATAGTATACAAAAAATAAATCATTTCATATAAACTCGATGGCAATGTCATGGTATTTTCTAGTATTTAATGGTATTTTCGGATTAAAATAATAATTTATCCTATTGACTATTTTTAACAGTAAAAAACTATTATTTATATAGTATTTTTTGTGGGTGTATACGTCGAGATTTTGCAAAAAAAAGTTGCTAAAAAGGACGTTTTTGGTACTTTATATTGCAAGTTATCGCACGATTTCGACATGTTGCAGATGCAAACTTTATCACAAAGTAAAATATGAACCTTACTCTGCGGATAATTGGTAAAAAAATCCAGATATTAGTTTTTGCAAAAAATTAAAAAGCATTTTGTGTTATCAAAAAATGTGTCAAGAGAGTAATTTATCACAATTCTCGAAGCTCTCTTTAAAAACATTTTAATATGAGTTCGCAATGTTTATGCTATCAAAATTTTGATACTGAAATTTTTCGAAATAGTCTTTAAAATTTGTTTATGAAATATTTGATTAAAATGGAGGGAAATACACTCAGAGATATACAATTTCATACTGATATAATTTAGTGAAGCTAGATGCAAAATCGGACAAAATCTGATGTCCGCATTATGCGAAAACATGATGGGGAAAATGCGAAAACATGATGGGGAAAATTGCACTGCGTAATCTCCTGGTTATGGGTTAAAAAATATGTTATACACACTGAATTGAAATTGAACTGAATTGAAGTTTTTGAAAATTTGACATGGAAAAATAAAAAAAAATGCGACACCCTATAGCTACTCATTCTTAAATTTAAATTTATAATATTGTTTGGAGACTTGTACAGGGTTTTTCAACAGGGACGCTACAAAAGTAGAGCGACAGGGACAGCAAACGACGCCATATTTCTTGCCGCTCTTTTGATATTTCTCTTCAGTAAGGTTTGCCATTTCATGCCACTGAAGCCGCTTGACCACCAGAAGAGTCGTATGTTCGTGAATTCGGCTGGGCCGTACTTCTTCCGTGATGATCAAGACCGGCACGTTACTATGAATGGGAATCGCTTTCGTTCAATGATAACCGAATATTTTTAGCCCCAATTGGATGATATGGACTTGGAGGACATGTGGTTCCAACAGGACGGCGCCACAAGCCACACAGCGAATGCCACAATCAATTTATTGGAAACCAAGTTTGGAGAACGTGTTATCTCACGAAATGGTCCAGTCGATTGGCCGCCTCGGTCGTGCGATTTGACGCCGTTAGACTATTTCCTGTGGGGCTACCTCAAGTCTATGGTCTATGCCAACGATTGATGAACTTCGTACGAATATCGAACGTGAAATTGCAGCAGTATCGGCCGATTTATGCTTGAAAACCGTCGAAAATTGGGTTCAGCTTCTGGACTTCTGCAAGCGTGCCCGTGGTTGTCATGCAAAAGAAATCGAGTTCCATGCATAATGGCATCGAACGTACTTTTACAGGAATAAAGAATTTCATTGATATCCAAAACCGTTTTTGTTATATTTTTATACCGCAAAAAAACCCTTTAGTAATATATATTCAACATTTTATTTGAATGAAAGACATATTTGGAATTATTTTACGTGACGCATATTAATTGTGAAAATTATAGAAAAATACCTTTATATATCGCTTCCCCATATGCTTACTATACATATTTCAACATTTTTAAAGAACTATGTGAACTGAATAATACTATATCATGAAACATAATAATATAGAAACATTAATAATTAATAATTGAATTTAGGGGCCATGGTCTAAAACAAAATATAGATTGTCTCGAATATTTACAAAAACGGAAAGCAATACATTAAGCTATTCAATTTACTGAAAGTAATGATTAGAAAAAAATTGGGGGAAATACGAAAATAAAGCAAATACAAAAGGGAACGGTGACACAAAACAACTGTGGCTCTATAGAAAAAAATAAAGAAAAAACAAATATCGAAAACTTCACCAAGTGACTGCGTGTTTATGAAAAAAAGGCGAAATAAAAATATGAAAGCACAGCGAAAAAAAAATTGTCGAAAAACATTTAATACTGAAATCAATTGATTTCGTAATTGTATCAAATAAAAAAATAAAAATAAAACGACTGAAGAAAAACAAATCGAACGTATTGCCGTAAAGCACTACAAACTACGTGATGGTTTTTGATGGATGTTTGACTGGAGGACTGCGTCGTTTCGTAGGAGAGGTGGTGGGTGTAGGATATGGCGGTGGATGAAGGGATGGCGCAAAATATTGGCCTCGAGCATAAAAATAAAATCGACGTTGTCTGCACAGCCACAGCCACAAATACAGACACACAAACACAAATACATACCAACGGACGGACACATACTCCCATAACTCCTTTACAAGCAATTGAACTTTGGCGTCGTGTTTGCACGACGTATTAGGCGCACAAAAGCCATGCGATGGGTGGATGGCGCTGTGGGGTGCGCTGTGGGGAGGGTATGAGAGCTGAGGGGCTTATTTGCTGCGCACACAGCGTGCATTTTGGTTGCGCTCTATTATGAACTGTAAATGAGTCCATTATGTCTCCATTATGCCAGACATGCCTCTCGGCCTCATGTTGCTTGCAGTGCAGTATGAGTAGTCGAGTGAGAGAAGAGCAATGGAAGAGACAGTGAAGTGGTTGGGAGGGGGTTGCAGTTAATGGTGCCACATAGGGAGACACATGTCAATTGTAGCCAATAAGCGATTATAATTAATAACTCTGAATGTGTTGTACTGTTTGAATGTTTGGTTTTATGACCGCTTTATTTGTTGTTGGCGCTTGTTTTGTGCAATTAATTGGAAAACATGTAGAGTGCAATATAATTGAATTTGTGTATTTTCAAAAAGTGATTTGCATTTTCTTTCAATTTTAGAGATATTTATACCCTACACCTATGAGGTACAGGGTATATTAACTTTGTGCATATATTGTAACGCCCCTTAGGAGGCGTGTCCGGTATGGAAAAGTATATATAATCTTGATCAGCATCACTACCCGAGTCCGTTTAGCCATGTCCGTTTAGCCATGTACGTCTGTCTGTCTGTCTGTCTGTCCGTCTTGCTGTCCGAATACAGAATAACTTGAGAAATACTGATCAGAATGCGATAAAATTTCGTATTATTATATTTTAGCCAAAAGTAGGAACTGAGTTTGAAAATGAGCCAAATCGGTCAACGGACACGCTCACCTCCCATACAAGTCAATTTTATATAACTTTTTCGGAACTAATAACTCGAAAAGTATTCAAGATATAGGTATAAAATTTAAAACGTATTGTTATAATTCACCTAAAAATATGTGGTCCAAAAATGGGCGCACACTTTTTTTTCATTATTTCCCGGGTTTTGATAGTGAAAATTTGATCCGTAAATTACTAAAATCAAATCTATGAAATATTAGCCTTTCAAAATTCAAAATATCGACGTTGTCCGCCCAATTATATGTTTCTATTTTTTTTATTAGTTTTTTTTTTACTTTTATATAAATTTTTTAATTTATGGGGATATAAGACGTAAATTTCTGATATGTGAATAATATTCTGAGGGTGGGGAAGTTCAGCATAATTCAAAACTTTAAAATTAAGGTATGCAATTAAATATCTCACATTAATATCCCCACCAAAGGTGTAGGGTATTCCATAGTCTGGCACGACCGGCTATAAAAATCCGCCCCATGTGACCGAACTTACCCAACTCGTTTTAATACTCACAAAGTTCAACACTAATTAATATTTTTTAATCCTTCTGCACAAATTGGGTAAAAATACTCAATTTTTCTGTAAAATTACGATTTTTAATATTTCAAATATAAAAAAATCTCAATTTTCTGGAAGATTACAAATTTTTTGATATTTCAAAATATTCGTATTGAAGTATAAAATATGCCTGGGACACGTTTTGATTTCCCTCCAAAAAAGTAGGTTTGAATAACTTTATAAATAGACTAGTTCATGATCTAACTTTTTGCATTAACAGAATACCATTCAATTTAATACTCTTTAATGTATTTTTGAGCGATTTTTCGAAACAGCTAAATTTCGGACTTTAGAAAAATGTAAACTTGACAATGTTTACCAAAATGCTATAAGTCTTTCCTTATCATGTTTTGTTTTTCCATAACAAAGTCAAATATATTAAAGATATAAAAATTATTATAAGGTAATACAAAATGAATGGTAATGCAAGTATACAGGCTGCCAGCAGATATTGCACTGTTTTGTTGAAATTTAATTTCTTCGGAATTTCAATCCTGCAAATTGTACAAAATTCTTCTTTTTAGATGGAGTTGAAGAATATTGTGATGTATTCTTTTTGCTACTGTTAAAGATTCACTTCTCGACTTTCTTCTGCAATTCAGAGCTTATCTCAGGTTAAGTTAAAAAGTAGTTTTTCATTGGTTTGTGTGTGACTACAATAAAGTTTTTTCTTGGTTAAACCAATTCATATAACACAATAATTTCACTAAATTTACAACAAACCTGGCTTTATTTACGTTTTCCACTCTGTCCCAGAAAATGTTTTCCACTTTACCGCAATATCACATTTTGAACATAACTTAGCACCATTTAAATAATTTTATATTATTTGCAAAACTTGTTTGTATTTCAAAAGATATACAATAGGCGTTCATTTTAAACATACCGTAATGATAAAAATTATATCTTTTTGATAGCAAACACCAGCGCTCTAAAAAAAATTTCAAAAACATTTTTTTCACTGGATCTCGATATGCAATAAAAAGGTATTATTTTGATTATAACCGTTGATGAAAAAGTTGATGCCATATTAAAAAGTACTTGACAATTGCTTTTATTTTTCTGAGTGTAAAAACATTTCCAAAATTTGCAATTTTCCACATTACCTAATTTCCCACTTTGCCTCATGAATCCCCTAATTTTTTTTTTGGTGTTATTGTATTTGTAAAATTAATTTAATAAAAAACAGATGTTTTTATATCCAATTATGTATTAATAACAATTAATGGTTAATTTAAACCAATTTGAATAGAATGGATATGTTTTTAATTTGTGCAAAAGGTTTAATATTGATCTTTTTTAAATATCTACAAAATGTGTGAAAATCACTAAAATAGCATTTTTTCTTGTATTAAATAATATTTAAATTTCATAAAATTAAATTTTAAAAAAATCTACACAACACTGAAACAATTTCTGCAAATGGTGACAACACTGTTGCCAATATAGCAACAGCATCAGCAATAACAACAAACACAACACACGCAACAACAACAACAACAAAAGCAGCAACAGCAATAATTCTCTCAATTGCCACTTGAATCAATTTCAGATTATGTCGTTATCGCTTCCACAATGCATCCCCCAACGGATGGCAATGCCATCAACTTCGTCGCCATCATTACGACAACACAGTTGTAGGTGTGTGTTTGTTGTTGGGTTTTGTTGTATTCCGTGCATTTATGCGCACACATAAAATTGAAACATTTTCCAGCAAATAAATCCATATGATTCGCACACTCTGCTCTCTACTTAAGCAATTTAATTCACTCACTCACTCTACGAAGCAATCTTTCGTGCCACCTTCTGCCCCTCTCTATAACTCTCTCTCACCCACACGAGCACGCACAAAGCAAGCGGCAAGCGCCATAACCTTTTATCACCGTCATCATCATCATCAGTTATACGGCGGCAATCCAACAAGTACTTCAGCAACATGTTGCACAACCACATGCGCGCACTGCCAACAAGAGACCAGAGACCAAGAGCGAGATTGCGCGCAACACTGAGAAACGTTTGTTCGTCACAATTTGCAACTCAACCTATCGCCACCCACTTTAGCACCCACTCGCTGAGTATTTTGCGCTCTCTCTCTCTCATTAAAGTCTTCTCTAATGACATTTACATTGTTTCCAAATTAATTCCTTTTGTAGTGCTCAACATGCCGCAGCAGCATCAGCCGCTTCATTATCAACATCGTGTTGGCATTGCTGGTCATTCGCCTCGCTTCGTTGCACAACGAGGACAGCGCTCGGGTATTTTCGCACATAGTGCGGCAGGATTTGCTGTTGCTTTTGTTGCCGCTTTTGGAGGTGTTGGGTGTTTGTCTGCTGTAGGTAGTTGTATGTGTGTGTGTGTGTGTCTGGTTGGAGGCCTTCCATCCACTGTGTGTGTGTTTGAGGCTCTGTCGTGCTGCCGGTTTTACTGTTGCAGACAGTAATTATTATCCGATGTCAGTGATAATTGATTCAATAAAATTTATGCGCAACACAGCAGCATTGAGTCGTACAACGAATGAAGCAGCAACACATAATGTTGGCATGTTGTGCGAAATGAGGTGGCCAGATGTTGTTGATTGAATTATGTTCTTCAATGATGTAAGCAAATTAAATTTTAAAAAACACAGTTAAAACATTAAACATATTGTAAAGAATTTAAGTGATAACAGAGTAAACGGAGAAGAGCCAACTAAATTGAAATTGTGATTTCTCAGGTCTCAGTGAACCAATTAGAAATACATATATGGGTTTGGTACAATACAATATATTTTTTTGAAAAAATGTCTTTTTTTATAAAAATTAAAAAAAAAAAATTTCGCAAAAATTTTTTTTGTATTTTATTTTTGAATTTTTATTTTTCGAAATTTTTTTTTTTTTAAATAAAATTATAGGGGAGCCTGGGGTAAAGTGGGACACGTTTTGATTTTCCTCCAAATTCATAAATATCTCAGTAGATATCAGGATCCCGAAATTTCGAGATCCCGGAAAATATTTGTACACCCAGAAAAAAATACTATATAAATAAAAGTTTTTTACTATTAAAAATAGTCAATAGGATAAATTATTATTTTAATCGGAAAATACCATTAAATATTAGAAAATACCATGACATTGCCATTGAGTTTATATGAAAATATTTATTTTTTCTATACTATTAAATCAATAATTGTCCTATTGACCAATATTAATGGGATTTGAGGGAATTTTTTTCTGGGTGTACCGAAAATTTTAAATTTGGAGTCGTTAGCATATTTTAATTATTTTTCAATAGACTTGATGACAAAAGTTTGATTTCATGTAAGGATACCGCTGCTACTATTTTTTACAAAACTATATGTTTAATAGTGCAGATCGAAATCAAACTTATATTTTAATATCAAATTGTAATACGGCATAAAAGTAACATAATGCTGTGAGAGAATACAACAAACAATTTGATCGAAAAAATGTCAATTTTTTTGTTTTTTTCACCATCTAAATAAAATTGTTTTGTATCGAAATAGGCTCGAAAAATAGAGTTTGAATATATTAATATCCTCCTAAATAATATTCCGGTTTTATCAAATAAAATTAAGTTTTTTTTTGGTATTTTAAACTTCCCAATTTATAAAATTTTATTAGGACATTAATAGATTTAAACTCTAAATTTTAGAACCTATTCTGATGCAAAATACATTTTTATTACCCTAAACATAAAATTAGTTATTTTTTACCTTCAGTTGCACTGCGCGAACGCCAATAAAACATAAACAATATAATGTAATTAGTAAAAATTTAATTATTGGCAGACTTTATGATTATTTTACTATACGTCACAGAAATTGATCGTTAACATCTTTTGATTCAGAACTACAAAGAATGTATAAACACAATTATATTTGTGACAGGTTTAACTTGAGAAAATGTAAAATTTTTGTTCTTTTTAAACTTCAATGACGATGCGCGAACATAAGACAATAATAGATTCAATCACTTATTTTTGAAGCCTACTCCGATCCAAAACAGCTTTATTTAGATGATAAAATATTGATTAAAAGTGTTTTTAACTTCATCTGCAATACTCAAGCACAGGAAATTATTTATCGACTTAAGTTTTTTTTGTGATAAACTTTAGCAGCACTATGTAAATTAAGACCTTTTCCAACTATGGGAAAAATATGCCGATCCGACTTAATGTGTAAAATGTACTTACTTGGTACCTGTAATACAAATTTCAATCATTCGGGACATAATCCGGGATATATCCCGGGAATCCTGGATTATTTTTTTAATGCCGAAAGTCCCGTGATTTCCAAAATGCTTCGGAATTGGAACCCCTACTAGATATGTTTAGAAAATACGAAAAAAAAATAAATTTACTCCAAGTCAGAATATTCTGAGTGATAATGGATAGAGGTGTAGTTGCTGGTCGTCAAATTCGCACATTTCAAGTAAACTTTGCAGATATTTTTGCAGATATTTCAATTCACTGAATAGTTGAAATTAAATTTCTTCGGCATTTTACTCATATAAATGCCGAAGTTGAAGAATCTTTACCGATATATTCATTTTGCTCCTGTTAGAGGTTCGCTTCTTGGCTTTCGTCTGTACTTCATTGGATTGTGGCCTCGATTTAAGTATTTTTTCTTGATTTAACCAATTGAATAATTCATATAACACAATATTTTCACTAAAATTGCAAAAAAACATTGGTTAAATTACGTTTCCCACTTTACCCCAAAAAATGTTTCCTACTTTACTTCAATATCATTTAAGCAATGTTAAATTATTAGCAAACCTTGTTTTTATTTCAAAAGATGTACAACATTCGATCATTTTAAACATACCTTACTGATTAAAATTGACAAAAATTGTCAAAAAAACTTTCGAAGACATTTTTTTCACTTGTTCTCGAAATGAAATAAAAAGGTATTAATTTTTTTGATGAACAACTTGATGCCAATTTAAGAAGCACCTGACAATGCAATTTCCCCTATCAATTAATTTATTTGGAAAAAAAATGTATATACATTTGATATTTAAGAACATCATATTAAAAATTATATTGCAATTCAATAAATGAAATCATCCATACGATGAATCTACCAGAAAAATGAATCTATATCAAAAATTCATAATATTTATGAATATAATCATCATATTGAATATTAATATTTTATCTGTTCAGTAATGACGAACAAGAATTAAAGTAAATCGATGTTGTGTCGATGTCGATTTTGTATACGAAGCTTCGCGAAGTATATGATAAACCACACAAAAAAAAAAAAATACCAATAACCAGTATTCATCATATTGATGATTTCATTTATTGAACTAAAATCGTATTTTTTCAATGTTTTTCATTTTCCATATTTTTATAACATCAAAATTCAAACTGAAATCTGTCTCTATTTACACATTAATGTATTTATAATTATTATAAAATTTATGATATTTAAATAAATATGGTTGATGATACATATTGGCTAATTTTGTTTAACATTTCAGTAGAAATATTGAAACCGAAATAGTCACCAAAACCGTTGTATAACGCCGAAATTGAAACCTTTTTTTAATAAAGACTGCGTCGAATAAAATTGTCCGCTACAAAAATGAAAAAATCTAAAAAATATAGTAATCGAATTTTTATAGAATAGAATATTTTATTTTGAAAATTATTTATAGATTTAAAAAAAAATATGAAAAACCAGAAATAAATATTTTTTAATAAAAAGTTTTAATTTTTCCGGAACCCCTACCATTAATGTTGTAATGGTAGTGTCCGACACCCTCACAGCTGCTGAAGACCACTTTCTTTTAAAGTCTTGAAGGTCTTTGGCCACTTTTTTTGTTGTCTTCATCTCCCTTTTTACTAAAGCCCAGTATCTCTCAATCGGCCTGAGTTCTGGACAGTTTGGTGGATTGGCTTCTCTAGGCACCAAAATCACTGTATTTTGTTGGATCCACTATAAGGCCGTTTTGCTGTAGTGACATGAAGCGAGGTCAGGCCAAAAAAATGTGGACACTTCATGTTGGCGTAAATATGGAAGCAATCTCTTTTGCAAGCATTCCTTCACATATATTTCTCTATTAATTGTACCCGATGTCACGAATGAGCTGCTCCTTTTTCCACAACTGCAAATTGCCTGCCAAACAAGGAATTTCTTTGGGAATTTTGTCATTTTTTTTATTTGAATTTTTCAGCGATATTTCCTCGAGAATCGGCTGTATAAAATTCCTGCCCAGGTAGCTGAGAAAAGTCCGCTAAAACATAAGTTTCGTCATCCATTATGCAGCAATCGAATTTTTTAAAAAAATCTTGGTTCAGCTTTTTAGCTCGATGTTTTACGGTTTCATTCTTGACGGCATTTCTATCCGGAACTTTTTGGACCTTGTACGTCTTCAGCCCAGCTTCTTTCTTAGTCCTGCGCACGAAAGATTCTGAGCAATCCGCCTTTCTCGCCAACTTCCTTCCGGATATGCTTGGATCTTTCTTTAAAATATTCTTCGACTTTTCACGATCATGTGGGCCTTTTTTTTTACCAGAATCTTTCTTCCGATCAATACTCAGGTCTTCCTTAAAGCGGTTGATAAAGCGAGAAATGGTCTTAGGGTTAGTCCCTACCTCCTTGGCAATTTTTTTAAAAGACCAACTAGGTTGTTTTTGAAAAATTTTAATTATATTTTCTCGCACTTCCACTTTGTTTGCCATTTTCGCGTTAAATAAATTTTGTATTGACACAAATTATTTTTTGCCATTTAATTCAGAGCTACTATGATCAATTTTTTATACCCTACACTAAGAGTGAAAGGGTATATTCAGTTTGGTACGCCGTTTGTAACACCCAGAAGGAAGCATCTCCGGTATGGAAAAGTATATATATTCTTGATCAGCATGAGCTCCTGAGTCGATTTAGCGATGTCCGTCTGTCCTTCTGTCCGTCTGTCTGTCTGTCTGTCTGTTGAAATCCCTACTACTTTTAAAATTGAAGAGCTAGATAACTTAGATTACTAATATACCTACGCTGTATGTGCGAAATCGGCGAGATCGGTACATTGGCGAGATCGGTCCATTGTGACCTATGATCCGACCACTTATGTTCAAATACCTCATATAAAATGTACATATAAAGATCAATTTTTATGTATAAGTGCTTAGGTAAACTTTTTTGGTCAAATATATATTGATATCATGCTCAAATACATGATAATAATGTTTTCCGGCGAAAAGACTTGTGGTTCACAAAAAAAAAAAATCGAAATTCGGTACACCTACCAATTTGTAAATATGGGTATCAAATGAATGGAAATTCTTCAGCGATTGAATGTTTGTAGTTATTTTCAGGATTCGTATACCCTGGTGACCTATATATCACTTTGAATGGTAACTACACATATGTGTAGGGTATTTATAGTCGGCTTAGACCGACTATAATTTTGATAATCCTAACTATCATAATTACACCTACTTTAAAATTTTCCATGTGATCTAACCTTCCCAACTGGTTTTTAATTTGAATCTTGCAATAGCACATTATGGGAAGATATGTAACGGACAATTTTATTCGACGCAGTCCTTACACGCTCATTTTCTTGATTTTCGATAGAACTTTTTTAATCTAACATTTTGATCATTGATAAATGCTACGTCAAACTGAATTTATAGTCAATTTCTGAAGTACTAAATCAAATAAATTCGTTTAAAAATTTAGCTAAAAATAATGTTATGTAAATTTAGAAAAGGGCTACCGCTACCGAAAAGAGTCTTTTTGAAAATAAACATTAAATTGTATTATTTTATTGCACATTCAACACACACAGCATGCACGACCCGTTCTAATATAAAATTTTTCACTAATTAGTGTTGAGGTGATGATTTATATATGAGGCTAACTTTGTATAAATAACCATAGGTAATTAAAATTTTGAGTGCATCAGCATAATGAGTTCAAATTGACGTTTAATGTGTAAATAAACAAAATGTTTCTGAATTTAGATTAATTTCCAAAAAATACCAACGAAAAAAAAAAACAAACCTTTGGAGTGTCTCAAAACGGTGAATCAATGAAGAAATCAACCCTCCCTAACTTTTAGTGCTAACCTTAGCGTTTACTATATAGGGTATTGTAGTGCTGAGGAAGAATCTAAAAATAATTTATTATCCACTTAATGCAAATGGAAATGGAAATTTGATCATTTAATTACGCGCATCAGATCCATCATAAAATTAACGAAATATAATAAAATAAAAAGAAACTCATTAAAAGGAAAAAGACCGGCAGCAACTGAACTCCAAGAGATGGATCGGATGCGATCGCAGGCAAAACCGATTTAATTGCATTTTTATAACTTGCTTGATTCGTGCTGTGCGCCGATTTTTCAGCATTTTCAAGTTTTCCAAATGCAGTTTTACATTTCGAAATTCTTTATTTAACTTCGGTCTTCTTCATCTCCATCTTCTTCGTTGTCGTCATCGGCTGTAAATGCACTCGTTTCCAGTGAGGCGCACGAATGTCATTGAAACATTAAAACGATACGAATTGCACCAAAGTGATCGCGACGGCAACGCGTTCGAAATGTCAGGCGACACGACACGATGCGACGCAGCGGATGGCAGCCATAATAGATCAGTTGTGGCAACACAGGGAGCCAACCATGGGTGTAATGGAGGCTGCAACGGCACCAGCACCATCATCATCAACAGCACCAGAAACGACGACGACGACGACGGCAACGACGAAGATCATTGCGATAAATAATAAAAATTAAAAATAAATTAACACATTGTAAAATAAATGCAACGAGACGACATTAGACGCAGACAAATATGGGGAGCGACAGGCAGATGGACGGACGTACGTACGTACATTCGATAGATAGACGAATGACTGGACAGACAGACACACACACCACTCACTGGATAGATAGACAGACAGACAGCCAGCCATAGATAGATAGATCGAACGAGCCTCGGCCAGACTGTGACACTCGCATAGACAACTTTTCAAATTGTTAGAATGAAATTCATAAAAATAAAAATTAAATAAAGATGAAATTGTTTCAACTAAAGATCAAAGTAAACGGCTCATGGGTGAAGCGCCTGGGACGCAGCGGCAGCAGCAACATCGAAGGCAACATTATTTGATGTGCGGCATGCGGACGAACGATGAATGCGTTGCGTTGCGTTGGTGACACTGCGCAGAAAGTCGCTGCTATTGCTGATGATGATGACGATAATATTAATACTGATGTACTTAATGCCGATGATGTTTGATAATGCTGTTTATGTTGTTGTTTATAGTGATCATAATGTTGATAATGCCAATAATGTTGTCGATATTCTTGTTAATGGCGCAATTAGGAAAAGTTCAACCATAAGACAAATGTTTATTTTAAAGGCATTTTTCATGTTCAGTTCATCGAAAGAGTTTTTGATTGAATTATATTATTTTTAATTTTTTATGTTATCATTTTTATGGTCAGCATAAGCTATAGATATTGCTTTGAATAAAAATAATCTTAATTATAGTTAAGTATAACGTCACACAGTGGTTCAGAAACGTTTATAATCGGCCAAAACTCTGTATCTTTTGATATAGTGAAAGTTTTTGAATGCGGTTTTTTTTTGTTTGATTGGAAGTGATGAAATATGTTTTTAAGATACTAAAAATAAAATTCATCCGATTAGATTCCCCTGTATAACAAGCCAAAGTTTAACTTTTTTCTTTTCCAATTTTAGTATATACAATTTTTTTTTTTGTATTAAGTTTTTTAATATCACTATTTTGCATGATTGATAATATTAAATACTCAAAAATATATTTTTTTTGGTTTGAAATTTTGAACCTCTGAATATTTAAAAAAAAGTGAAAATGTTTGATTATTTTCAATTTGAGTTATAATATCTCCGTGAGTTTTGAAAATATTGCGCTCAGGTTGCATCCGCTCTAAATCGATTTTTTTTTAAAATAGACTTTTATTATATCTTCCCTATTTCCAAAATAAAATTGTATGAGAAAAATAGATAAAATATCCAGTATTTACTGAAGCGCAGTATTTGCAAAAATCACGGAGATATTTGAACTCAAATTGAAAGAAACAATTCGAAAATTTTGACTTTTAAGAGGTCTAAAATTTCAAACCAAAAAATTCATATATCATATGGACCATTCCACACCAAATCGACCAGCGGTTGGAACTCATCTTTTTCGATTTTAATAAAATTTTGGCAACTGATAAAGGGTATCGAGATATGCATTGCCCAATTTTTTTTTCGACCACTACTTCCAGATATATAGTGCTTCAAAGTTACAAAAAATGGTTGTTCATATTTCAATATCTCTTAAAGTAAAAATACTAGAAACTCCGTTGATAGCTCGTTTTAAAGCTAAGCGAACAAGGTTTTAGAGCAATTGAGTTGTAATCTCTAAACTTGAACACGTGGCCCGTGGTCATTACCCGTGCACTTCAAAATGGATGTCCTTAGAAATGACTCTTTTTAAAATTCTGAAAAAATTACATATTTTGCTTGATTTAATATAAATGTTCATGCCAAAATTTCAAGATGGTATTTTGATGGCATCATATTTTAAAAAGTACTTTACAATTATGTGGCCGGTAGCTTAAGGTTAGTGCGTTGGACTGCGAGTTGAAAGGTCCCAGGTTCAAGCCTGAAATGGGGCTAACAACATCTTTTCATAGAACCATTTTTCTATACGGGACTACCTCTCGGATCAGAAAATTAATTGATAACTACGATACTTCTGATTGGACATAGTACACAAAAAAATAGCTACTAACGAGAGCTAACATCTAAATAAAATGTATGCATGAAATAAGCTGTGAGCTTAAATTTTCTATATATATATTGTGAAGTTCTGTTACACCACGAGGGGAGCACTTTTTAAAATCGAAATTCTGGTATTATGTTCGATGAACATTGGTCTACAAATCTGCGTTAAAATGTTGGCAATATAAGCTTGATGTCATCTCAAATAACGCTATAAAACTACGTTTTTATTTGATATATCATGTTTTTGCCTGATACAGGCAGGCTACCTTTCCCTATCACTTTCCTGATATAAAGCTACCTTTAAAAACTTCAAAACAGCAAATTCTAAAAAAATGTTTTTTCCTGCTACAGAGAGCCTACTTTTCTTTTCCATTTGGCTGCTATAAAGATGCATTTTAAATTTAAAAAAACAAAAATTACAAAATAACGCCTTTGCCTGCTGGTGTAGGCTTGAACATAATAGTTTCCTGCGTAAAAGCTGTTATAGGGAGCCTGCCTTTTTTCAAAAATTCAAAATGCCTGCTATGCAATGTGTGTTTCCTATCATATTCCTGTGCGTTTTCCTAAAAACTGCTCCTATAATACAAGTTTCCTTGCATATTGTTTTGTCTCGGGATGGTATTTGATCATATTAGAATTTTTTCATAATTAGTATAATTTGAAATTTTTAATTGTTTTGTAAAAATTTAATTTCCGTTTAAAATAAAAAGCACTTAATAGAGAGAATTTCGCATACTTGATCCTGCTAATTACGAGGCGACTACACATCAAAGCAAATGCCACGGATGCCAAACTAATTGGTTGAGGATGATGCTGTGCTGAGACTATAAACTGAACTATTAGGCCAAATAACAATAACAACAACAACAGTATCACAGCAAAAATTTCAGTCGCGTTTAAATTAACTCGTAAAATTTCACCGACACGATATCGCGACAACGCCTTTTGCTGCTGCTGTTGCTGTTGTTGCTTTTTAATCGCCAATTTTATGCCATTTTGTGCGACGCGTTGCCAGCAAATAGAATGCGTACCGTGACATCGTCTGCTGTGACAAATTTGTTTATAAATAAAACAAAGTGGGCATTTGTGCTGTCGCGCCGCGCCATGCCTGTTCTGCAGGTTGTGGCCGATCACAAATTGATCGTAAAACTAATTTAGAAAAACACGCACAATTAATGTGTCTTCGAATGTAGGTATTTTATTAAATTATGTTTATGAGACGTTCGTACACAGAAAATAAAAACTAATACATCAAATTATATATTATACTTATCTAACTTATCTTAAATTTTCTTAATTTATGACATTTGAAAATTAATTAAATTGTATTCTGCATAGCATTTGCATTAAAGTTAACAGCAAATATAGTGAGAAAAAATTGTATTAAATATATTGGCGAAGTTCTTTTTGTGTTACGCGGAATTTATATTTTTAATGCACTAAAAGTTGCTGGTTGCACCCAGAAAAATGGTTAGAGTGGTATTTGTTCTAGATCGTGCGCCTCTTGTGTCACCAACTAAGTCTATTTTACTGTCTGTCCATTTGTCATACCGTTGAAACGTTTACTGAAAACAAGTAGAAGTAAAATACTGAAATTTAGGACTTAGATAAATTGTACAACTTGGTTATCTGGTATTGAAAATGGAGATGATCGGTTTTGCGATATTTCGACATTTGTACCTATTCATCTAACTTACACAGAATAAAATCTTCAATGTGATTTTTTTCATAATTATTATGAAGTTTTCTACCAACTACCAGAGTTATCATATAGATGTTTTCATTGATTGAATTGCAATTTAATGTTTTTAATGTTCAACATCAAATTTACACACAAAAAATTGTCGTCTTTGTCTTCATTCCTATATTGTTAAATTGTTAATTGCTTGATTAATAAAATATTATTTTGAACAAAATAAAATAAAAATTTTTCATTCAAAATAAAATAATTGAGAGAATTTTTGATTTTACGAATTTTTCCAAAAAAAAAAAAATTGTTTTCGAAAATAAAATTCGAAAAAATACTTTCCTTAAAAATGAAATTCGTAATAAAAATTTAAAAAAAAAAATGTTTTAAAAAGAATTTTTTTTTTAGTAATAAAACATTTTTTTTTTCGAAAAAAAAAATAATTAAATATGTTTAATTTTTTTTAATATATATTTTTTATTAATAAAACATTTTACTAACTTATCCATGTCGAGTAGCATTATAAAGGGTGTTTGGTTCATCGATGTCAATAATTTAGTGGATCATTTTTTGACTCAAAAAAATAAGAAAATGTTAAATAAAATTATGTCCTATTTTGCACCCTGTTTGAGATGCATGGTGTTTACTAAATGTATATTACTGACATAACCTAATCAAGAAAATTGGTTATAAAATATAATATGGTGATAAATGAATTACAATTTTTAACTCTTGTTTTAGAAAATTAAATTACCTTTCCAGTGGTATACCACATCTTTGAGTCCCATTACTTCTTCCTATTTTAAAAAATACGTTCATTTGAAATTTACAAAAATAAAAATACAAATTTTTACTTTGTCATTGATTTTCTGAAAATTTCTTTATCGATTACCCCATTTTTTCTAATTTATTATGATAGACAAATTCAATACCAGTACTTTCTTATCAATTACAGTGATTATACCCTACACTAAGAGTGAAAGGGTATATTCAGTTTGGTACGCCGTTTGTAACACACTGATGAAAGCATCTCCGGTATGGAAAAGTGTATATATTCTTGATCAGCATGACCTCCTGAGTCGATTTAGCGATGTCCGTCTGTCTGTCTGTCTGTCTGTCCGTCCTTCTGTCTGTCTGTTGAAATCACGATTACGGAAAAAGTAGAAGAGCTAGAGCAATTAAACTTTAGATTTAGATTATTTATATATCTAAGCTGTCTGAACAAGAAAATTGGCATGATCGGTCTATTGTGACCTGAGAACCGACCACTTATGTTCAAATACCTTATATAAAATGTACATCTACAGATCAATTTTACTGTATACGTGCTTAGGTAAACTTTTTTGGTCAAATATATATTGACATCATGCTGAAATACATGAAAATAATGTTTTCCTGCGAAACGAGTTGTGGTTACCAAAAAAAAAAATTCGAAATTCGGTACACCTACCCATTTGTAAATATGGGTATCAAATGAATGGAAATTCTTCAGGGATGGAAAGTTTGTAGTTATTTTCAGGATTCGTATACCCTGGTGACCTATATACCACTTTGAATGGTAACCACACATATTTTTGATAATCCTATTTTTGATAATCCTAACTATCTTTTGATTATAATTTTGATAATCCTAACTATCATTATAACACCTACTTTAAAATTTTCATGTGATCTAACCTTCCCAACTTTGAGTCATAGAATGATCCACTAAATTATTGACGTCGATGAACCAAACACCTTGTATAAGAAATAACATACAAGAACAGCTTGAGAATTGCGAATTATGGCAAAAAGAAAATAAAAATAACTATTTTGATTGAAATTTGGTTTTATGAACAGCATTCTTCAATTTAATGTACATATATGTTGTATTTTATGTATTTTTCATTAATATGATGAAACGTATTCTTCACTTCACACTTCATCATATTGATGAACACATTTTCGGTCTTTCATCAAATTGATAATGAATTCATAACATTGATGTTTTGTAGTTATCAAAATTATGAAACGTTCTTTAATTAAAGAACGAAATTCATCAAGATGATGATGCTATTTTTTTCTGTGTTCCATTAAACCCATTTTTCGGTTTCGGGCGCTGCTGGTAGTCGGTGTACAGCTAATCGTATATAGCTAATCGTTCCTTCTGATTATGTAATCAGTTTCCGATGAATCTTTCTCTCAAACACCTAAATTTCGCTCACTGGTATTGGCATCAGTCTGTGTTGCCACTTTTTGTGTATTTCCACAAAAACAGTGCATTTGGGATCTCCTTGTGTATTTTTTGTGTAACTCAGAATCAAATAAAATTATACTACAAAAGAAAAATTTAAAGAGTTTCAAGAATATTTCCAGTTAGATATATAAAACACTATCGCCTACTGTTACGCAATGGAAATCATTTAAAAGTTGTGTAGTAGTACGAATCCTTACGAGATTGAATTATTTGAGGATCGGTCATCTTTAGACAGTATATATATGTACGAATTTATGACCTAAGTACTTTGAATATTCACAGATTTTATTATATTTTTTCAATCATAAAGGCCTCTCTAAAAACTATAGCTGAAAAAGTGAAAAATTGAAAAATTTTGTTGCCAAACTATAATAAAATGTACCTGGGTTATTAATAATCAACACATTTAAAGATTTTGAATTTAAGTTAAATCTATTGTTACGAAAATTCAGTCTACGGAAAACTGTTCTATGTGTTCGTATCGCTGGAAGGTATACAGAATAAAAACACACTAATATTTGGTTTTAACTAGTATTATTTAAACTAGTATTAATTAACTTTATTTACTTAATTAACAACTTAATAACAATCACTTATAATCACTGTTGTATTACTACAATTTTTCTTTACAATGTCTCACGAGATGCACTAGTTCACTATCAAATCACAACTGAAGTACAGTGCCTCAGATGCGCGGCCTTATATACTGCAGGCATTAGACACGTTTCGACAAGCGTCGACTTGTTTCGAGAACCTTCTACTCGTTTCGTGAATGACGCATGCTATCGGCATCTCCTTCGCACTCATGTGTTTTAATGTGCTGATCTTCCATCTCTTTCTCGCACATTGCATAGTGCGCTGAATGATCTTTCGTCTCTTTCTAACACATTGCTTAGTGCGCTGAATTGTCTTGCGTCTCATTTATTATTGTTGATTGCTTCCACAGTGGAGCAAATTTCCTCTTTTCGTAACACTATATTGATAATGAGAAGTAGAAATGACAAATTATATAATATTTTAGATATAGTTTGTTCAAACTTTGCCCAATATTTTCAATCAAAAATATTATCTTGCATTAAAAAAAATACCTTTCTTGAAATAGTATAAAGTTATATAGATATCTTGCAGGCAAAAGATAACAACCAACAAAAAGCAACTTTCACAGGAGGAGAAAAAAAGTCTCAAAATTGAGTAGATCAATATTTTATTATTTTTTTTAGAAAAGTGTCATATAATTGAGCTGAATAATAATAGTGTGACACAATTTCCAATATATCCATTACTTGTAGAAGTATTTGAAGAAAAATGTAGATGTCCCAATTTATTTCGAACCATTTTTCAAATCTTGAATTTTTTTCGAATTTTGATGCAAACTTCTATGTTTTAATGTATATCAAAAAACATGCTTATAAAAATGTGGTTAAAAATGTGAAATTACGAAATTTAAAAAATACAATATATGCAATAGCAGCTCTAGAATACGAATCCTGGTTTAACTAATTTTTTTTTCCAAAAATGGTGTTTGATTCTCAACGGCACATTTCATTATACTTTTTAATATTATAAGAAAATTTTTGTAATTTTTAGTCAAATTGTGCATTTTGTGGATAAATAAAATTTGAAGGTGGTAACACTGATTGGCATGCTTCATGCCTCTGCGCCATAGAGGATAACTGTCATGGCTTCTCAATTATCTAAAGACTGACATTATTTTTGATGTTGATATTGATTTCTATATTAGGCTGCACTGCGATTTCTTCTTTAGGCTGCACTAGTTGTGCTCAGCCCAATGAAATCGAGATCTAATCGAGCAGTATGACCTCTCTTGTTGAAAATGGTGGCATTATGATGGAGTTTATAAGTCGAACTACTTCATTATCAGGTTGAAGATGTCGCTCGATAAAAAGTCGTCTTGTCTGAAACCTAGTTCGGTATTAAAGGTATCCAAAACTGTGTTTTCAATTTTCTCGGGGTAAACAGAATTTTCTAGCAGATCCTGATAAACCGTACTCTGGCATGGTCGCAAATATGTGACTTCTTATCCATATTTTTAAAGCAGCTATGTAATCTAGGAAATGGTGGATGGTGTCAATCTGCCTCTCTTAAGTATCTTCAAGAATTTGGTGCAATACAAAAATTTCATAATAAAAATTCTCATAATAAACACAAAATCAATTTAATAGTATTTTGTAGTATTAATTAGTATTTACCTATTAAAATAATAATTTATCCTATTGACTAATTTTAATGGCAAAAAACTATTGATTTTACAGTATTTTTTCTGATTGCAGGTCGATAGAACCCGATAGAACTCGATAGAACCCTATTTGCCTTATTAAGGTGGTTTGCTCACATGTTTTGATAAATGGACAAAATAATGTGAGCTATATTGAAATGTAAACTTTTTACTGAATGTAAAAGATAAAACTGTGGAAAATTTCAACAAAATATTTTGTAATATACCCAAGTATAAATGATACGGGATATGATAATTCACACCATAGCCCAACTTGATCAGGTCATAAAAACGTCCCTCTTAATTGGGTAAATTTCTACGGGTTATCACAATATTTATCTAAAAGGCCTCAAATACTTACATAGTATAGAAAAACGTTTCGTACAAAATTTTGACTATTTTGACTCTTAAGGAATTGGCATTATTTACCAATTTCATATGATGAAATGTTTTCATATCAGGGAAATTTCATAACTACTAATTTCAACAATATGATGAAAAACCAGATTGATGAAAAATTCATCAAATTATTAAAGAGTTTGTGTTTTATATTTTTTTTATTGTTATTTCAAAGTATAAGATAAATATACCAGTAGTTGAATAAAATTAATTTAAATGAATATTGTTCCTCATTATAATGAAATTTTCACCAATGAACAATCGTTCATCATATATATGAACAACTTTTTCCCTACTGTTTATTAATTAATTTATTAATTTACAAATTCTATATTATAAAAAAAAAAACAATTCATAAAATATATCTAAAAATATTTACTGAACACATAATGACCGAGCGAGCTCCAAGCTTTACGCCTTCCAACGCATTGGGCGCCATGACGTGCTGTCAAAAATAATTGAAAAACCACTTAAATACATTGGGGAAAGTGAAGAACAATGTAACCAGCGACGGAAAAATGGCCAAAAATAGTGGCCATGTCAAACATATTCATTTTTCCAAACAATCAACAAGAAATCCATCAGTTTTTAAAGAAAGAGGGAAAATTGTTATGGATGAAGTGCAGCAACAGAGGGTTGACAACTACTTCAAACTCCTACCTAAAAATACTCAAGTGTTTTTGAATGCAGAAAAATTGCTTTAAAATTTAAACGATTTGTTGTGTCAGACATGCAGACAGACAACAAGACGTAGAAAAGAAGCGCTAGCGTATGGAATGACGAACTGACTGTCGGATATTTGTGGATGAGGGAAACGCGATAGGAGGCTCCCTCCCAATAGCCAAAAGTCTTTTAGCGTTGAGGACCCCTCCTTAGCGACAGCCGCCGACTGCGGAATGCAAAAAGATTCAAATGGTTGTGGATGGGGATTGGACGTCAGAGGACAGAGCCTGACAAAGTGGCTGCCAGTCTGAGGCACGCAGCTGACTGACAACAATGTTGGCAATTAGAACAGGCTGTTGCTACTGCTACTGCTGCCGCAGCAACAGTTGTTGTTGTTGTTGTCGCGCATGTTGCAAAGACATTCAATTAGCAGCAACTTCGTCTATTGTTTGCATCATTGTTTTGTTGCATTTATTTTGCTGTTGTTCGACGCCACGTCTGCTAGAATTCGTGTTAATGTTCTTGCTAAATACTTGAAGCAATTTTCATTTTAATTATATTTTGATGGCATTTTATGAGGACGTGAGGGCCTAATGTGTTGGTCGCCTGCTGTTGCTTTGAAGGCCTGCAGCGGAGGCTAATGTGTGGGCTATTGCCAAGAAGTCTGTCTGCATTTTTCATAATTTTCTTATAGAGGTTGTAGAATTCGAAATCGGAGATTTTATTATTTAAAAAATTATAATAAAATTTATAATAGCTAAATATATAAATTATATTAATCATATAATAAAAACATTTTAAGCGACATATAAAAATAACTAATTTGATAAAATACTATTTAAATAAAGCAAGGATCTCTTGTTTAGTATTTCTCCAAGGACACACCCACATTTCTAAAGGACCTAGTCTGTCATTGTCTCGGAGATCTCTGATGCTTCGATTTTTTCTAGAATATCTTCGATAAAATACGTAGTTTGATTTCGTTGCTTTATCAATTCTAATTTTACAATTGCTCGTACATTAAAATTCTGTGACGAAAAAACTCCGATCGATTTCTACCTGCCATGTAAGTTCAATTTGACGATCGATATCGCTATGAGAAATGGTTCTAGAATTGGTGTGTATCTGCAACACCCACTGATATACAGGGTGTTTTCAATATTTAATTTATAACAATTTGAATATTTTGCGAACACTAAAAGAAGTACTTTACAATGAAAACGGTAAGTGTTTCATACAAATATTGTATGTATAATTTGTTTATTATATTATGCTGCATTTAAGTAATATAATTATAGAAAATACATTAAATAAAAAGTTTGAGAAAAACTGCATTTTAGAAGAAAAAAATAAAAATTATATATTTTTTTTTCATTTTGATTAGAAAATCTTCTTAGCTCATCACATAAAATATCAAACTTAGAGAAAATGAGGTGATAAATAACGACATTTTGAGAAAACCAATGACAAAGTAAAAATTTGTATTTTTATTTTCGAAAATTTCAAATTTACGTAACTTTTAAAAAAGAAAGAAATTATGAGGTTTGAAGATGTTATGTACCATTTAAAAGGTAATTTAATTTTCTAAAACATGACATAAAAATTGTTATTCATTTTTTAACAGATAAAACTTTATAACTAATTTTCTTGACTATACACAGAAAAAAAAGTGTGTAAATATAACTAAATTTAATTGAATTGAAACTCAGCCGATGTAACTTTTAGTAGCATTGAATTCCATATTCGTAATAATGAGAATATGTTAATTGGAGAAACTTTAATTAATTTTTTTGTCATATTGATATTAAAGTTGTTATATATATTATATTTTTTATTGGGAATTTTTAAATCATTATCCAGAAGAAAAAAAACAGTGTTGCAATTTAAGAAAATGAATAAATCAAAAGTAACAAATAAAAGTAGTTAATACTATTAAAGATTTAGTTGAATTGAAATTATATTAAATAAATTCTTATTAATATTTTAATTAAAAAATGTGTAAATACATTTAATTAATTAGTAAATACCTTCATATTTTTAATTGGAATACAATTTTGTTTGCTATTAATATCAATTTTTATATATACGTACAATATTTTTTTCTGCGTAGGCTATGTCAGTAATATGCATATTTTAAACACCCTGTACCTTAAACTGGGTGCAAAATAAGACCTTTTTGTATTTTACATTTTCTTATTTTTTTGAGTTATAGAATGAATTATTCACATCTGACCCTGTATATATAGTTTATTTTTACCATTTTATTTCGCATATTAAAAGTGAAGATTAGATTTCATGATTTAAAGGGTTTTTCAATAAGAGCGCTACAAAAGTTTTTTCAAGGGTTTTTCAACAAGGACGCTACATCCATCATAAAATGGCAATCCTTACTGAAGAGAAATGCCAAAAGAGCGGCAAGAAAGATGGCGTCGTTTGCCGGCCCTGTCGCTCTACTTTTGTAGCGTTCCTGTTGAAAAACCCTTTATAAGGAATTATAGGGAATATTGTGTATTTAAAATATTAAAAAACAAAAGTTTTAATTTTTTAACTGCATTTTTGAAAGTAAAAAAAAATACATTATTTTTAATGAGTTAAAACTGCATATAATATTTATCAGAATTGCATCAAAAAACTGAAAATAATTTTTCCAACACAGCATTTTGCCTTTTTATCGCCACATCAAGCAACCAAATTAACGCAAGTAATTTCTTTGAACATGAGCTCAAATTTGTGCTAATAAAATGCAACAGAACAACAACGAAAAACTCTTTTAAATGCTGCCAAATGCAGCAAAATACAAAAAGAAAACCCGAAAGTAATTCACACTCGTTTTGCAGTGCAGATACGCAAACATTTAAATGAGATACCGACCAACTGCTGCTGGCCAAGTACAAAATAGAAAAAAAGAAGAAGCAGATGAGCTACATTTGCTCTGAACAATTTGTAGCATTTGGCTGGCGTTGCTCTTTCAGTGACTTCAGCGACTTCTGGCGCATTCTTTGCTGACAACGCAGTAATTAAAATTCAATTGAAAATGAAGCGAAATTAAATAAAATACATGCAGCAGCAACAATAACAACAACAAAAAGAAGAGCAGCGATTTAAATGCAACCAAAATAAAAATTAAAAACACAACAAAAAAGCCACTTAAACTTAGCAACAACAACATATAAAGATACCAGCGACATTATCTACTCTGCAAATTGTACCAAATGTATTCGCACCGTATAACAACTTGCAGAAAATGATGATAAAATTATAAAATAATTAAATATATATTTGTTTTAATTACCATGTTACTCATTTGACAATAATTTTAAATTTAATAATGATAAATTTTGGCTATGGAACTTAAGATATTTTAAGTTGTTCCTTAGATTTTTTCTAAAAATAACTAAATTTATAAATATCAATTATTATTCATTCACTTTGTCTTAACTAAATTAAAATATTATTCTCGCAAAAAAAAAATCCAGGTTGCTACGTCTCGGAGCTCTTCAATGATCGACATTTTCTCGAACTAAGTGCTATAAAAAAGTACGATCTCGTTGCTTTATCACTACTATTTTTTTAATATTTTCATACAATTAAATTTAAATAAAAAATACGATATTTAAATATTTATCACATTCCAATGATTTTCGAATCAATTTCGATATTCGTTGCGATATCGATGCAGACTCTTTTTTTTTTCTCGTTTCGAATAAACTTCATTATCTTGTTACGATATCTGCGTAATTTTAGTATAATATAGAGATACGAAATCGTAATCGCGATCGAATGAATTCACCGATATCTCCAAACAGTCTCGAATTGATATCGAATCGAATGGCAGACTGTGAAGAATCATTTTAAAACATTTTTTGCGAATCGTTATCCATACCTAAATGTGAGAAATGTTTAATTGTTGCACTTAGTAATAAAATTACAAAAAAATTGGTTATCCATTTTTCTGTAAATTTTTTTAACCCTTTTAAACCTTAACCAAGACGATTTGTCTAACTTTTTTTTCAAAGAAATGATCAAAAGGATCATTTAATCTATATTTTAATATAATCTATTAAGATTTTATACAATTTTTTATAAGTCTTCGATGAAAAATTAAATATTCTGTAAAAAATTCTGAAGGTAATACTAACATTTTATGTATCTAGTTCAAAAAATGTAGAAACTAGCGCTTAAAACTGGCGATACGAGATCTTTTTGGCTATGTTTTCCCAACGTGCGGCTGTGTGAAAGCTTTTCCTAGGTAATATTTTACTTTCTTATGTTTCACATTTACTGCCGAGAGGTAACGTCGTATCTATACGTTGCTGGGATCGAACCCGAGACTTTTCGGCTGACAGTCCATCGCACGAACCAATCTAGCTTTTTTTATAGAAGCTAATTTGAGATAACTACGAGGTTCGAAGGTACCCAAGACATGTCAGATTGGGAATAAAAATGTCGACAGACATAGGTTATATTTTACTTTCGTATGTTTCACATTGACTGCCGAGAGGTAACGTCGTATCTATACGATGCTGGTATCGTACCCGAGACTTTTCGGCTGACAGTCCATCGCACTAACCAATCTAGCTTTTTTTTATAGAAGCTAATTTGAGATAACTACGAGATTCGCAGGTATCCATGACATGTCAGATTGGGAATAAAAATATCGACAGTTATCGAACCGGCCAATTGAATTTATATCGAAACGTAAAGTGTTCATTAATCGTTTCATAAAATACTCAAATTACTTCGATATCATCGATATTCTTTAAAAAAAAAATCAAATTATAGCAAAGTCATACTATTTTTTAGAAATATCTTCGACGTATCGATAATCTATAATGATGATACGAAAAACAATACGGTTTTCGATAAATAATCGAACCTATCTGGAATCGTTGTTTTAAATATCACACAATTAAATTTCTAAATATATCTAATTTCTTAACTTTTTTCATTATATCATTGAATTTTAAATTATTGTCAAATGGTAGGTTTATTATATATGTATTATACGTAGGTTTATTGCATTTTAATTCATTTTTCCTATATTTTTAAAATTTTATATTTTCATTAAAATGTTAATTTTTCCCACTGTGCTCATTGACATCTCAAATCTATGCACTGTGTGTGTGCTTCGAGTGCTCTGCTCTTGTTGTAATTGTTGTTATTTTCGTTGTTGTTGTTGTTGTTGCATAAGCTACTAGATTTATTTAATCACTTGTCAATGCTCATAATGCGCCACCTCTCCCCCCCCCCCACCCATTACAATGCTGTATCGTCTGCTCCACACAGCATCGCCTGGTTGGCAGTTGACATTCCTGGGTTGCTGTGATCGTCGGTTGGTATTTTGGCGCGCTGACAAATTGTCTGTTTTTTTATTATGTTGTGTGGAATTTTTATAGATACACGAATTTAACGCATTCTCAGCATGGCTGTCAATTTTTGAATCGATTTAATTAACCAAAAAAATAAAAGACTTCATTTTTGGTGTTGAGTTGATTTAAGTGTGATTTTTTTGGATTATTTCTATGTGATTTAATAGTTTTGAAAACTATTTTCGAACTTAGTTGTAGATTAAAAACACTCATATTTTATAATATAAATAATGATTAACTCAAATTCTTAAAATAAATAATTTGAATTTATATAGCTAACACCTGCCAAAGAAGTTTTTTAAGCTTTAGCAATTTGAAAACAAATAAAGGGTGTAAACGAAATTATTTTTACATTTTCTTTTATTTATAAATTAAAAACTTAACATGGTAAATGAAAAAATTATATCAAAAATGAAGAACAATACTCCAAGGTTTTTATAAGTAGTTAAAGATTTAAATTTCTGAATGCGATAGGACGAATTTCCGTACTTTAGTCTCCTTTTTTTAATTTTTTTGTTGACGACATGATCGTTCACTTATAACTGAAAACTTCTTAATTTTTTTGTTTGTCATAAATCAGACCCTTTAATAGAAGGTTTTAGTAAAACATTTCAGTTGTATACATTTTAAAAAAAAATTCAAAAATACTTTTTAAATACTACATATTTATATAATTGTTTTTTTGGGTAAAATGTACGTTATTTTGATGTTTTTACTATTTCACATTAATCGAATTTACATATTTTCACATTGAGATTTGTTATTCTCGAGAATGCAAAATGTATAGCAATTTACTTTCTTGTTTTAGTCATATGGTTTAAATAAAAATCTTTTTTCTTAAAAATTTGTCAGAAAAAATTTCCTGTGCAGATGAAGTTAAAAAATTTGTTATTCAGAAATTTTCATTTGAAATTCAGATTTCAAATTTCAATTTCAATGTTGAAATATCTGTATTTCAATTCATATCTTTTGAATATCAAATATTATTTCTGAATATCAATTGATGTATGTTGAATTTCAAACGGAATTTGTGAATTTCAATTTCTGTCTATTGAATTTAAAATGGAATTTATGAATTTAAATTGATATCTCTTGAATTTCAAATGAAATTTCTGAATATCGATTGATGTATTTTGAATTTGAAATGGAATTTCTGAATTCCAATTGATGTCTCTTGAATTTGAAATTGAATTTCTGAATTCCAATTGATGTCTCTTGAATTTCAAATGAAATTTCTGAATTTTAATTGATGTATTTTGTATTTTAAATTAATTTCTGAATTCCAATTGATGTCTCTTGAATTTCAAATGGAATTTCAGAATTTCAATTGATGTATTTTGTATTTTAAATAAATTTCTGAATTCCAATTGATGTCTTTTGAATTTCAAATGTAATTTCTGGGTTTCAATTGATGTATTTTGAACTTCAAATGGAGTTTCTGAGTTTTTATTTCAAATTTCTTTTGAATTTCAAATGAAATCTCTAAATTTCAATTGATATTTTCTTAATTACATTTCGAAATGGTGTGGATTGTAGCCGCGGCAGCTCAGTGGTAGTGCGTTGGACTGCGAGCCAAAAAGTCCCCGGTTCAAGCCTGGGCTTTCATAGATATTTTCATAGAAACATTTTTCTATACCGCGCTACCTCTCGGCAGTAAATGGCAAACCTACGTGAATAAAACATTACCTATGAAAAGCTCTCACCCGCCGTTCGTATTCGGCAATAAACTGTAGGTCCCACCACTTTGAGAACAAATATAACACGCACAGCTCAAAATGGCTCGGCCTAAGTTCTTATAAGACTGTAGTGCCAAACTATTATTATTAATGGTGTGGATTATGTCTGCATGCTCTCTTCTTTTCCCTACAATTTCGCTTAAATCTTGCTTACCTTACCCTGCTTGTGCCCACCATTTTGTTCCCACCTGTATTAACTACTAGACATCTGCACAAATACATTTGAAACCCATTTCAAGATATTCATTTTATTTCAAGCCATTTACTGTCACCGAATCTATGCTTGAAGATCAAATAAATGTGTGGCTCTCAACAACAAAGCACAAGTAGTGTCAAAACAAATCACAAACCAGACGTAGTTGTATTGAGAAGATCTATTATGATGTGCAATAAAAATTCAAATACTGAAATGAACTGCTTATGACACTGAGTATTCAGTGCATTTTAATTTTTGTTTTTTTATAATTCTTACTCTAAGGAATTTTCATTAATATGGAAGTATGGAAAAAAATTCGAACGTTAGTAGAAAATCATTTTAAATAGTTTTTTATTTTTTCATTATATAATTTTTTTGAAAAATATATTTATTTTTACACTGCATTGGATTGCAATGAGTTTTTTTGTCGTACGAAATTTTCAATTTTTTTTTTTTTTTTGATAAAATAGTGTTTGTTGTATTTTTATAAATACATAAATACCGACAACAATATTACTGCACTCACTGTAATTGTTGCATTTTCCTCCACAACAGTGTCATTTGGTTTTGTTTTTCAACATTGAATGTCTTGAAAAAAAGTGTGCTGACACTACTTGACACAAATGAAACAAATACTGCAGTAAAGTGAAGTCGCTGGAAAGACTTTACTATAATACGGTCGACTGTCATTGCAAAATGCACTCAAAACTGTGTAGTGAAGTAGTGCATCTTTTGCAGAGGGTACTTCAAATACATTTGTGCAGATGTCTATTGCATACCATTTCTGAAAAAGGCTACGTAAAAGAAATAAACTAGGTATACAAAAGGCATTCTTTAAATATGAAGTAATGATCTTTTCAGATTACAGGTGTAAGTATTTTTTATTGAAAGAGTAAGGTTCAAGAAGTAGATCAGTTTGGTACATGGTCTGGAATATCATACACAATGTTCTTGTTTACCATTAGATCCTTTTGGGAATATTTTGTGGGAATATTTATTCATATTGAAAATTAAGTTTAACTCATAAAATTAATATCAGTTTATTTCGTTTGCTAAGAAAAGGTTTGTAAGTGGTTGATGACTTAAATTGTTTGAAACTTTCTTTATTTTTTAGTTATACTCCTCAATATTATATTCATTTAATTTTAGTTCAATAGTTTGATTTCGGAATTATTAAAAATCATGGAAATATTTATTTATATTAAGCAGAATATATTTTAAAGAGTTTTCAGGCATAAAATGACTGTTAATTAAATGGAATATCTGTTAATTGCTGCAAATATAAATGTTTAAACTAAAAAATATATATAAACACTATAAATAACTACGCTGAATGTCATGTGACTTCATTGAGCTGAGACCTAATTTATTGATATGCAAATACTTTACACGTTTACAAAAAAAAAACCTATATTGTTAAATATGCGGGTAAATGTGCAACTATCGATGCAGAATTAAAAATGCAAATAATTGAAATTTAATTGATACTCGTTGTACTTATTTGTATAACGATTTTTTTGTTTGCAGCAATGAACGAACGAACCAACCAACGAACAATCAATCATTTAATCATTCATGAGTGCGGTGCAGCCGGCAAAGTCATGACCTGCGGAATGAGTTACGTTGTTCGTTGGAAAAATTACGATGTGGTGATTTTAAAGTCGCCTACAGGAACAGGTAATATTAAAATGCAATTGATTTGAGTAATTTTAACCGTATGCAGATATTTACATTTGGGTTTATTTACTCATGTGAAATTTATAAAAAGATATTTTTTGTAGTACATATTTGCGGCGCTTTTAAAATTGATAATAATTAATTAATTAGTCAAATTGGGCAGTGCAATTAATGAAATATGATATTTCGCATGATGGTAATTAATCGCATGCACATTGCGGTAATTTATTTATTTAAATGACTCTGTTTTTTTTCTACTGTATATTTTATTGTTGTAAACGTATTTAATATGTTTTTAAAAATTTTAATATTTTATGTTTTTAATGTGTTTTCAGTGCCTATTAAATAGAATTAACATTTAGCATTGGAATTTTTTTTCTTTTTGAGTTTGTAGTTTATTCAGTGCTTTATAGTTGCAATTAATTAAAATGCAAAAAATGCTTTAAACACACATATTTTCATTAATGCTAATTGAATATTTATATTGATTTAACATTGTTGCCTTTTTTGTTGCAATTTTGAGCGCATTTTAATTGCATTTCATATATCATATGCACTTTAAATAATTATGCAATCAATATTTTAGCTTTTTTATAGGTAATTTTTTTTTTTTTTTTTGTTATTTATGACACGTTTTAATATGTTTTATTTTTAATTTTAGACTATCACAGTCTACGATTTCCTCGTATTTAATTGGAGTGCATAGTGTTGGAAAACGTCGAAAATCAACGTAAGTAAGACTATATTTCAATCATGGACATTTGTGTAGTTCATTTATTAATTACGCAATGTTAGTACATAATTCTACTGTAAAAAGGTCTACACTACAATGGTTTTCAGATGGTTTTCCGAATGGTTTCAGATTCAAATTCCTACACACCGAAAACCCTCTTTTGGCATGAGGTTGAAAGAATTAAAAAGTTAGTTGTACCAACTTACATAAGGTGTGTGCGAATTCGACTAAATTGCTGACTAAAATAAAATTTTGTCGGTAATGCTGTCTTCGACTTTTCAATTTAGCAAATTTTCGAGCAAACTAAATTGAACTAAATTGGAAGACAGCAAACAGACATATGATAATCGATTTATTAGCGACTTTAACAATTACCGGTTACCGAATGGCGATCGAATGAAAACTCGTACAATTTAGTTTAGTCAGCAATTTAGTCGAATTCGCACACACCCTAAATTCGGTTAAATCGAATGGTTTACAAATTTGCTGACGGAATTGCCATTTTAACCTATACACTTGAAATATTAGTCTATACTCATCCTAATGGTTCTAAATCTGTACTAAATTGTTCTAAAACAGTTCGAAATTGGTTGCAGTACAAACTACAACAGAACCGAATAAGTTGGTTGGGCAAAGAGTTGGTTGGGGCAACAAGTCGCTATTCTGTGTGTATCATGAAGTTATGGCGGGTAAGATAAATTACTCATTTTTACGAGAACTAAGTTTTGTAGGCAATATTGTTATTCTGGTAATTATGTTTTGAACATTTTGAAAAGCAACTTGAAAGCAGGAAAATTAAAGGAAAAGGTAAAATGTACCAGAAAGAAAATGTCCCATTAAGTACATAATGGTACTACCATTAATTTTATCGTTCATGTATTAATCAATTTTTCTTATTGATTCAAAAGTTTTTAATGAATTTGATTGTATTTGATATTTTCAGTACCATTAATTTAATAGTTTCAATATTATTGAAAATAACAGCATACATACTATGCTTTTAATGTTTTTTCTCCTATAATAAACGTCATATTATGTGGCATATAAAAACTTAAACACGTATAGAGTTCGCTTCATTCTGCGAATTTATACAAAATGGTCGCAGCCTTTTTTTTATAGAGATAATCCACATTATTAAACGCGACATTGGGGATTACTCAATGTATTTAATGCCAATTCTTTATATTTAACGTTTTTTTTTAATTTATTATAGAAAATAATTCTTATTGATTCAAAAGTTTTTAATGAATTTGATTGTATTTGATATTTTCAGTACCATTAATTTAATAGTTTCAATATTATTGAAAATAACAGCATACATACTATGCTTTTAATGTTTTTTCTCCTATAATAAACGTCATATTATGTGGCATATAAAAACTTAAACACGTAAAGAGTTCGCTTCATTCTGCGAATTTATACAAAATGGTCGCAGCCTTTTTTTTATAGAGATAATCCACATTATTAAACGCGACATTGGGGATTACTCAATGTATTTAATGCCAATTCTTTATATTTAACGTTTTTTTTTAATTTATTATAGAAAATAATTCTTATTGATTCAAAAGTTTTTAATGAATTTGATTGTATTTGATATTTTCAGTACCATTAATTTAATAGTTTCAATATTATTGAAAATAACAGCATACATACTATGCTTTTAATGTTTTTTCGCCTATAATAAACGTCATATTATGTGGCATATAAAAACTTAAACACGTATAGAGTTCGCTTCATTCTGCGAATTTATACAAAATGGTCGCAGCCTTTTTTTTATAGAGATAATCCACATTATTAAACGCGACATTGGGGATTACTCAATGTATTTAATGCCAATTCTTTATATTTAACGTTTTTTTTTAATTTATTATAGAAAATAATTAATACTTCGAACGTCTCTTATTGCAACGGACTAAAAATGGATGCAGATTTAAGTATTACAATCAATTACACTACCCAACACGATTTTTGCCAAGGACATCTCATACATTAAGGCAATATAACTCGTACTGAGTTTGACTGCATACTTAGTTTTTATACCCTACACTAAGAGTGAAAGGGTATATTCAGTTTGGTACGCCGTTTGTAACACCCTGAAAAAAGCATCTCCGGTATGGAAAAGTATATATATTCTTGATCAGCATGACCTCCTGAGTCGATTTAGCGATGTCCGTCTGTCCTTCTGTCTGTCATTGCTAGAGCAATGAAACTTTAGATTTAGATTACTTATATAACTAAGCAGTCTGAACAAGAAAATTGGTCTATTGTGACCTGAGAACCCACCACTTATGTTCAAATACCTCATATAAAATTTACATCTACAGATCTATTTTACTGTATACGTGCTTAGGTACACATTTTTGGTCAAATATATATTGACATTATGCTCAAATACATGAAAATAATGTTTTCCCACAAAACGACTTGGGTTCCAAAAAAAAAAATCGAAATTCGGTACACCTACCCATTTGTAAATGGGTATCAAATCAATGGAAATTCGTCAGCGATGGAAAGTTTGTAGTTATTTTCAGGATTCGTATACCCTGGTGACCTATATACCACTTTGAATGGTAACCACACATATGTGTAGGGTATTTATAGTCGGCTTAGACCAACTATAATTTTGATAATCCTAACTATCATAATAACACCTACTTTAAAATTTCCCATGTGATCTAACATTCCCAACTGGTTTCTATTACGTAACGTTTTTGAAAAAAATGCAATTGATTTTTTAAGCCGTTCTAACCACTACTTAGGATAAAATAAATATAGTTCTGTGGAAAAATAGTTTAACAAAAAACTTTAATGCCATTTTACTTTCAATTGTCTAGACTAATTTTAATATACTAATGAATGCTAATATTCTAATACGTTTTTAAGATAATCAGATTTGAACTCGGAAAATATTGATTTTTTTTTTTAGATAATTTTATTTATCATTTAGAATTTAATGATCAACAAACAAATGATATATGGTTATCTCGAGCATAGTCCAAACATACTTTCAAAATATATAACTTTTTGTGAATATAATTTTGGTACCCTTTTATATAATTAATTTTCATTAAAAACACTAATACCCGTAATATGAAAATATCATTAATTCATATTTAAAGTTTGCCTTTTCTTATTACATACTCAGTTTTTTCCTATTACGTATCGTTTTTGCGAAAAATTCGGGTAAAAACGGTAATTTTCAGTAAATTATAAATTTAAATTTTAACATTTTTAATGAAAACTGTGTTGATAGAGCATGTTTTAAAAACGAGAACCGATAAAAAAATGTTAATAATTTTCAACGTTAGTTCGAACTAAGCTCTGCATAACCATAAATAATTTTCTAATTTATAATTAGATCCAAAATGTTAAAAAAATCGTACAAAAATGTCTAAAAATATAAATATTTTTCGAGTTTAGCTTCAAATATCTTAAAATCCTATTGAAATAATAGTATTTGTTAGTAAATTGTAATTAGTCTTGACAATTTAAAGAAAAATTGCGTTTACTGTTTTTGGGAAAACCATTTGTGTAAGAGACTGTATTTTTTTAATTCTAAAAAGTGGCTGAAAAGGGCCTTAAATCTAGATAGCAATTTTCTTAAAAATGTTACATAATAGAAAGAACTGAGTACACCCAGAAAAAAATACTATAAAAATAATTGTTTTTTACTATTAAAAATAGTCAATAGGATAAATTATTATTTTAATCGGAAAATATCATTAAATACTAGACAATACCATGACATTGCCATTGAGTTTATATGAGAAGATTTATTTTCTGTATACTATTAAATCAATAATTGTCCAATTGACCAATTTTAATGGAATTTGAGGGATTTTTTTTCAGGGTGTACGCAGTTAAAATCAGCACCCGCGAATTATATATAAATGTTGTCACTGGCAAACATTTTTCTCGTTTTGTTGAGTAGTTTTATTAGAAACTGAAGCAAACATTAAAAGTGATATTAACTTTTGCAATAAGAAGTGTCTTTTAATAAGTGTGTGTGATTCTTTCGATGTGAATTTCAATTTCGACATTTAAATAAAATAAATTATACAATAAACGAACTAAAATCCATTTTTGTTTTAATAAATAATTAGGAAAATGTAATTCGACTACAATATAAAATTAATAATACGTATCAATAAATTTTAATAGGTCCTGATAATTGTTATTAAAACAGTACATTATAAAAAGTATGGTACGACAACTTGGAATTTCTATATTTAAATAGATCTTACAACAACTTGGAATTTCTATATTTAAATTGATCTTTTTTTTTTAATATAAATTGAATATATTTATAAATTACACTTGGAAATGGTTTTTATTACCAGTTCTACTTTCGTAAATAGTAACCTCATTTAAATAAATTTTGTCTACAACATTTTATGCGTTAACCAACACTGATGCACCTTATCATTTTTAGCTTAGGCGTCAAATTCGATTTCCATGGTCATTTTCATGGTTGATTTCCAGGCATTGACGATTAATAAATTTTTTTTATATTTTCAGTTTTGTTTTTGTTAATTCCGTTTTTTACTTGAATACGTTTTAAATTGCATTGTGAGAAACCTTTTTAAGTTTTATGCAATTTTCGTGTGAAACTTAATACGTTTGTGGGAGAATAAGTTGCAATTTAATTTATTTTTTAATTTATAAATTATATTTGCAAATTAAATACTGTTAAAATAAAATATATATTTAAGAACTGCAAAAAAAATCAAAGTTTATTAAAATCTAAGGCAACTCATGTTCATTGTTAGTAGATTCCATAAACTGTTTGCGGATCCTTAATTGGCCACTGAAAACGCATAAAATGAACAATGCGTCGTGCGTCGCACGTTGTCCAAAGGTTGCCTTTCAACGCATTAAACTTTGGCATCTGGCGTTTTTTGTTCGTCGTTGTTGGCCACTTCACGCCCATTGCGACACCAATTGGCCGGGCCACCGATGTAGAGGACTCCCCAATGTAGAGGCGCGTCAGCACATGTTGTATGTATTATGTTGCTGCCTGTATTTGGAGCGCATTGCTGATGTTGCTGCTGCGGGAAATAATGCCAGCAAATTCAACACAGGCACCTAACAGCATTTTAATGGACTTTCAATGTTTTTGCGCCATCCAGCCAGTCAGGCTCTGTGTGACAATTTTTATTTGTTGTCGTTTGTTTCTTCTTAATTTTAGTGTTTTATTTTTATTCTTATTATTATTGGTTATAATTGTTGTTGGGGTTTTTGTGTGTTATTTCAATTGCATGTTTAAGCATTATATTTATTGATTTTTTTTGTATTTTATTTTCAGCAGATGGCACTTGAAATTGGGATTATTTCAAAAGTACCGCCTGTCGTCCTTCAAGAATCAGGAGCTGCGAAAGACTTCTAGTAGATTCACAAAAATACATTTTCATCATAATCGAGGTAACATGATGAAGAAATTACTATTTTTAGCAGGAAAAAGCTGTTCCTTAAATCTAAGACGTAAAGTTAACTTTTGTGTAGACAGAAAATATTTAAAATTTTAATAGTTTACATTATTTTTAACGGATGTCCATCCTATACATTATTTGGATATAGTTCGATGATACTGATTTTACTGTACAATCAGTTTTTTCCTTTCATGTTTTAAAGAAAAATGCATTCGAAATATCAGTATCATTATAGTGACTAAGCGTGTGTGCGAGTTCGACTAAATTGCTGACTAAACTAAATTTTGTCGGTAATGCAGCGTTTACTTTTCAATTTAGCAGATTTTCGAGCAAACTAAAGTGAACTTAATTGGAAGACCGCAAACATATAATCGATTTATTATGGACTTTACCAATTACCTGTTACCGAATAGCGATCGAATGAAAACCCGTACAATTTTCTATGAGTTTCTATGAAAAGATGTTGTTAGCCCCAGTCCAGGCTTGAACCGGGGACCTTTCAGCTCGCAGTCCAACGCACTAACCACAGAGCTACCGCGGCTAATTAGTTTTAACGACAAATTAGTTTTTGCATTACTAATAAATAAAAAATATTTTATTAATTAATGTAATTAAATATTTAATCAATATAATTAAATGTCGCATAGACGATGAAACAATTAAAAATTAAATGTCTTGATAACTTTTTTTTGCTATATTTACACATATATTTTTTTTCTGCGTACAAAATACACCTCAATGAAATAAACCCCAAAAAAAGTAATGAATTACACAGAAAAAAAAATTGTAATGCCAACAATTTATACTTTGATTCAAGAATTTACGTGGATTAAAACGTTCCCAACAACGTGACGTACTTAAATCTAGAATAGAGATATATATGATTTACTCACAATTACATACAATTTACTCTAACAATGTTTTAACGATTCACATTTTTATTGTAAGAATGTTTTTTTTTCTGTGTGTACAAAATAATTAAATAGTACAGAAAAGAAAATAATAAAAATGAAATAAGCCTCAAAGTTGGTGAATTTCGTCACATTTATCTCAAAGTACAGCAATTTAAAATGAAAAAAAAACCAGTTGGGAAGGTTAGATCACATGGGAAATTTTAAAGTAGGTGTAATTATGATAGTTAGGATTATGAAAACTATAGTCGGTCTAAGCCGACTATAAATACCCTACACATATGTGTGGCTACCATTCAAAGTGATATATAGGTCACCAGGATATACGAATCCTGAAAATAACTACAAACATTCAATCGCTGAAGAATTTCCATTCATTTGATACCCATATTTACAAATGGGTAGGTGTACCGAATTTCGATTTTTTTTTTTGTGAACCACAAGTCTTTTTGCCGGAAAACATTATTATAATGTATTTGAGCATGATATCAATATATATTTGACCAAAAAGTTTACCTAAGCACGTATACATAAAAATTGATCTTTATATGTACATTTTATATGAGGTATTTGAACATAAGTGGTCGGATCATAGGTCACAATGGACCGATCTCGATTATAAAGTAAGAATGAGGAAAAATCATTTTATTGTGTAATCATTGGTAAAATTTTTTTCGATAGTTTTCGACCTCTATAAAATTTAATATTTCTCTGTTTACAGGGATCCTGGCATCCTAATAAGTAACTCAAAGAAGTTTTATTTAAAAATTCGAAAAAATCAAAATCAAGTCAAGAGTATTCGGGTTATGTATTGAATCAACTTTAAGATTTGGTATGCACTTTTATGACATATACACAGAGCTAAAAAAATGTAATTTAAAATAAGTAAAAATTAAAAGAAATATGTTTTAATTAGAATAATAAGATTAAATATTATATTCAAAAACAATTTAAACATAAATTGCATTTAATTTACAAATCGTCCTAGCATTTATGGTTAAACTGCTCATGGATTTTACATAGTACCTAAATTAAATAATATTTTTTTATGTCTTATAATTCTTATAGTAAGATATTTTTGATAAATACTAACAAAATACATATTTTTCGAGTTTCAAGTTAAAAAAAAAAAAAAAAAAGAAGATAATATCGTCACTATCATGACAAAGGGGCAAATGTGCCATTTTTGACATTTGCGTTTTTTTACATTTTTGAATGTAGTTTATTCTCAAGTATGCTGTGCGTGTCATTTTGATGGGTATTTCTAGCCACATAAGACAAAACCAAAAGGGCGAATTTGAAAAATTGAAAATCTTGTCATGCCAAAAGGGCGAATCTTTTCGTTTTTTCGCCATAACTTTTTATTGGTATAAGATAAAATAGTGGTAAAAAGGCATTTATTATTTGTTTTCAAAGCACCTATTGATCTGCATCATTATTTAATTTTTATTTTTATTTTGCCAAACATTTTTTCCTGCAAATAACAAATGGCAAATAAATGTTTCACAAAATGCAGATCGATAGGTGCTTTAAAAACAAACAATAACTGCCTTTACATCACTATTTTATCTTGTACCATTAAAGAGTTATAGCAAAAAATGAAAAGATTCGCCCTTTTGGCATGACAAGATTTTCAATTTTTCCAATTTCTTCGTTTATTTGCTATAATTTGTTATTGGTGAAAGATATAATAGTGGTGTTGAGGTATTAATTGTTTGTTTTTAAAGTACCTATCGAACTGCATCATTATTTAAAAATATTTTGCCAAACATTTTTTCTTGCAAATAACAAATGGCAAATTAATGTATAACAAAATATTTTTAATTAATGATGCAGATCGATAGGTGCTTTAAAAACAAACAATAAATGCCTCTACATTACTATTTTATATTGTGCTAATAAAAAGTTATATCATAAAAAACGAAAATATTTGCGTTTTGATCAGGATATAGCCTTACAAAATCCGTATTTATAATTCAGTAGGTTGTCCAAATCTAAAGATATTTTATATACGTTATAATAATTGACGAATAAACTAAAATAACAGAAAAAATTAAAGAAAATATAAATTTTTCTAATTTTTAAAGCTCTGCAAACTTTAATATTTGATTTGCCAACATTTTTAAAAATGCACATTCGCCCCTTTGGCATGACAGTGACGATATATAATTGATAGTTCAGAAACTATGGGAGATTCCATTAAAATTATTTTTTTATCGATGGGGAAAACCCAAGGGTTCCAAAAAATCTTTTTTATTGCTTTTAAAAAAAGTGAGGCGTATATGTAATAGTGATTTTAAATATATCTTTAACTTTTTCTTCGTTAAATGTATTTTAATTTTTAAATTGTTATTTTGCTTATTAGATTCAATTAAATATGTTATTATATAAATACTTATCTAACATAGTACTTTGATATTTTGAAGAGCATAACTTTGTTGTTGATCGGAAATAAAAAAAAAAAAACTAAAGATACAATTCGACGCCTGTTACAAAAACAAGCACGTTTAAAATTTGTTTATAAAAATTTCCATACAAAATTTGAAACATGCTTGTATTCGTAGGAGGCGTCAAATTGATGAATATCACGTCCCACAAAATTTAATCAAAATCGAAAGACATTGTGCCAATACTGATATTTTGAACGTGGAATGACCCAATGGCATTCGAAATCTTTTCGAAAATTACTTTTGTTTTTTTTGTCATTTAATATTCTTTACTGTCCTAAAAAACTATAATTAAATTTTCTTAAAAACGTTAAATGATGAGATAAATCTGATATAAAGTCAAATGTACAAATAATAATGTATAAGAAATGTTGAAATGATGTCCAAAGAAAGCATTTCTTCATATATTGTATTATTGCAACTAAAATTTCTATAATGTAATAATTCAGTCAAAAACATTTGATAAACATATTTTATTTATTCCTCTATTGATTTCAACAATCAATCCAATTTAATTTTTATAAAATATTTTCAATAATTTTAAGTTTATATTCATTTAAATAACTAAATAACATTATTTTATAAATTAAGTGTAAATAAAATAATTTATTTCTTTAATAAAAATCATGAGCATTGCTTTTATCTATTTTAAATTTTTTTTATTTTCAATTTTGTAAAAAGGCGTTAAAATCAATGATAAAATCAATAAACAGCATTTTCTATAAATTTCATGCATTTTAATATTAACATTTTTCGTAGTGCGTAATATCGAAAAATAAACGTCGCCATAATTCTCGCGGGTCGCTGTATGCGCTAAATTTCGCAATTGGTATGTGTATTGGCTAAGTCAGCTAGCTTCAAAAAGTATTGCATACTTTTAGACATGCGCACAAAACCGAAATGGTTTGGATATTCACTTAAAAGTGGGAAAACCATAGGGTGCACCAGAAACTGCAAAAACTGAATAAAATTTCCAAATTTTTACAAATTTCACCTAGTTTGAGTTGCCATAAACTAGCCAGAATCTAACTAGTAACAAGCTAGTTTTACTGACGCGCTGATGAGAAATTATAGAACTAGTTTCTAGTTTTTGGCTAGGGAAACTGACACTTTAACTAGTTTAATTATATTAGACTAGTAATTAACTAGTAAAACTATCCAGGAACTGACCAGTACTACTAGTTAATTACTAGAATAGAAAAACTAACTAGTAACCCGCCAGTTTTACTAGGCAAAAAAAGTAGTTAAAATCCAGTTTTAATTTGTTATTGCAATTTTCGGTGTACCCTGTGATTTTTTCACTTTTAAGCCAATACCCACACCATTTCAATTTTATGCGCATGTCTAAAACTATGCAACGTTTTTGCTATTGTAGCGGCAACAAAACTGCAAAAGCGCTGTCATTTTTAGGAGCACTTTGCTAAAAATTCAAAGAACCATAAAATAAATGACTTAGAATTTATGTTTTTGCAATTATTTGAAAGTTCTTTAAAATTTGACAATTGATTATATAAAAAATTAAATAAATACGTGGTGTACTTTTTTTAATAATATTGTATTTTGTATATTTAGTTATTTTTACTGTATATTGCAGTTACATTAATTACACATTATTGCATTCAATAGAATTGTTGTCATTACAATGTAGCATAAATATATAATAATCATAATTATTAACCATCACTGCCGTATGTTTTTCTTTTTTATTTAAATTAGATTATAATATATATATATATAGATTTCTTTTTTGTTTCTTTTTGTTGTTTTTTTTGTAATATTTAATAACATAGATAGATTTAACATAAATATTTTACAACATTGTGCCTTTGTGTTAGTTGCTTAATTTGCTGTTACCAACAGAGAGAAGCCGGGTGGCTGGCTGGCTTAATTTTAATGTTAATTTTGCATTATTATTAGTATTTTAAATTAATTATAATTCACTGCATCATTCACCAATAATAAGTTTTTGCTCAATCGTAATAATTATAAGTTCAGCAACTTTTACAAATGATTTCTTTGTTTTGTTAATTTAACTTAAATTTAAACAATTTGACTAGTTTTTCTTACTGCTTTCTTTTTGTAGTAGTTTTTAAGTTTTGCAATTTTGATGTAAATTTTCAACAGCTTTTTGTGTGTTTTTCTTTTTACTTTTGCTTCAGTTAAATTTAGAGTTTTCTTAGTTTTAAAGTTTTTGCCATTTTTGAAATGTTTCTTTTTTTTATAATTGGATTTTGCAAAAATTTGCCTGTTTTTTTAGTTCATCTAATAACTAATTAACATTAACTTAAGTTAGAGCATTTAAAAAAAAGGAAATTAAATTAAATATTGTTTGTGATATTTCAATTTTGAGTATTTTCATGTTAAACGTACTTTAGTTTTTCATTAGTTTTAAGTATAAAAAAAAACATTAAGTATTAAACTTAAATTAGGTGTAAAAAAATAATAATATAATACATTGTTTCATATATATATATAAAAAAAATTGAATCAAATGTCAAGAGTTTCAAAGTTTAAAACTATTTACAAAAAATAAACTCAATTCATTTCGTAATAATTTAAATAAATTTAAATAAATCAAAGAAAAATTTTAAATATTACATTTTCTTCAATGTTTGGTCCGTGCTTTTTTGCTCTCTCACATATATACTTTAGCTAAATAAATGCTCAAAATTTTGCGACGCTTGCTTGCTTTTTTTTTTTTTGTTGCTTTCATTAAATCAGTACAATTCTCATTAGGTATAAAAAATATGTGTTTCTTGTGATGTTTCTGTAGATTGTTGCATTTTTTGCGTTTGTGTTTGTTCGACTCACACCTTGCTCTCTGGTCCGTCGGCGACATTCTTGAAGGCATAACGTATCTTGGATAAATAATGCGAGCAAATGTGTCCATAGCTCTTGTTGTACCACTCTGGTGTTTTGCCCCTAAAAGTGAAAGAAATTTTAATTAAAAGAGCCTTTTAAAAATGTTGTAAGCGAAGAACTTACTTGATGTCCACGCGCGCCAAATGCATGACACGCGAACGTCCGCTGCCGCAAGGCTCGATTAGATAACGCGATGCGAGCACCACGCCCCTCACGCTATGGTAAATGGGCTTGGCCTTCGCATGCTCAATGGAGGTCTCGACAATGACGCAAGCGCCACGCGGCAAATCGGTTTGCCAAGATCTGCGGAGGCGGAAAAAAAACACAGAAAATGAAAGGAAGGTTAGGTCACATGTGAAATTGTGTTAGTTGCTGTGATGAAGTTAGTAAGAATTATAAAAGTTATACTCGGTCTAAGTCGACTAAAAATACCCTACACATGTATGCGGTTGCCATTTAAAGTGATGCAGTGGTCACCAGGGTTTACGAATCCTGAAAATAACCACAAACATGCAATCATTCACGAATTACCTTTCATTTGATATCCATATGTAAAAATGGTTAGGTGTACCGAATTTCTTTTTTTTTTTTTTGGGAACCGCAAGATTGTGGGAAAATATTATGTTTTTATATTTCAGCAAAAATTCAATACATATTTTACCAAAAAAAGTCAACTAAGCCGGTATAAAGTAAAATTAACCTGTAGATGTCAGTTTTATATCAGGTATTTGAACATAAGTGGTCGATTCACAGGTCACAATGGACCGATAATGCCCATTTTCTATACCAGCAAGCGATGATATATATTTCATCTAACTTAGACGTTTCATTGATTTAGCTCATCTAGTTTTCTTGTAACCGTGATTTCAACAGCCATACAGACAGAAAATTTTTAATCGACTCAGGAGGTTATGCTGATCAAGAATATAACTATATTTTTCCATACCTTGACACACCGTTTATAACACCCAAAAGTAGACATTATGGGTGTTATAAACGGCCGACCAAACTGAATACCTATCACCCCTTTAAAACAGCCAAAAGTGTTTTAAACGGGTGTTATAAACGGCCTACCATACTGAACTGAATATCACTCACAGTATATAAAAATGTCTACCAATTAAGTCCTTCCCATTTTTCTTACCTCAGCACCACAAAATCGGTGGTCATTTGTCCATCGACCGCATACTGAAAGATCTCGGTGCGTTCGTCCAGTTTCTTCACCGTCTGCGACTGCATCAGATTGATGTCCCACGAGGCGCGCTGCCGTATAATATACTCGAGCACATCCTTGGGCGGACCCTCGACCTCGGTAATGCAGCGCCACAGCCGCAACGGATGACCGTCGCCCACTTTTTTGTAGGCAATCTCAACACCGGGATCGGACAGTGAGTTCGTGGTGAACCAGCCACGTGTTCTGTTTTACAAAAAGATTCGTGTTATAATAAAAACTTGGCATATTCTGATGAAGGTACTTACTTTTCTCTGCCCTCCTTTATGGTAGCACTCGTGCACTCATAGAGATAACCACGCCAGTTGTGAAACTGATTGCCATCGCCTAACGCCTCCAGTGGCACCGGTCGCGACTCCTCCATATAGCCAAAATTGCACTTGTTGATCTTCTCCTTTGTCGCCGTGTAAATCTTCTGATAGTTCTCGATCATAAAAGCAAGACACTCGTGCGAAGCTTTCGCCTCCGAGAGCTCTTTGGCGTCTGGCACTCCGGTACCTTTGCCACGACGACGTGGCGAGGCGGTTACCGAGGACGAACCCGTCGAAATACTGTTGTGGAATAGCGAGGGTGCCAGACAGACCGCCAAATTGTTGGCGTTCATCTGATTGTAGGCGGCATTGTCGGCGACAAGCGTTAGGAATTCTAAGAGAGCATAGAGAATCTCGCGGTTCTCGTCGGGTAGCAGCAGCACCGCGCACTGCACTGCATCGAGACGTACATCCGATGGTAGATCTGTCATTTAAGTATTTAGTTTAAATCGGGATTTCAAATGAGAATGCTTTAAACTTACGTTGGAAAATTGCAGCGAATGTCTCTGACATCTTGGTGGTCAACAGCGATTCGGGTAGATCGCGGAAATACTGTTTTAACATGTCTGCCACATCGTAGGCCTGTTGCGCATCGTAAACTTCCTTGCACTCCGCCGGTGTCTCCAGGTATTCGATTTGTTCCTTCAGCTTTATGATGCGCGACTTGACGCCACTCTTGCGGAAGAGTCCGGTTTGATCGAGCGCATTGCGCTGCAACCAACGGAAGGCTGAACGTACCGCGACTGGCAATGTTTGTCCCGTGCGTTGCAGTATCAGCAGCAGTGGCACGCCAAAGACCTTTTTGTCCTTGTAGTCGGGCATTTTGATTTTCTTAATGAATTTCGGCAGTTCCCAGTTCCAGCCAGAACGATGTGTCGGACAATAGCGTTCCATGTAGCCGGTTAGTATGACCAGCGCCAGTTTGCGTATTATCTGTAGCTGTCCAGCGGACATCGCCGCGAATGGTACACCCAGATCAATGGCATTCGGGTCAATCTTTTGTGAGAAACACTTGCGGAAGATCATGTGTGGACGTTCTTCCATCTGGAAACTGTGCCATCGCACAACTGGAGTTCTGTGGATGCAGAAGATATGCGAAGAAATAAGATAATGTTACGCCTGCGCATTAATAGAGATGACAAACCTTTTAACAATATCGCCATCGTCTGTGGTCTTGGCATCCTTGCGAGTTGTGGAACGTGAGCGGAAACTGGAAGCACGCGAGCCATCGCGCTTTTTGGGATCCTTGCCGAGATTGAGTGAACCACCGCGAGTTAGTTTCTTCACTTTAACCTGAGAAGAAATGTTTATGATTAGGGTTATGATTTTAGATATAGTATGTCATCTAAGATGTCATTTCTTTATTCTTGACAAAGAAGACCATTTCAGCATCAATCGAAGGAAAGTCTTATAAGAGAATCGACATTAAGTGTCGAGCAATAGTAATACGAGACCATGTCGAGAATTTCAAACAAGAATAAACTGCTCTTTATTATATACCTCTGTTGTATTTGAGTTGGCATCCTTGATCAACAGCTTTCTTCCTTGATGACACTCCGAATCCGAGTGCGCACCAATATCGTCCACCTTGCGTGTGGTCTGCAGAAACCGTCTCGTCTTCGATGGCGTCTTTCGCAATGAAGACGACAACTTTCCGCCAGTCGACGACTCCTGACTATCGCTGAAATACGACGAGGAATCGTCCGATTTACCCTCTCGCAGATGAGGCATCGGATTCGAGAAGAAATGCAGCGGACTCGTGCGCATCGAACGTGGTGTTGTTGGCGTTCGTTTTGGACTCGCGCGATTGGGACACAAAAAGTTTTCGCTCTGCGACGGCACCTTCAACTCGTTCCCAAAGAACGGACTCTTCGCATAGCTATGCATCGGACTGACGGCAGATGGTGAGGGTGGCGTCGAGTAGACAGCATCCGGTTTACGCATACTGCTGCGTTGTCCCAACTGTGACAAATCAAGCGCATGCGGACCGCTTAACACAATGCCCTCGCGATTCTGACGCTTTCGGCGACGTGACTTGATGGATTCAACGCGACGTAACAGAGCCTTGGCGCCATCCTTAAAACGTTCACTGCCGCTGCGACGCAAACGTACTGCAGTTGCATCGGCGGACTCATTAAGATTGGTCTCCGTGGAGTCATTAAGACCGCCACCACTGCTGCCACCACTACCAGCGCCGCCACCACCACCACCAGCAGCACAGGGCAATGTAAGCGAGAGACCAGCTCCCGTCACATCATATGCATCATCCTCAAAACGATCGGGACTCGATTCTTTGGAGGAACTTTCTGTCTTCTCGACATTCAGTTTGCCGGCTGGTGGTATTTCGAGTCCAAGTTCGCCGATGCGCGACCAACGGCGTATGTGTGGTTGGAATGTCCAGTTACCGCTAAGCGCAAAATTCTCATCATCTGAGTCTTCTTTCTGTTGTTGCAGAAAAGAAGAAGAGGAGAAGGGGGGAAGAATTAGAAGTTGATCGGTTGGTCGGTTAGCAAAGAGTAATAAAAGGTAGGCTGTTGAGATTAGTTACCTGTGGTGTTTGCGCCTTATGTGATTGATCGAGACGCATGTTGGCGCAGCGATTCAAAATGCAGAGACGACGGTAGAGCGACTGCAACTGATCGTCTTCAAGGTTGGTGTGATCTTTGGCAACATTAGTTAAATCAATGGGGAATTGATGATCTGCAAAAGCGAATGATAAGTGATTTTTAGAACGAAATAAGTTTGATATTAATTCAGATTTGAATGAAATAAGAAATAACAAATTCTTATGGACATAAGATATATTCGTAGACATTCTTTAACATTCTTTTATTTTCTTTCAATTCTCAGCAAAATTTTACTTCAATGCAATACTTCAACTTGGAATTTAAAACATTAGTTATATCTCGATACAATGAGAAGGTAATAGGATCCGAGAGTGCGTAATGATTGAATCGAGAAATTTGGAAATCTTATGCTTCCTTTTACCTTCTCACTGTAACATGGACTATATTAATTCTAGAATCTTGATGATATATATACGTAGACATTCTTTTGTCTTCTTTCAATTATGGTCACATCTAAACTCCAATACAACACTTCAACTTTGAATGGAAAAACATTGATTATATCCAGGTACAATGTGAAGGTAAAAGAATTCGAAAGTGCGTAACGAATGAATCGAGATATTAGGAAACCTTATGACTCTTTTATCTTCTCATTGTAAAATGAGTTATATAATTTCTAGAATCTTGATGATATATATCCGTAGACATTCTTTTTATCTTCTTTCAATTCTCGTCACAACTATACTCCAATATAATATTTCAACTTTCAATGCAAAAACATTGGTTATATCATGAAGGTAAAACGATCCGAGAGTGCGTAGAGAATGAATCGAAAATCATTTTACCTCCTCATTGTAACATGGGTTATATAAACATTAGAATCTTGATGATATATTTTAAAAGAGAAGACATGAGAACTACCTTGAAAAGACTTGATGAACCTGGTTATGTATATCTTAATTTCGATATGACCTTTTTTACACAATTCATGAACTTCACTATTTTTGCCATACTCTAGCATGATTCATGTATTTTCGTTTTTCTAGATGTCTTTTAAATTATTAAACTTAGAAAATAGTTTCTTCATAATAAGAAAATTGCACTTGAAATAACGTTAGGGAAAAATGTTCCTTATATTAAATGAATGTCTCTTAATTTAAGGAAACATTTTCATTATGTTAAGGAAATCTTTCTTATATTATCCAAATGTAGTATTTGACTTATGGTTTTATGATATAATCATTTCATTCAATTTATTTACTGCTGTTACATAAAATATGTTTCCAAAATGATATAGTTTTCATTGAAATGTGCAGCTATTTTCACAAAACAAGTCCGAATTGGTCTTAAGGATGTGTGCGAATTCGACTAAATTGCTGACTAAACTAAATTGAACGATTTTTCATTCGATCTCCATTCAGTAATCGGTAATTCATAAAGTCCATAATCAATTGATTGCCATAGATCTGTTTCTGGTCATCTAATTTAGTTCAATTCAGTCTGCTCGAAAATTTGCTAAATTGAAAAGTCGAACACTGCATTACCGAAGAAATTTAGAGTAGTCAGCACCCTTAATTCAAAATATCCAGAAAGGATCTTCAGATCTCGTTTTGTTAAATAAAGGGTTTTTCAATAAGAGCGCTACAAAAGTTTTTTTCAAGGGTTTTCCAACAGGGACGCTACAAAAGTAGAGCGACAGGGACAGCAAACGACCCCATATTTCTTGCCGCTCTTTTGACATTTCTCTTCAGTAAGGTTTGCCATTTCATGATGGAAAGATATACGAGCCAACAACGAGTCGAAATTATTAAAATTTACTACCGAAATTCGAATTCGTATATCTTTCCGTCATGAAATGGCAAAGCTTACTGAAGAGAAATGTCAGAGAAATTTGCAGCGTCCCTGTTGAAAAACCCTTTATAACATCACAGAATGATTCTTAAAATGTAAAGTATTAAAAAGAATTAAAAACCTACTTCAAAGGTTTGGAGAAACTCTGAAGTTTATCTGTTTAAAAGTAAAAATAATCCATGACGATAATTTTTCCAGCTAACGATCGAATTTCCTATGAACATTTGTAAATAAATGGTTTTGAATTCGATATCTCAGTACAGAAATTTGTTTTACAAATTAATTCAATCCACTTGCTTTCACTTGAACGATTTAAATTTGTTTGGAAAATAATTTTAGGCATTGAAACATCGAATACAAAACAGTTTGTTACAATTTTTCATATAAAATACATTCGGAATTCGATCAAAAGCTGGAAAAAGCCCAAATGATAACTTTTAGATAATATACTTAAAATACCCAGTCTGCCATATCTCGTAGCTCTCCGATGATCGAAGTTTTCTCGAACAAACTGCGATAAAAAAAGTTCGTTCACGTTGCTTTATGATTACAAATTTTTAAATTGTACGTACAATAAAGTTGAAGGAAAAGATACGATATTTAAATATTTATCACATCGATATCGCAATGTTTTTCGAATAAATCTAAATATTCGATGCGATATCGATTCAGAATCGTTTTTCTCGTTTCGAATAAACTTTATTATCTCGTTACGATATCTGCGTACATCTTAGAATGAATTGTAGTATAATATAGATACGAAATCGTAATCGAGATCGAAAGAATTCCTCGACATCTCGAAACAGTCACGAAGCGATATCGAATCGAAGGGCAGACTGGGAATTGTCGGAAACGACATTTTCCAGTGTGTCATGTCTTGGAGCTCTTCGCTGGTCGAAGTTTTCTCGAACTAATTTCGATAAAAAAAAGTTCGAACTCGTTGGTTTATCGCTGCTAATTTTATAAATTTTACGTACAATAAAATTGTATGACAACACCCCGTATACAGCTTTGCACATCAATCCTAGTTTTTATATTCATAGTTTTTTCGCTTTTCGAGTAAAACTGCGATTTGTCGCATCGATCTATCCTTGAACATTTTGGCGTCTATATTAGATCGAAATCTGTTTCGATATCATACGAATTCTCCGACATAACGTATCGTTCTCGCATCAATATCGAAACAAATGACAGACTGGGTTGATCCTAAAAACGTTATAATACCGATAGATATTGTTAAAGATATCATTGATTCTTTTAAATTGAAAACATGCCCAAATTTAACATTCTCCGTACTCGTTCAAACACAAACTATGTGGGCTGCAAACAGTTTAAACCAAAAAATCACTTTTTTTATAAAAGTTGCCATAAATGCGCATTATGGAAATTAATTAAAGAACTTTAAAAAGTCCTTTTTTATAAAGTATGTCTATTGTATCGAGTACAGCTTCCGGAAATCACCGAAATACAGAAGTAACGCGTGAAAACTCGCACTCGCAAAGATGTCCACACAAGACGAAGCCGCGAAAATTTCTAACCAGCGCGCACCACAAAGTTCCCAATAAGACCCACGGATGGACGACGACGACGACAACGACAACGAATGTGAATGCAAAATGCAATAAATGTGAACAGCGGCAGCAATAACACATTGTAAGCCAAATAATAAGCAAACAAATTAAAAGAAATCAATGCAAAAATAAATTTTAAAATGTACAAAATAAAAATTACAAAAAATAAAACCAAATTAAATTATTATTGGCCAACAACACGGATACGACGACGATGACGGCGAGGTATAAATTTGAGTTTTCATGTAGGAATTCGGGTTCTCGGTTGTGGCGAAATGATAACGCAAAATAGAAGAGTGTGAATTTATTATTTGTTTCTTTAGGCATTTTTGCTATAGTCGGAAACTCAACTGGCCAAACGCAGTGGGTTAAGGTGACTTGAGCAATTGGTCTGGCTTTAGAAATATTGCTGCCTGCGACTGACTGCCGCGTGTGTTTTTCTGGTGGGAATTACTACGTGGTAAACATGGCGTCAATGGATCATTTCGCGTTAATATTTGCAATTCTGTTGCAATGCAAGAATGAGCAACAGTTGAATGAACTCTTGGGAGCAATTTGTTTTTTTTTTTTCTCTATTTGTTGGCTAGTGCAATTTAGTCATTTGAGCGCTTTAAATAATTTTTATTTAATATTTAAGTTGTTTAAAATTTATTAAAATCAATGTCACACAAGGCACATGATTTCCAGCGATGTGCGGCGCTTCAGAGCAATGTCAAAAATGACGCATGCAAAGAGCAAAACGTGATTTGGCTTTAGCTGGATGTTGAAGCGGAAACGGAAGTAAAAGTAATGTGTTTATTTGTTGCTCAATATATAGCGCTAAAACTAAAAATAAAATTATTTGTTTGAAATCACTAATTGTCAAAAACTTTTGCAATTTTAAGAAAATCAATTGTTCAAATTGAAAAAGCGATATTGAAAACAAAAATGTTTAACAATGAAAAATATTAATAAAATTTTTCAATTTTATGATGTACTGACATGTTTTAAAATATATTTGTGATCGAGTTACAAGTATTTGTAAACAAAAAACGAATTCAATTTCATTTCATTTCAAAGAACTGGTATTGTTTAAATTTGTTGGAAAATTATTAATTTTGTATTGTAAAATTTAAATCTGGAACAGCAAAAATCAATTCGAACGATTTGAAAATTTTAAATGTTTTCGAGCGGAATACATTACAACTTCAATAATTTTTGTATCGAAAACTATTGAAATTTAAGTTTCTTGTTCATCTCTACCACAAAAAATAAATTTAAACAATTTGTAATAATGAAAAGTTTGGACAACCTACACTCAAAACTTAGTTTCCTAATAATAGGGAAATTGATCTAGAAATAGCGTTAAAGAAGAGCTTTGTTTGGACTGCATTGATAACAAATTCTATGAAAGTCGTCAATAAAAGTAAATAATTTTATTCAAAGAAGTTTTCTTGTTTTAAAATAAAACAGTATAGTTAAGAATTACCGCCGTCGAACGTCGTGCGGCAAATTTGTTATTGTTTTTCAATGTTCGTCTAATCATTCGTTGGTCTCACTCACTGCACTCGCTGTACTTGTTGCATTTTCAACGACAGTAGTGTCATTCGGTTTTGTTTTTCAAAACATTGAATGTAATATAAAATGTTTTTATGGTGAACTTTTAAGTTAGATTTAAACTGAAACGTGGATTGGTAGATAATATCGTCACTATTATGCCAAAGGGGCGAATGTGCAATTTTTGACATTTGCGTTTTTTTACATTTTTGAATGTAGTTTATCCTCAAGTATGCTGTGCCAAAATCGCGTGTCATTTTGTTGGGTATTTCTAGCCACAACAAAACAAAAACAAAAGGGCGAATTTGAAAAAATTGAAAATCTTGTCATGCCAAAAGTGCCAATCTTTTCGTTTTTTCGCCATAACTTTTTATTGGTATAATAAAAAATAGTGCTGTAAAGGCATTTATCAGCACCTATTATTCTGCATCATTATTTAAAAATTGTTTTGCCAAACATTTTTTCCTGCAAATAACAAATGGCAAATTAATGTTTGCAAAAATATTTTTAATTAATGATGCAGATCGATAGGTGCTTTAAAAACAAACAATAAATGCCTTTACATCAGTATTTTATCTTATACCATTAAAGAGTTATAGCAAAAAATGAAAAGATTCGCCATTTTGGCATGACAAGATATTCAATTTTTCCAATTTCTTCGTTTTTTGCTATAATTGGTTTATTGGTGCAAGATATAATAGTACTGTTGAGGTATTAATTGTTTGTTTTTAAAGCACCTATCGAAATGCATCATTATTTAAAAATATTTTGCCAAACATTTTTTCCTGCAAATAACAAATGGCCAATTAATGTTTGACAAAATATTTTTAATTAATGATACAGATCGATAGGTGCTTTAAAAACAAATAATTAATGCCTCTACATTACTTTTTTTATCTTGCGCTAATAAAAAGTTATATCATAAAAACCCAAATTTTTGAGATTTGATCAGGATATAGCCTCACAAAATCCGTATTTATAATTCAGTAGGTTGTCCAAATCTAAAGATATTTTATATACGTTATAAAAATTGACAAATAAACTAAAATAACAGAAAAAATTAAAGAAAATATAAATTTTTCTAAATTTTAAAGCACTTCAAACTTAAAAATTTGATTTCCTAACATTTTTAAAAATGCACATTCGCCCCTTTGGCATGATAGTGAGGTTATGATCTATTGAATCCTTAAAATTCACATTAAAAACGTTTTATATTAAAAAAAATATTTCTATTTTATATTTTTTAAAAATTAAAATTCTACAAATTTTAATGGAAGAAAAACTTTACAATTTTTCTTCCATTAAAATTTCATAGATTTTTTAAGCACACTCAGAAAAAATTACTCATAGTTCGATCAGTATTAATGCTAATAATAATTTTCATTAAACTGAAATTTAACAGTATTCAATATATGTCAGTTGTATTTTCAGAAATTCAATAATATTTAGTGATTAAAAGAAGTATTTATCACTTGAATACTAATTTTATTAGCAAAAACTATTGAGTTATATTAAAAAAGAAAAAAGTTATAGAATATTGTTTTAAATTCTTTATAAAAAATTCAATAAGTAAAGGGTTTTTCAACAGGGACGCTACAAAAGTAGAGCGACAGGGACAGCAAACGACGCCATATTTCTTGCCGCTCTTTTTACATTTCTCTTCAGTAAGATTTGCCATTTCATGATGGAAAGATATACGAATTCGAATTTCGGTAGTAAATTTTAATAATTTCGACTCGTTGTTGGCTCTTATATCTTTCCATCATGAAATGGCAAACCTTTCTGAAGAGAAATGTCAAAAAAGCGGCAAGAAATATGGCGTCGTTTGCTGTCCCTGTCGCTCTACTTTTGTAGCGTCCCTGTTGAAAAACCCTAAAAAAAAAAACGTTTATAGCGCTCTTATTGAAAAACCCTTTACTTTGCGAAAAACGTGCGAAATTTTTAATATTTATAAAATATTGACGGAAATGAAAATATAAATGGAAAGATACTGAACTAAGTAAAAAATATCATAAATTCCCATTACATTAATGATGATTACATTAATAGTATAATCTAATGACGAATTTCAATAGTAAAAACTATTAAATTTATGGTATGCGTGAAGCTATTAAACTATTAAATTTATGGTATGGTATGTGTAAAACTTCGGAATAACATTCAAAATTTCGATATTTTAAAGTGTATCAAATACATTTTACAATATTAAATTTGTAAAATATGTTCTAGAAAAAAATGTATTGCATAGTTTTTTGAATAGTTATTTAAAATTCTATTGAAACTTGAAGTAATTTCAGCATTTTTGACACATAATAAAGTGACTTGTAATTGTTATGAATACTGCGCCATCAGGTGCTTGATTAAGGCCATTAAACAATTCTGCACGCCTGACCAAAGCCATTACCAGAGGGCAGACAGCCAGCCAGCCAAAGAGTTTGTATTGTAACAAATGGTAACGAAATGAAAAGTGTTCACGTTCATGTTTAGGTCCATTATGCGAGCAACATTGCAATTTGCTGCGCAAACAAATACAGCACAGCACGTTGAGGGCGGTTACCAACTGCTTATTTTTGGAAGCACTTCTTTAAGCCACACAAAACAAGAGGCTGCGCTGCGCCGCTGGCTGCATTCGCAAAATGGATGCGCGCAATAATTAACGCACAAAGAGCACGACGAAATGTTTACAAGAATCTCATTAAAATAAGCATTAATCATTTAAAAAAGAAACAAAATTTAACCAAAACAATACAAAGAGTCTTGAGTTATCAGAAATATAAAACAAAAATGATGCCAACACAAGCCAAAATTAAAAGTTAAGGTGAATGTCTGCAAAAACGCGCCGAAATAAATAAACCAAACCCTTTAATTTACGCATAAGAATCAGAGATTTATGTTGAAAATGTTTTTTTCAAGGTCGCTGTTTTTAAAAGCCAAAAAACAAAAAACTTTGCATTTCAAAAAAACATAAATTTTACAGAGCCTTTATGACTAAAACACTTTTTTCCAAAAGGTTTTTTTTCAGAATGCTTGTTTTGAATGTTTTTTCTGAATATGTTTTTCGGTAGGCCTTTTTACCAAGTACCTTTTTACAATACCAACTTTTTGGTCAGTTTCACTTTTAACAATCATCAATAATAAAAATATAAAAAAAGATAATTAAAAAGAATCTTTATCTGCGCATTTAAGCATGTTTTCAAGATTTGGGATTTTGAGGTTTCTACATTTTTTTGGGTTTTATTTTATTTTTCATTTCTGGCTAACCAAGGGTACACACCATAATCAATCTGAAGTGTCCTCAGGCATGAAATGTGAGCCGACGCCGAGGCTTTTAGAAGCCTAGTAGAACTGACAAACAAAAGAACAGATAAAGAATATGTTTTTCAGGAGTTTTGTGTTATACAATTTTTGGGTGTGTCTAAAATATTTGTGTGGAATTTAAGAAATTCTTAATTTATTTCCAAAAGCCAATGCGAGCACAAAGACATTTTGCGAGTAGAAGTTATGCGTTTTCTGTTAAAGCCGCTGTAAAGCTATTTAAAAGGTTATTGGCGCTTGAAGGTTTTGTTCGAACGGCAGGCGATAAGTCAGCGAAACGCATAATTTAGAATTTCAAGGTGTAAGATAAACTCAATAAATGCTTCAAGTTTTATAGGAAGCCTAAAAAATATTTTAAAAGGTTTCAAGATGTTAGAAAATGCTTTTAAAAGGCTTTAAAGAGGATTTAACATTTTTTTTTTTGAAATGTTAACCATTTCTAAAACGTTTCGTTATTTAACAATTAAGTCAACTTTTCAAAAAAGTTTATTAAAATATTTTAAAAATTGAAATATTTATTGCATCTTCAAAAATTTATTTTCCTCAAGCAGCTCTATTTTAAAACCCTGTCAACTGTTGTCATAAGTTGACATGTTATAGAAAAGTTCTGAAAAATATTTTTAAAATGCTTTCAAAATATTTTGAACATGTTTTAGCCTTTTCAAATTAGTTTGTTCTATACAAAAAAAAAAAAAAATCATCAATATGATGAATTTATTTATAAATAATATGAATTTTTCTACCAACAAGATTCATCATATTGATACCACCGTTCATTAAATGACATATTGATGAATACATTCATTAATATGTCATTTAATGAATAATTCATATTATCAAACATCATAGTGAAGAACGAAATATTCACTATAATGAATTTGAATTGTCATATTGATGAATACAATCATGAATAATTCAATTTTTTTTGCAAATTGTTCACTCTATTTATGAATATACTATTCAATATGTTGAAGTAATATTTTTTTTTCAAAATAAATTAAATGATGGACATTTTTTTAATGAATATTTAAAAAAAAAAATTGTTTAATTAAAATAATTCGAAAAAAATTTCTTAAAAAAAAACTCTGTTGGGGAAAAAAATTAAAATTCATCAACATAATGTAGATTTTTTCTGAGTATTGGCAGCACTCTTTTGTAAGCCTTGCAATCCTAAAATAGGTCGCTAAAAGTTCCAAACATATTATCAAAATGTTTTTAAATTATTTGATTTCTCAAAAAAAAAAAAAATATGTATAACCCTTTCAGATGCTAAAATAGTTTACAAAATGTTTGATACACTGTTTTAAAAATTATTAAAATGTTTCAGAATTTACAAAAGTTTTTTTTTCTACAATAAACCTTATTTTGCAACTTTCTCAGTTGCCACAGAGTTTTCAAAGTGTTTAAAAATTTGTTTAAAGTATTTTCTAATACGCCTTTTATGAAAAATATGCCTTTTCAAAAAAATTGTTTTCTACAACTAGCTTTATTTTGGAATCCTGAAGGTCACAGACAATTGGAAAAATGTTTTAAAAATAATTTTAGAACTTATAAGCCAATTCTATTTTAAAAGCAGCTATTAAAATAAGTTGCCATTATATTTAAAAGTATTGAAAATGTTTTAAAAATGCTTTCAAAATGTTTTTGTCTTTTCAAAAATTGGTTTTTCGCACGCAGCCCAACGTTAAAACACTTTCAGTTGCTAAATTAGGTCTCAAAATGTTAGAAAAATGTTCAAGCACTTAGAAAAGAATCCTATTAAAATTGGTCAATAGGACAGTTATTGATTCAATAGTATACAAAAAATAAATATTTGCATATAAACATAAAAACAATTTAATAGTATTTAATAGTATTTTGTAGTATTTAATGTGCTTTACCTATTAAAATAATAATTTATATTTGCAAAAAACTATTGATTTTATAGTATTTTTTCTGAGTGTGATATGAAAATATTTAAAAATATTTTAAATTATTAAATTAATAATTAAACACATAATTAAACAAAAAAACAATTTAATAGTATTTTGTAGTATTTAATGGGTTTTGCGTATTAAAATAATTAAACCTATTTGCAAAAACTATTGATTTTATATTATTTTTTTCTGAGTGTGATTTAAAAATATTTAAAAAGGTTTTAAATTATTAAATTAATAATTAAACACATAATTAAGCACAAAAAAAAAAATTTAATAGTATGTTATAGTATTTAATGGGTTTTGCGTATTAAAATAATAGTTAAACCTATTTGCAAAAACTATTGATTTTATATTTAAGGATTTTAAAGATTTTAAAAAGGTTTTAAATTATTAAATTTTTGGAAAAATATTTTTCTACAACGAGCCTTATTTTGCAATGCGCTAAATATATCGCAAACATATGAAAACCTATTTTAAAAATGCTTTAAAACGTTTCTATACTATTATAGCTTTTTAAAAATTTAATACTTGAAAATGTTTTTTAATGCTAAAACCGGCTGCGCAAGTGTTAAGCTCTACTCAAGGTGGTCCTCGAAAAATATATAAAATGCATAAAAAACTGAACACAAACCATTTAAAATACATTTAAATACCTACACGACGTTGTCCTTTAACCCTTTTTTTTTGAATTTTTGTTTTTATTTTATTTCAAACCATACAAAAAAAAAAGAAAAAAAACAAAAATAAAGAATCCACGCGTGCGCGCATAACCCATGCTTAGTAAAGCGCAAAAGCAGAACCTGAACCACAAGATTTAAGTTTTTTTTATTATTATTTGTATTCCTTTTTTTGTTATGAGGTTTTGTGGTTTTAATTTTAAAATTTGGCAGACGCGCCTTTGCTTTCCTTTTCATTAAATAACCAAAGCGTACGCTAAAATTCCATGAAAAGGATCTCGCGATCACATGGTTGGATGAAAGGAAGGTGTGTTCCTGGTATTTATGGCAAATTATTTGGTGCCAGACCCTTTTTACAGCACAGCAACCACGGGGAGAATGAACTTTGTTTGGTGTAGTATTAAACAAAAGACAAAAAAAAAAATATCATAAGAAAAAAAATTGTGAAATTGCTCAAGTTCATTAACTCTAGGTTGCATATTATATAAATTGCTGAAAATACGCATTTCATTTGTAAAACATGCGCTACATTTGTAAAACATTTTCATCTGACACATTTGTGTACGCGATATGTACAGAACTTATTGACGCCAACAACAAATTATTGACGCGTGACTTTTGACAGAATTTTGCAAAATTTTCTATATTGTACAAAGCACTTTGTAGTTTTAATACCTAATTAGGTTTTGTAAATAAAGTGATTTGCTGCGGAAAAACAATAAATTAATGAGGTCAGTATTGAAAAAGTAATAAATATTGTTTTCAACAAGGAGGCATAATTGTTGGCAGCTACCCTAGTAGAAATTTGCCCGATGCGCCATCGGGAAATGATCGGGTTTTCGTTGGGTAAGCCTTAGCCTTATTACAGAAAATATGATCATTGCCTTTGCATGCCCTTATCATGCTTTCCATACCAGGGTTTACATTATCTAAACAGTCAATGTTCCCGATTATAGCTACATTATTTGTTCCTCATAACGAAATTAGTATCAAGCAATGATCGAGATTAATGAGAGAAACCCTATTATGCTCGGGCTCAGACAAGGCAATTGTCGGGTAAATATTAAAATGGGGAATTGCCCGATCAGTACATGATCATGGCCTGAGGTCAATACATGATCAGGACACTGCGTTACAAGGACATTATGGGCCTCGTCATATCCCGATCACCTCAAATAATGACATGATCACTTCATGACCATGGGCCTTACCAAAATTTCTACTAGGGTATAAAATAATAAAACTCTCCTCCCCCTTTAACCCTAAAAATCATTAAAACATAAACTGCATTTAAGCCACCAATAAGTGGCTCATAAACTGTTGAAATCGCATAATTAAAAAGCAACATATAACATAATTTGCCAAAACTTTCCAACTGCCGAAAAGGAAGATGTGCCAAAAAAAAAAAAAAAACCCTATAATTGTTGCGCATAAAACGTAAAACACACAAACAACTTAGGGATGCCACAGTACGTAAAAAGTGAAAGTTCTGAAAAATATACGAAAAACTGCTGGTAAATAAAGCAATAATCATAAATAAAAAAAACTCAACTCAAAACAAATTCACATTCATCAGTCTACTACCAACTACTACTTACTTCTACTGCTGGGCGTACCCTTGACCAAATCGCGTTAGTGTCAAAAGTACGCTGCGACCTTTGACAACGGCCACTTAATTCAACTGTTCGACTTACCTTCGTACATCTGCGCATATTGCGGAAAACCTGCGGCACGCAGCCACTTACACGCTTCGACGGCTTCGATTTCTGCAACGAAAAACAAAAAAGAAAAACAAAATAAGTTCATGTTATAAAATTTAATAATATTAAAACCGCCCTCCACTCTGCCGAAAAAAGCAGAAGATTACATGTCAAAAAGTCAGTTATCGTTAAATACAGCAAATACAAAATAAAAAAATAAAACATTCAACTGCATTTTGTTGGCTTAACGAAAATTAAAATGTATTAAAAAATAATCAAATTGAAATTCAGTTAAAAGCGCACTGCCGCCGCCACATCCTTTCAGGCCCATGACAGCCGAACAAAAATGCAATTTGCAGTTGAATTTATTATTCGTTATTTTGAGAGTTTTACACAAGCGGCAGGCGTTGCTGCCAGTGTTGTGCAAAAATCAAGTAATCGTTTACCTATTTGCGCACTCGGCTGAAGATACCACAGTTCAATTTAAGATTCAAATATCTTTGAAATTTATGGAAGTTTGTGTATTTCTTAAAATTAAAATTAGTTTTGACAATTTAAAGAAAAACTATGTTTAAAGTTTTTCGAAAACTGGTTTTGTAAAGTCCGTATTTTTTTTTAATTAAAGAAGAGAAGTGCATAACATTTCTATTGCTGTTTTACGAAAAACATTACATAGTGTGACAAAAAAACTGTGTATGCAATCAAAATCAGTACCTGCGAATTATATTGCAATGATTTATGGAATGTCTTTAAGAAAATTTTGACTTGTTTTTGCAGTAGAATGATTTTATTATCAAAAAACTATAGTAGAAAAGTAGTTCATAGTCTCTAAAATTCATTTTCTATAATAAATTCTATCTCAATTACCATTTGTTGTAAATAAATTGTTGTATTTCACTAATATACTCACTATTTAAAATATGTTTCATTTTATTTCATATATATTTCGTCTAATGATTTACTTTTTTCAGACTATAAAATTTCGTAATACTAACAAAAAATTTAATTATAAATATTAAATAACAATTTGACTAGTTTACGTCGAAAAATCTATCTATATTATTTTACTAACAATTAACCCAAGTTTTTGTTATTATTTTAATAGTTTTTGCTATAAACTTTACTCAGTAGAATAATTAGAATATAACGATTTTGTAATTTTTTGATGTTTTTTTAGCATTTTGAATCTGGTGATAAATAAGAAAATGATTAATGGTTATATAGAGCATGGTTTAAACTAAAGTTCAAAATTACCAAAATTTTTCTCATTTTTAAAATATGCCCTATCAACACAGTTTCCGACAAAACTGTTTAAAATTTTAAAAGTTTAAATACTTCACATACACACCGAAAAAGCCTTTTTTTTGGCGTGGATTGGCAGAAGTTAGTTGTAACAACCAACTTCATTCGGTTAAAATGAATTTTTCTACAAATTTGTTGGTAGCCGCTTGAAATATTAGCCCATACACACTCAAAATTGTTCTGAAAATATTTAAAATTGTTTTAAAACTGTGGAAAATTGGTTTTAATACAAAAAATAACTTTTTTAGTTTTGACTATAAGAACCGACTAAGCGGTTGAGAGAAACGAATAAATTGGTTGTGCAAATAGATAGTTAGCGCAACAACTCTATTCTCTTTGTATAAATTACCGAAAAATAACTTTTTTTGCGAATTATTCTCTAAAATGCTTAGTAAAAGGAAAAAACTGAGTATGCAATAAGAATAAGCATAATCTCAAGTAATGTTATTTTCAGATTACAGACCTAAGTATTTTTTATTGAAAATTGTTTATATATAAGGAACCTGCGGGAAAAAGGTGTAAATTGTTCTAAAACTACCTATCACGTGACCGGTATGACTTAGTACAGAATCTTGAAGACCAGTTCTGTTATGGGTCTAAAAGTCTGCATGAGGAGAAGAATTGTGTCCATGCTAAACATGTCGCTAGTGAAGCGAAAAGGCACTAGGTGACGCCATAGTTACGAGACTTATTTACACCTAATGCGTATATAATTCGTAGACTGTTTTTCGTTACTGTATTAATTTAAATACAGTATGTCTTATAGGTAATAATAATAATGTACGACTGCAAACGTGGAATCAATAGTGAAATATGAATGCATGAAGGGAGAAGATAAAATAAAATATAATGAAATGTAAAGTAAAATAACTAAAATTGTAAATATATAAAAGAGAATATTTAAATAAAAATTATATTTTTTTTACAGATTGGGTTTTGAGGATTACAACCAAAGAATAATTTATCTGTTTCAAGTAATGATTAGCTCGATAGAACATATTTCTTTAAATCAAACCCATTTTCTTGTAATCAAAGACAATTTGCTTTAAATCAACGATTCTTTTATTCAAATAAAAAAAATATTTTCTATGAAGAATAATTTTCTATGAAGCCATTTTACTTCAATTAGGTAGATATTTATTTCTGTAAAGTTCTGTGAAAGGTCTGAAGGTACCGATCACAGAATACGATTTTGTTAGAACAGTCCGTGATAGATCTGAAGATCTGTAGGAGGTGTCAATTGATCTAAGACTATCTCTGAGGAACCAGTCACGTGTCCTAGTCTAAGACAGGTTCGTATTCCCGTAGGGGAGTACCAAAACAAAATAGAGGAGTACCAAAAACAAAATAAAAAAAAAATTGATGACTTGATTTTCGATTGAAAATATTTATAATTGTCAAATTTTACTCTTGTGTTTAATAAATCAAACCAATTTTCTTGTAATCAAAGACAATTTGCTTTAAATCAACGATTCTTTTATTTAAATAAAAAAAATATTTTCTATGAAGAATAAATTTCTATGAAGCCATTTTACTTCAATTAGGTAAATATTTATTTGTGTAAAGTTCTGTGAAAGGTCTGAAGGTACCGATCACAGAATACGATTTTGTTAGAACAGTCCGTGATAGATCTGAAGGTCTGTAGGAGGTGTCAATTGACCTAAGACTATCTCTGAGGAACCAGTCACGTGTCCTAGTCTAAGACAGGTTCTTTTTCCCGTAGGGGAGCACCAAAACAAAATAGGGAAGTACCAAAAACAAAATAAAAAAAACTTGATGACTTGGTATTCGATTGAAAATATATATAATTGTCAAATTTTACTCTTGTGTTTAATATAATTGCAATAAAATAAATAAACTACAACTTTCTAAAGATTTCTCGAGTCACTTAACATTATTTGTAATTTGAAATAAACGATTTTAATGTTAAAACCAAAAAATAAGTAATCCGTTAAAGTAATCACATTTCGCACTTAATCGTTACACGCATCTACAACACACACACAGAAAGTGAACTGATTCATAACGAATAATTATAAAAAAAAAAACTGTTAAAAATATGTCAAAATGTTTGTATGATTGATTGGCTGTAGAACAGCTGAGATTCGCGTTGCTTTTAATTTTTAATGCTTTTCCTTTTAAAACCGCAACCATGTAAAATAAAACCATACAAAACAAAAGTCAAAATTTTAAAATAGCAATTACGAAACTTGACAAGTAAATCTGCAGATTTAAAAATGAAAGTAATACAAAAAAAACACATAATGCAACAATTAAATCTATGAACAAAGCATAAAAAAAAAACTAATTAACGTAACAAGGATAATAACATGGAATTGACAAGAGTTGCTGATCAAAGCGCAAATATTTTTCTATTTAAAATTAAAATTAAATTTCAAATAAAACACACACATCGCCGCAATTTGAGGTTAAATATTTTGAATTCTTTACAATTTTGGCAAAAATAATCCGTTGCACAAGCCGCACTGATTTGACATTTCGTCCTTTCTTGCATTCAATGAATGCTGCTGCTGCTTTTCAAGTGATAAAACGTAGGTCTTTGAAAATGTGTTTCCGTTAGGCGACGACGACGGAACCAAACCGGAAGTTGGCTGGGGACGCATAAACATCCTACTTAAACTTAAGTGACAGTATTGCCAACAGAACAAAATTGCTTAAAAAGGATGTCGAGGAGCAAAATAACAAAAAATAAAATAAAAGCGAAAAAAAATCCAATCAATTTACTGTCTATTTCTGATATACAATGTTTATGCAAAGTCTTTATAATATATATATTTTTTTAAGTATCGATTTTAAATACTCTACATTCCAACTGCTTCTCTCCATCGTATACCAAGTTGATAGGTACTGTTAATATTCAAAGGCAGGCAGCTCTATTGAATTTTTCAACTGATTAACTTTGTCTTTTTCCTATAACCAAGTTATATGTCTATGTAATCTTTTGTGCATATATATACGACATCTAGTGTATGTATAACAATCTATATTATATACGTTTATAATGTCTCCATGTTTACTGTAATAAGCTTATTGGATTTTATTTTTAAACGTGTTTTCCATCCAGTCTGGATTCGAGCAAAGTGTTTCCATTAATAATTTGCTTAAATTTACATATATTGTAAAATACAAAATACAAGTGTTCTACGACGTAGTCGTGTGTTCGTGTTGCTAATCGAATTTTGAACATTTTGAATGATTTAAGGACTGGTCGGTCGGTCGGTCGGTAAAATGCGTATTTAAAGCGCGCGTTTTTGAGTATTTTTGGCACGTGTTCATTTCTGAGAGCTTAAAATAGAAATCTACAGTATTTATGGTAACAAGGAACATTTTAATATGCTACTACAAAGAGAATAAATAATTCTAAAAATATATTTTCAATTAATATAATTATATTAATGACAAATTTTAAAGTTTAACAAATTTTTGCCATGGGCAACCCATACACAAAAATCTATATAATATTTGCTGATTCCCCGTTTTTTCCTATTTCGTAACGTTTTTAAGAAAATTGTTATCGAAATTTTAGATCAATTTTAGCCACTTTTTAGTATAAAAAAATGTAGTCGTTTACACAAGTAGTTTTCCAAAAAACTGTATTTGTAATTTTTATTTTAATTATCAAGACTAATTACAATATAAGAATAAATGCTAATATTTTGATTTATTTTTTTGGTATTTTAATCTAAACTCGAAAAATGTTGATGCTTTTTTAGACTATTTTTGAATGATTAATTTAGCATTACGGATCCAATGATAACCAAGAAAATTATATAGGGTTATGCAGAGCACAGTCCAAATTAACTATCAAAATTACTAACTTTTTTTTCATCGGTTTCCATTTTTAAAATATGCACTGTGTTGATACAGTTGCTGTCAAAAACTGTTAAAATTTATAAAAGTTTAAAAATTGTTTAAATATTTTATATAAAAAGTACTGAAAAATAGCACACTTTGCCATAATTTTTTTCAAAAAGGCTATGTTATAGGAAAAACTGAGTATGCAATAAGAATAGCCATACTTTAAGTATGAAGTAATGATAATTTCATAGAAAATTGATTATATTAAAGAGTACCTACTAACATAAAGTTCACAGAAAAAATTTTAAAAAGTATATCATATAGAATATAGTTAGTAATTTTCATAATTAATTTGGACTATATTCTGTTTAACCATAACTCATTTTATTGTTTATCATTATATTGTAAATATTAAAATAAAATTTTAAAAATACTTAAACAAAAATTTCAGAGTGTAAAACCAAATATCTCTAAAACAATTTAGAATATTAGCATTGCTTTCCATATTAAAATTAGTCTTGAGAGTTAAAATAAAAATTGCGTTTATCATTTTTTGGAAAACTAGTTTTCAATAGTAAAAAAATATTGAAAGTATCTAAATATAGCAACTGAGATTAATTTATAAAAAATAATAATTAATATAATTAATTGGATATACGAATTATTTAATAGAATATATTAAAACCTTTCTGTGTTGATGTATATTATAAAATATATTCATATATAGCATATACACCAACCGACAGTTTTAGAGTCACTACACAGTTTTACAGCCACACACAGTTTTACATTCACTACACAGTATTATAAAGGGTTTTTCAATAAGAGCGCTACAAAAGTTTTTTTCAAGGGTTTTTCAACAGGGACGCTACAAAAGTAGAGCGACAGGGACAGCAAACTACGCCATATTTCTTGCCGCTCTTTTGATATTTCTCTTCAGTAAGGTTTGCCATTTCATGATAGAAAGATATACGAGCCAACAACGAGTCGAAATTATTAAAATTTACTACCGAAATTCTAATTCGTATATCTTTCAATCATGAAATGGCAAACCTTACTGAAGAGAAATGTCAAAAGAGCGGCAAGAAATATGGCATGTTTGCTGTCCCTGTCGCTCTACTTTTGTAGCGTCCCTGTTGAAAAACGCTTTATTATACTGATGTACCGATCTTATTTTAAATTGGTTTATTGCAAGGCGAGCTTGCCTATTCGGTTCGTCGGGTAAATTTTTCGTACATCATTTTTAGTTTTATTTTAACTTTAGCTACAACTTCGTCAACGGGACATAATTATAAACAATTTAAAGTTAACTTTAAATTTGAAGTCAGCTTTTTGACAATTTATTATACAGTTTACTATACAAAATATTTCAAAAAAATTCGAATTCATTTTTAAAGTCGACTTTAAATTGTCTATGATTATGCGCCAATATCTTTAAGTCAGATAAATGTCATACGACTTTGATATTTTCTTTTATTTGTGTTTAACATTTCCCTTTCATTATATATAGATCTACTGGTAACGTGGACGTGGTTCAAACTTCGAAAAAAAAGTAGTTGAAAAATAAATTTTAAGTAAAATAAATTTAATAAAATATATAAATAAAAAGGACAAATAAAAAAATATTTCTTTTCTCATCGGGTGTGTTAATTTGCTTAAATGTTTGTTCAATTAATTTATTAATTAATATAATTAAATATTTAATCAATACAATTAAATGTTGTATCGGCGATGAAACAATTAAAAATTAATTGCATTGATCATTTTTTTTTGCTATATTTAAACATATATTTTTTTTTCTGTGTATAGAAATGATTCATATAAAAAATGACAAATATAAAAATATGATGTATGGTTTTGGTGCATGTCATGGTTTTGTGACATTTAAATAAGTACCTACCAATTAAAATATTTATTATAAAAAAAGACTTATTATAAAAATATGAACTGAAATGAATGGAAATGCAAAATCATTCAGATGATTCAGCGACCTATATTCTATATTATTTAATGTAAACAGTGCATTTTATATCATTACAATACACAAATTTTAAATATTTCACTAAGGTAGTTCGAAAATGTTAAAAGGGTTGTTCACACTTTGACGTACAATAAATATTTGCATGATAAGTTTTTGTTTTTATTGTTTATAGTCATAAAAAAAAATTGTGTATTCAGTTTAGCAAAATAATTGTAGATTCTATAAACATTAAATATATCAAAATATTTATTGAATAGGTTCAAAGTCTCTATAAAAATACAAATGCAAAAACATAGTATGGATTGTATATGAAACATCTACGTCAGAGTGAGTAAAAAAATAATGATGGTTTGGGAAAATTACCCGATGAGTAGGTACACATATGCAAAATGTTCAAGGTTTAATTTAATTCAATTCAATTCGAATCAAGCAACGCAACAGTCAGACGGAAAGCAAAACTTTTTCTACTACGGAAACAAGATGTGCGTGTTTATATCAGTGTCTAAAACAACTCTTTTGTCAATTATAAACTACAACATTTTGCAGTGAAAGTGTTGAATACAATTGATAATGAACTGACTCTGAGTAGTGGTGTGGATGAAAATGTCAGTTGGTTAACTTACTGTCACTGCCAAACATACAGACAGAGATGATGGTGCTGGTGGTGGCGGTGGCGGTGGTACACATGAGGAACTTCAGGCACATATTGTTCTTGCAGCAGTAACCATAGCATTTATGATACTTTACCATATAATAGCATTAACTGTCCTTGCCAAAGTTGGCTTAAAGTTTGGTTAAAAGCTTTGGTGCGCAAATTTAATTACTTTATTTTAGTAATTTTATTGCCTCTGGCCTTTAAAGCGTTAGGTATATAGTTGGTCTTTATGTACAATTCATGCCCTTTAGCCAGAGTTTCACCCACACTTTAGTGGGCACTTATTACGCGCTGCAAAACCCTTTTTGCGAAACGTATTAAATGTAATGCGATTTATTAGAATTTTATTTAGACGCTTAAAACACTGTAAAAAATACTTTAACATTTGAGATATCAGGGTCATTTTTTATGTAACAATTTTAAGAGCACTTTAAAAATGTGAATTTCTTTTTATTTTGTACTTTATGTTTTAGGTACTTTTACTTTTAATATTTTACTTCAACTTTATATTCAACAATTTTTATATATTACAGTGTAATTGGATTTTAATGAGCAAAATCCTCTTGTCCTCTTGGAGTCCTGTGCGTCCAACACCTTTCGCCGAACTCACAGCATAAACAACAAACAATTAGTAGGAATTCTGTGAGGTGGGCTGGTCTGGTCTACTCGGTAGGTAACCGAGTTCGGTAGGTATATAACCAACCCGCCAGTTTGATAACCAAACAGGAAGTCAGTAAACAGTCATGAAACAACAACAACAACAAAATAACAAAAACGAAAAAAAAACAACTACAATTACAAAAACACTAGAGTCAGGATATTAATTGAAAATGAAATTTAAACCTGCCACGAGTGCACAACATCCTTCTCCATACACTGTGTGGCACAGTACGACACAACCCACAAAAAATGTGACAAAATTGAAATTTCAGAAAAAATGTATACACTCAGAAAAAAATACTATAAAATCAATAGTTTTTTGCTATTAAAAATAGTCAATAGGAAAAATTATTATTTTAATATGTAAATTTCATTAAACACTAAATAAAACTATTAAATACTATTAAATTGTTTTTGTGTTTATATGAAAATATTTTTTTTATTTTTTATACTATTGATCAATATCTGTCCTATTGACCAATTTTAATAGAATTTTTTCTGAGTGTAGTATAAATCAATGGTGATAAATTTTATTCTAATATTAAAGCACTAATACAGTCAGAAATTCAAATTAGTCAATAGAACAAATTATTAATTTAATGGGTAAAATACCATTATATACTACAAAATACTATTAAATACTTTAAAATTATTATTGTGTTTATATGTAAACATTTTTTTTTACTATTGAATCAATAACTATACTATTGACCAATTTCAATAGGATTTTTACTGAGTGTACATAGTTTTCGACGTTTTTCTCGTATTTTATGGATCATCTGGGTTGCAGACGATCAGTTTCATTTTTCTATTTTTTTTCCAACCTACTTTCTGTATTTCAAAACAAACGAAGAAACGAAATTTTGACGTCAAAATTTCGTCAGACAAATTTTGATTTCATGTTACTTGACTTTTAAAACTTTGAAATGTATTTTAAATTACATCACTTTCGTCTTAGAGTCTTTTGTTTCGAAATAAAGAAAGAGGTAGTTAATATCGCTGAAGTGCTGGACATTTTCAAAAATATTTCGATATTATTTCCAGTACGTTTAGTTCAACACTTAATTGTTCAATAGTACACCATACTATATTTTTTTATACTATATTTTATACACAAGACTATAAAATACACACAGAAAATTTCGGTTTTGACATGGTCGGTTTTTTTTTTTACAAATTAACCAACGCTCAGGGGAAGCCCCCTATTCGTGCAATGCACAGTGTTGATCGTAAGAAAGGATTATAGGTTCAAGGGAGGAGGAAAGTTGGAGTAGTATCGGTGGATGTTTGCTTTAAATTTCCGAGATTGTTCCACAAACGTATCGTGCGACTGAAGAACGAATTCTCTCTGTAAAGCGTGGTTCTGTTGGGAACCGAGTGGACTACGAACAGTGTGTAATCGAATTTACAACATTTCTAGTTTTAGCTATTAGAACCGATTTAAAACTTGAGAGATTTGCCCAACCAAATAATTGGTTGTCCTTCTGAAAATATGTGATGTGAGTTTTTACATTTTTCATCGCTTTGTCACACTGTGTAAAAATGAATTAAAAAAAAATATTTGCACAGATCATAAAATCATTGTTTTATTAGATTATGTTGTTTCAATTTAGTATTTTTAGTTTTTTGTTTAGGTTTTTTATTTTTGTTTCATACTGCAAGCACCACAATTTAATTTAATTTTAAATTTAATTTTAAATTTTTGCAATATTGCTATTCTATAGTAGAAACTTCCCCCAATGGCCACCTATTAGCATTTTGTCCTGTCAAGTCTGATTACTGGGGCTTTTAATTTGTTTTTTTTTTTGTTGTTGTGAGCTTTTAATTGAATCTTTCAATCGTCGTATCTAAAATGACACAAAACAAATCACGTCGACAAAATGTTGCTGAAATTATAGGAAGCTATTTATAAAACACTATAAATAGAAGGTTAAAATTTTAGAATTCAAATGCTGGTATAATTCAAAATATTGAAAGAAAACGATTTGAAGATTTATAATATTTAATACAAATTATATAAAAATATAATTTGTATTAACACCTCTCCAAATTTTAAACAGTATATTTTTAAATAAAAGAACTAATTTTGAAAAAAAATTTGAGCCAAATCAAAATAACTGTTTTTGTCGAAATTCGAGTTCGAAACTTTTACATTAACATAATAATTATAAACCGAATTCGAAAAAAACATTGTAAACCAGAATCATCAACTACATTCAATTCTTCGAATAATAGACACCAAAAACATCCATTTTGCAACGGTATTGACCTAGATAATGGCTTTCGAAGTTAGCTCTATAAAGAAAAGTTGTGATTTTTTGAAGCATCATAATTTTGTGAAATTTTCGAAATTCGAAAAAAAATCAACTTATATTTGTTTTTATCTATTCAAAGGTGTAAACTAAATTTCATGAAAATCGAAGAAAAAAATTTAAAACCCTGTCGATTTGATGTGGAATTTTTTTTTCGAAAAAATTTTTTTTTCGAACCAAAATTTTTTTTTGAACAATTTTTATTTCTGAACAATTTTTTTTACAAAAAAAAATTTTTTTTCAAACAATTTTTTTATTCGAATTTTTTTTCGGAACAATTTTTTTTGTCCGAAATAATTTTTTCGAATAATTCTTTTTAATGTTTGTTACTGTTTTGTTTTTTTAATAAAATTTTTACAAATCTTTCTTTTCTAATTATTTTATAAATTTTTTTTTTTTTTTTTAAATATTATGAATAAATTCATCAATAAGACAATTCAAATTCATTGTATTGAATATTTTGTTCATATATATAATGTAGAATTCATTAATATGTCATTTAAGGAATGGTGGTATCATAATGATGAATCTGGTAGTTGGTGAAAAAATTCATATTATTTATGAATATATTCATCACATTGAAGAATTTTTTTTTCTGTGCATGGCCCTACCGAAATTTATACCAAGGTACCTCTATGACTAAAATTTTTCTAACAACCCCAACATTTGTTTAAAACAATCAAATGCTTTAATATTATTGTAAATTAAAATAAATATAATGTTTATTAAATATTTGTCTACCATTATATTTAATTCACCTTCGTTCGCTATTGCAAATTCTGTTCAAATATTGTTAATCATTTTGACGCATTTCATTAATTTATAGAAATATTGTTTTCGCGCTATACAGTATAATTAATTGCTGTTTTTTTTCGATTTTCCTTTTTGTGTAGGTGTGTTAATCTATGCGTGTTTTCACCTTAAATGTCAACTGGCACATTAATCTACATAGAATTAAAAATGTCTTCAACGAATGCATTTGCGGTTTTACCTTGTTATGTTGATGAAAATATAAAAATGTGTAGTTTTATAAAATATTAGGAAGTAAATAGTATAGCAAATAAATTGAAAAATTGAGTTATATTAAAAGATATAAAATATGTTTTTCAATTTATGCAATTCTTATTTTCTATAATATAAAAAGACAGAAAATTTTAATTAATTAATAAAAGGAAACAAATCCATGTACAGAGTAGTTCCTGAAATTGAAAATATTTAATACTCTGGACATTTTTCATATATTTATTTTTCATATATTTTATTTTTCATAGAATACATAACCTTACAAAGAATGAAATGTAGGTATTCAAAGCATATTTTTAATAGCAGAATTCTAAATAACTGACTTTTCATTGTAGGTTTTAAACAATGCATGAGGATTAAAATACACATGAGGTATGCAAATAAATTATGCAGAAAATGAGAGCTTACTTTAATAATAGAGATAATTATATCGTACACTAGGAGTGAAAGGGTATATTCAGTTTGGTAACACCCAGAAGATGGCGATGTCCGTTTGTCTGTAGAAATTTCGCTTACAACAAAACTAGATGATCAAAATTTATGCAATTTCTACTTTAGATTACTTATAAACCTACGCTGTTTGATATTACAAATAGGCATGATCGGTGGATCGAAACACTTATTTCAAATACCTCATTTAATACCTCATTTTACATCACTCTAAGTAAACTTTTTTGTTCAAATATATATTTACTCCCTGCTCAAATAAATGTTTTTCCAACGAACTAATTTGTGATTTTAAAAAAATATAAAAAATCGGTACACTCAACCATTGCGTCGACGGTGGCTCGACTGGTTAGTGCTTTGTATTATGAGTCGAAAAGTTCCGGGTTCGATTCCAGCAACTATAAAAATAGAGAAATTGTTTTTGTATACGACGCTACCTCTCGACAGACAAAGACAAACCTACAAGATATAACATTCACAGTTCAAATGGTGTGAGAGGTTCTTCAGAGCTGTATCGCCAACCTACACACAAAAATACTATAAAATCAATAGTTTTTTTGCGATTAAAATTAGTCAATAGGATAAATTATTATTTTAATAGTTAAATCCCATTAATTACTACAAAATACTATTAAATTGTTTTTGTGTTTATATGAAAATATTTATTTTTTTGTATACTATTGAATCAAAACTGTCCTTTTGACCAATTTTAATAGGATTTCTTCTGAGTGTATTATTACCCATTCGTACGTATTGGTACTCAAATGAAAGCAAATTATCTCAATATTACTAGTTCGCCGTTAGGCTTATGATTTGTAAACTATGGATCCGTCTGGACCACTTTAAAAGGTATCCCCAACATATCACATATATATTTAGGCTTAGTTCGTCTATAACACTCATAATTCTTACTAACACCAATTATCAAAATATTCCTACTTCTAAATTTCCCTTACTGTTTTTTTTTATTATTAAAACTATTGAAAGAGCAGAGGAAAAAAAGGAAGAATGAGAGCAACAAGTGGTACTCTGAGTACCACACATGCATTCTAGCTAGTCACACAAAAATAACATAGTAAAATGTAATAAAATTGAAAAAAGTTTAAACAATAATTAGAAAAAACATTTATACAATATTTTATTACAAATTTTATGTGTTTTTGTTGGGCACACGTCAGAGTAGTCGGTACGATACGTACGTTCAATGCGGTGTATGGGTATTTTTAGCATGCGAAAATTTTAAAAATAGCCACATACAAAACGCAATAATACCATGCGAAATACCAACGGATCATTGTTCGTATAATTTTACCAGCGGCGATGGTGGTGGTGGCGCCGTCGGCCACCATAATCACCACCACCACTATCACCACCACTTCGAAATAAAATTATGAAAATATTATTTAATGAAGAAAGAATGAACAAATCGTAAAAACCAATTGTTAATTGATGCAATTAATAAACACTCGCATGGGCACGAACTGGCGAGTAGAGCAGAGCAAAATAATAAAATAAAAATTAATAAATTAAATAATAAAACTAAACATACATGAAATGTTTCGAGTCTGGTCGAAAACATGCACAGGATAATCTATAGAAGTGGCTATGGTGTGTGGTGTATATTGAGGCAGAACAACTTGTTGGCTGGCTGTCGATCGGGACAAGGTTATATATTTGGCCAAAGCGTGCCCGAAAGTATTCCAGCTGTTGGCTGGAACGTGTCATAATAAAATTCAAAACAAAAACTCATGCAGAGGAAATTCTTTAATTGAGTGTTTATTGATAAGTTCAAGACAAGTTTGTATTAATTGTTTATCTTGGAAAACGTTTTTGATTGAAATTGTATTTTAAGAACAGTGTATTTTTTATACCAAAAATATTTGAAAATAAAGCACAGAATTAGAAAATAACAAATTTAATTATATTTAGAAAAGAGTTTAAAATAATTGTGCTATAATAAAATATACCAAAATAAAACGAGAACATTTTTTTAAATATGTAAAACAATAGAATGCTTTTTTTAAACATTGTACTATGCAAAATTTGTAAAAACTTGCAAATAAACAAAAAAAAAAAAATATTTATTTTATATAAAATACGGTAAATATGTATTTTAAGCTGTTTTAATTATTTTACTATAATTAAAACGAAATCTTTTAAAATAAACATTTTGAAAATAAACAAATGTTTTTTGTTTTTTGGAGAAAAAAAAACAAAAAAATTTATAATAAAATTATTTTTAATTTTCGACTATAATTTTAATTATTTATAAAATAAACAAATCTTAATATTGAGTTATGCAAGAAAATGCAAATTTCTTTAAATGTTTTCTAAAGTTTATAAAAATATTGAAATTTTAGTATTTTTTATTTTTTTAAATTTTATTTCTCTTTTGTCACTTTTTGCGTTGAGTGTTTGTACTGGCGCCAACGGTATATTATTTTTTTTTTTTGGTATTTTGAAACCCACCTGCAATTTTTCGCTCGCGCATTTTGCGCCATAGCGCCTCCGCCTTGCGTTTGGGCCAGTTTTCGAATTTCTGCGAGAAGCTACGAAAGAATTTGTACTCGCGTATCGTAATCGACATGCGACGCTGCATTTTGACAGCTGTCACTGGCGAGTGCAGAGGGCACTCACTCACACTCGCACTCAGTGCTGCGCGCTTTAACACGTTGTCAGTTATTAATATTTTTTCAAATTTTTATTTTTTTATTTTTAAATTTAAATTTTTAAAAACATTTTTTTTTTTAATTTTTTTTTTAAAACAATGAAATTAAATATTGCCGATCGCGCTACACCCGCTCGTTTCAAGAAATGCCAGAAATTTGAAAATTTCTCTGCGTGAAAACCGTTTATTCGAAACGTCTGTAATCAACGGAGCCTGCAACAACACTAATGAATTGGCCACCAACGCGCCAATATGGCGTGCAAATATGGCGCTTTGCCGTTATGCCATCATCATCGTCATCATCATCATCATCATCGTCGTCGTATATTGTAGAAGAAGCACTCGTCGTTGTTCAGTTGTTGTACATCTCGTATGTTGTCTGTATAACAGCCGACGACCAACCGACCGGCCGACCGACAGAAGGCAGGCTGGCAGGCAGGCAGGCAATCAGCCCAATTCGGTTGTAAACAACAGAGAGTCGTTGCGATATTCTAGGCAAATAGAAGAGCACAGTGACGAGACGAGACGAGCCGAGCAGTGCTCAACCGAAATTGAGTTGTGTCGGCTACATCCGCATCATCGTCATCATTATTAACATATTAAGTCGTGAGCCTCAACATCATTATCATCAACATCGTTGTTGACGTAGTCGTCAATATGAACAGCATATCAACAGGCGATTTGCCACAAGGATAACATGCAAGGATATTATGTAAGGACAGCAACAGATTTTATAAACTAATGAGGTGAATATAAAAAGTTTTCGAAGACAGCAGATAATTTTGAGTAGTTTTTAATAGTTTATGGCCTAGTTCGTAGTAAAGGAAGGGTGCTTCAAAATTAGATATATTCGTTTTTAAATTCAGTTTAAAATAATGTTGCTTTCTGAATGTCTGTAACATTAATACAAAAAAAATCGTTTACTTGAATTTCTGACGTTTTTTTTTTGTTGACGAATTCGTTTCGTATTACCTAATCAAGGGGTTTTATCAATTGTAGTACCTAGGATCCAATTCTCTTCTGACCAGAGGTCAGAGATAAAGGTCAACATTTTTGGAGGTTCCTGAATAACTCTCATAAAAAACCAACTTATTGAATAAATCAGTGAAAAACTAAAAACTAAAGAAAACTATCAACAAAAAATATTGGTCTGAGAGAAACCTTTATTTTTGATAAATTTCGGCTGCGGTTGAGCAGCGAGAGATAAAAAGGTTAAGAGGTCGCATTAGTAAAGGGTTTTTCAACAGGGACGCTACAAAAGTAGAGCGACAGGGACAGCAAACGACGCCATATTTCTTGCCGCTCTTTTGACATTTCTCTTCAGTAAGGTTTGCCATTTCATGATGGAAAGATATACGAATTCTAATTTCCGTAGTAAATTTTAATAATTTTGACTCGGTTGGCTCGTATATCTTTCCATCATGAAATGGCAAACCTTACTGAAGAGAAATGTCAAAAGAGCGGCAAGAAATATGGCGTCGTTTGCTGTCCCTGTCGCTCTACTTTTGTAGCGTCCCTGTTGAAAAACCCTTGAAAAATACTTGTGTAGCGCTCTTATTGAAAAGCCCTTTATATGTCTGGATCACAGACTGATGGTAACTAAATTTTGATAAAAATTGTGGGTATATGTGTAAATAAAACCCTAAAAGCAAAAATTAAAAACTTTTTAATAAAAATAAATGTTTGGTTGACAAAAACAACACTGTTCGAAAATTGTAAAAAATTTGTTGGGTTATCAAAAAAAATCAATGTTCGAAAACAACAAGTCCATCAACAAAATTTATTCGACAAAAACAACAAATATTCGAAAAATAATTGGACGACAAAAATAACGCAATGGTCAAAATCATAATTTTCAAAAAAATGTATACGATAAAAAGAACAATGTTCGAAAAAAATTTTGTTAAAAAACTTTTTTGGACGACAAGAACAACGCATTGTTCGAAATCACCATTTAACAAAAAATAAAAAAAAATATTCGACAAAAACAATTTTCGAAAAAATAAATGTGTAAAAAAATATTGACACCATATTCCAAAAAAAAGAACAATGTTCGAAAAAAATGATAAACATTTTTTTGGACGAAAAAGTACAACACAATGTTTGAAATCACAATATTTCAAAAAAAAAAAAAACATGCGACAAAAACAAAGTTCGAAAAATTCCAAAAAAAAAATCGACTAAACAACAAAGTTCGTGAAAAAAAAAATGTAAACACATTTTAAAAACGGAATGGAAAAAATCATCGATTTCCGAAAAAAACATATACGATAAAAAGAACAATGTTCGAAAAGAAGTGTTGTTAAATTTTTTTTTTTGGACGACAAGAACAACACATTGTTCGAAAGCACCATTTAAAAAAAATAAAATGTTCGAACAACAATGTTCGAAAAAAAACAAATTTTGGACGACAAAAACAAATCACCATTTTCCAAAAAAAAAACAACAAATTTCGAAAATTACCGAAAAAAAATTGTACAACGGAATGGTCGAAATCACAATTTTCAAAAAAAAAAATATTCTTCAAAAAGAACGTTCGAAAATTTTCGAAAAAAAATGTATGTTAAAAAAAGTTGTAAACGACAAAGAACTCTACGCTGTGTTCGAAATCACAATTTTTCAGAAAAAAAAGAATATTCGACATAAACAACAATGTTCGAAAATTTTCGAAAAAAAAATACTAATTTTGGACGACAAAAACAACGCAATAGTCGAATAGTCCATAAACAAGTTTTTATGTTTTTTCAAGCTACAACAAATAATTCCCTATTAATAAAAGCAATTTAATTTTCTATCTACTAACTACAACCATTAACCATTAGAACTTTAAAAAAGTTTCATATAACACTCAACCTAAGACCTTTACTTTTTTTTAAATAAAATATATCTCTCAACCAAAGACCTTTTTTTTCTTCAATAAAAAGTATCTCTCAAACAAACCCCTTTATTATTTTGAATAAAAAAATCTCTCTCAATCAAAGATTTTTTTTTAATTTTTTAAATAAAAGATATCTCTCAACCAAGACTTTAATAATTCTTGAAAAATAATATCTTTCAGTAAAAAACCAAATGGAAATCTAGGTTAATAGTTATTTCTGATCTCTGCTTGTGACAAATTAAAATAGATATAATCTAGACAACATGTTCCGACTTGTCGTCGCATGAGTATTAAAAAATATATTTTAGTATAAAAATTATATATAAAATTGACATGTTCGAGTTCAAGAATTCAATGCTCGGTAGTATGAGTGAGTGTTAATTTTATTTATATTTTTATTTAAAAAATATAAAAATGTAATTTTGTAGTACTGAAACCCAATAATCGTGATTATGATAGATCATTTAATTTCGCTTCATTATCTAATAAAATATATATTCCCTAGTAGAAATTTTGGTAGGGCCATGGTCATGAAGTGATCATGTCATTATTTGAGATGATCGGGATACGACGAGGCCCATAATGTCCTTGTAACGCAGTGTCCTGATCATGTATTGACCTCAGGCCATGATCATGTACTGATCGGGCAATTCCCCATTTTAATATTTACCCGACAATTGCCTTGTCTGAGCCCGAGCATAATAGGGTTTCTCTCATTAATCTCGATCATTGCCTGATGCTAATTTCGATATGAGGAACAAATAATGTAGCAATGATCGGGAACATTGACTATTTAGATAATGTAAACCCTGGTATGGAAAGCATGATAAGGGCATGCAAAGGCAATGATCATATTTTCTCTAATAGGGCTTACCCAACGAAATGCCGATCATTTCACGATGGCGCAACGGGCAAATTTCTACTAGGGTTTGTCATTATCAAGGTCTGTGAGAATTTAAAAAATTGTCAATTTCTCAACTAAAAAAAGTCGAGTTTTTTTATACCCTACACTAAGAGTGAAAGGGTATATTCAGTTTGGTACGCCGTTTGTAACACCCAGAAGGAAGCATCTCCGGTATGGAAAAGTATATATATTCTTGATCGGCATGACCTCCTGAGCTGATTTAGCGTTGTCTGTCTGTCCGTCTGTCCTTCTGTCTGTCTGTTGAAATCACGATTACAGAAAAAGTAGAAGAGAAGATATACATATCTAAGCTGTCTGAACAAGAAAATTGACATGATCGGTCTATTGTGACCTGAGAACCGACCACTTATGTTCAAATACCGCATGTAAAACATACATATACTAGTTAATTTTACTATATAAGTGCTTAGGTAAACTTTTTTGGTCAAATATATATTGACATCATGCTTAAATACATAAAAATAATGTTTTTCGGCGAAACGACTTGTGGTTCCCAAAAAATAAATCGAAATTCCGTACACCTACCCATTTGTAAACATGGGTATCAAATGAATGGAAATTCTTCAGCGATGGAAAGTTTTTAGTTATTTTCAGGATTCGTATACCCTGGTGACCTATAACTACTTTTAATGGTAACCACACATATGTGTAGGGTATTTATAGTATAAAATTCCCATGTGATCTAACCTTCCCAACTGGTTTAACTTATCAATTCAATAACCTAGACTATTTTATTAACCCTTTGATTTTCTACAACAATTATTTTCTAAATTATACCTAATAGTCACAGTTTTAAAAAATTCTATTCATTTTTAGTGCTATTAATCAAAAATAAGTTCTACTAAGCTATTTGTTTGATACCGTATTTCGAGAAATAACCTTGTTGTATTTATTTGTAAGAACTGATGTGGATACTTTACACGAAGGACAATTTTAAGCTTTACATGGTATGAACTTAATTTATGAAAGTGTGTTCAATATATCAGATACCTAGGTAAAGGTATAAGGTGTACTATATACATAAATGAATGTAGGTGTAGCCTATTTTACTAGGCTGTGTGTGTGTGTGAATATTTGGTATTGTTGTCAAACACGGTATAAATGACTGTTTGTATATTGGCCAACTGCATGTTTTCAGTGATGACGATGATGATGATGTTAATAATAATATATGTAGATGATGATAATGATCATGTTTTTGTTGCCATTTGAGTAGTGCTAATAGAAAATCCTTTTCAACCACTACAGCCCCCGTTGGCACCCACCCCCCTTCTTCTCATGTACCATTAATTTAAATGTTACCACGTTGTTTCTATTTTTGAAGAGAATCAATAACGAAGGGCAGTTAACGGCATCGCATGTTGCTTCAATCAACCGTGATGTGAAATGGGAGTAGAAGAGTAGCAACAACAAAAAAAAAAATAAGGACGAATGTGGGCAAAAACGTAGCAACGATATGTGGCAGGCTGACAGTATGAATCTCGGTCACTAAGAGTAAAAGTCTGCGCGGTTATATGAGCACGAGTGGCAATAATAAACAAAAACCAAAAAGAACAAAAAAAAAAAAATATGGACTCTTCAATTCAGTTGAGAATGAAAAAAACTAAAAGGACGAGCTATAGTATGACAGATAAAGCACGTTGTTGCCATGTTTCGGGAATAGATGAGAATGCAAAACAAAACTTTTTCGCTTGTTGAATAAATGAAAATGACTGGAAAAAGGACAACGTGCGAGTGGATGTTGTTTGAAGTATAAAAGCATTGAGTTGTATTCAAAATTAAGACAGTCAATAGGCAATAGTTGATTAAATTGATCAGGAACTATGCAAAAAGGATATGAGCAAAGTTTAGAGTGCGAGACAAAGACTCAAAGTTTGGTCTAGCATGATGTCTTTGTTAGATTTGTGCTTTACGCTATAATATTTATTTTTATATTTAGTTTGGTATATTTTGAACAGTCTATAAATATTTTTTTGCAGTGCATAAATCATTGTAGCGTAAAATATTGCGTGTTCTTGTGCTGTTGTTGCGCTGCCATGTTGCCTTGCAATTTGTTGTTTACAAAATAAACAGCAACATCATCATCATCACCAGCAACAACAACAACAACAATAAAAGCAGCAACAGCAACAGCAACACTTTTCATTTCATCCGTATTGTTTCCGTGCATATAGATAGGGAAATATATATGTATTATTCGCAATGTAAATGTTATGGTTGTCTTAATTTTCTTTTTAACTTTCTACGAATACCTAGAACAACAACAACAATATTAACATTTTGCTCGCCAACACCTTCACCATTAACAGTACCGGCTCTACGAAATGTAGCCCCAATGAAATAAATAAAATGAAATATACCCCAAATTACAGATGAAATTAGTTTATAAAGGAATTATATATACTCTATGATTTTAACGTCAATTAAAATTTGCTAAATGAACTAATTTTAATATGTTTAATATGGTCCAGAGTTCATCAAGATTTAGAAGTACTGAAAATAACTGAAAACTTCTAAACGTGAAATAATTTTCTCTCAATGGAGTACGTCATTTACATGCAAAAGGGGCGAATGTGCATTTTTAAATAAAGTGTTTTTCAATAAGAGCGCTACAAACGTTTTTTTCAAGGGTTTTTCAAAAGGGACGCTACAAAAGTCGAGCGACAGGGACTGCAAACGACGGCATATTTCTTGCCGTTCTTTTGGCATGTCTCTACAGTAAGGTTTGCCATTTTATGATGGAAAGATATACGAGCCAACCGAGTCAAAATTATTAAAATTTACTACCGAAATTAGAATTCGTATATGTTTCCATCATGAAATGGCAAACCTTACTGAAGAGAAATTTTAAAAGAGCGGCAAGAAATATGGCGTCGTTTGCTGTCCCTGTCGCTCTACTTTTGTAGCGTCCCTGTTGAAAAACCACTTAGTAGGGAAATCAAATTATAAAATTTGAATTGCTTTTAAAATTTGAATTGCTTTTAAAATTAGTAAAAATTATTTTTTTGCTATATTAGTTTGTTCATCAGCATAATGTATACAAATTATCTTTTTATTTGGACAACTACCTGAAATATAAATACGGATTTTGTGTGGCTATATCCTGTCCAAAAGGCTAATATTTCAGTGTTTTGTTCATAACTTTTTTTATAGGCACAAAATCAAATAGTAATGTAAAGGCATTCATTGTTTATTTTAAAGGCACCTATCGTTTGGCATTATTATCAATATCTTTAAATTTAAAAATATTTTTGTTTAAAAACAATTTCTTGTTAATAAACAAAAATTTAAAAAATTATTATTTAAAATAATGATGCCAATTTTTGAAACTATTTTATCTTGTACCAATAAAAAGTTATGTCAAAAAAAAGTACTTGCTAATAGCAAAATTTGAAAAATTGAAATTGTCATACCAAAAGGTCGAATATTTTCGTATGTTTGGCATAACTTTTTATTGGTACAAGATAAAATAGTGGTGTAAACCAATTATTTGTTTATTTTTAAAGCACCTATCGATTGGCATTATTATTTAAAAATAAATTTTCAAGTTTTTGTTATTTGCACAAAAAAAATTTGGTAAATTATTTTTAAATAATGATGCCAATCGATAAGTATTTTAAAAACAAACATTTGATGCTTTTACACCACTATTTTATTTTGTGCCAATAAAGAGTTATTGCAAAAATACGAAAAAATTTGAAAATTTTGAAAATCTTGTCAGGCCAAAAGGGCGAATCTTTTCGTTTTTTTGCTATAACTCTTTATTTGTGCAAGATGAAATTGTGGTGTAATAGCATTATTTATTGGATTCTAAAGCACCTATCGATTGGCTATGTTATTTAAAAACCAGTTGGGAAGGTTAGATCACATGGGAAATTTTAAAGTAGGTGTAATTATGATAGTTAGGATTATCAAAATTATAGTCGGTCTAAGCCGACTATAAATACCCTACACATATGTGTGGTTACCATTCAAAGTGATATATAGGTCACCAGGGTATACGAATCCTGAAAATAACCATTCATTTGATACCCATATTTACAAATGGGTAGGTGTACCGAATTTCGATTTTTTTTTTGTGAACCACAAGTCTTTTCGCCGGAAAACATTATTATCATGTATTTGAGCATGACATCAATATATATTTGACCAAAAAAGTTTACCTAAGCACGTATACGTAAGAATTGATCATTTTATGTACATTTTATATGAGGTATTTGAACATAAGTGGTCGGATCATAGGTCACAATGGACCGATCTCGCCATACAGCGTAGGTATATTAGTAATCTAAGTTATAAGTTTCATTTATCTAGCTCTTCAATTTTAAAAGTAGTAGGGATTTCAACAGACAGACGGACAGACAGACAGACGGACAGACAGACGGACAGACAGACGGACAGACGGACATCGCTAAATCGACTCAGGAGGTCATGCTGATCAAGAATATATATACTTTTCCATACCGGAGATGCTTCCTTCTGGGTGTTACAAACGGCGTACCAAACTGAATATACCCTTTCACTCTTAGTGTAGGGTATAAAAAATTGCCAAACATTTTTCTTGAAAATGACAAAAATTCAATAAAATATTTTAAAATAATGATTAAAAATAAACAATTAATGCCTTATATCGAAGTTTCATTTATATAGCTATTCTGAATATGCTGTAATCGTGATTTTTGCGTAAAGACAGACGGCTATTGGTAAATTGACTTCAGACGTTGATCAAGAATATATTTTTGGTGTTACAAACGGATAACCAAATTTAATTTACTCTATCATTTATAGTGTAGTTCTTAATGAAACAGTAGGCAAAGATTAAAACAATTCAAAAAAAAAAATTGTCATATGAAAAATAATTTTAAAAATGCTAAGACTTATTTCATTGGGTGTTATTTCGTATTGCCACTGCAACATTTACCTCGCCACCTACCCCCTCCTCCGACTGCATCAACATGTACCACAATTATTTGTTATTTTTATTCGCCTTTTGCAAACAACCGACAGTCCATCAGTCCGTAGAACCGCCTAGACTCAGTGTCTGCGGACTCGTGTAATTATTTTTTATGGATGCCTGTGTTGTTTGCCAAGTCATCTAGGCAAAGGAAGCAAGGAAGGCCGATAATAAAATCGCTTGTGCGATTTTCGGTTGTCACATTAAGTGGCAATTATATGGACGGGTTTATTTGACAAAAACAAAAACAAAAAAAAAGAACAAAAGCACATAAAAGCAATAAATAAAATGTCAGTTGCTAAAAATAAAACACGCAACCGTTTGACATTCACGGGGCACCCACCATGACGCCACACACTTGAAATCCTTTAAGTCCTGCGCATCTGCATACGGCGGACACATGTTGCTGACGTCATAAATAATTAAATGCTGTTGCTGCTTGATCCTAAAAATAAACACGAATTTAATAGCATGTTGGTGCTTAGCAACAGCCTCTTAAAATAGCAACAATAAATCAAAAATCATTTATTTGATTTTGTTTATTAGTTCGTTCTTTGATACATATATATATTTTTTTTTTGATGAAAGCTTAGACGTCATTATCAGCAACACTCCAAGCAGCAGCAACACTATAACCAGCAACACCATCGCCATCAGCAGCATCCCAAGTGTTGACAGTTTGACAGGCACTCAGTATTGAATTCAGCCATTCAATTCAATTGCGGCGAATTGAATGAAGTGTTGACGGAAATGATTTCAATTGCGCTGACAGACAGACAGACAGGCAGCATGAAGTGGCCGACACTTGGACGGACATTCCGACAAACGGCCAATTTTTGCACAAAATAGGCATTAATACAATTAGGGTCGTTTTGAAAATGCTCAGTTATATAAGTGCTATAATTTTGCGTAAGCACTCCCTGTTTTTTTTAAATTTTAGAAGTCACATGGGTTTTTTTTCTTTTGATCTGTCTTTAATTTTAATGTTGAGTATAGCAAAACAGTTTTTATTATTACAAGAGATGTGAAAATATTTGAGTTTTTTCTAAATTAAGGTAACGAATTAAGTTTAAAAACGACAAAATGAACTGATATTTCAAACGGATCTTAAGAAATTTGCGTTTTTTAACAGAAATGAATAAAAATCAAACGGTTCTAAAACATACATAATAAGTAAACCCTTTTTGAATACCTGAAATTGAAAACGTCAGCAATTAAAACCAGTTTTTAAAACTGGAACCGTTCTACTAAAATTAAAAATTCGGTATTTATTACGGTTCTAAAATTGTTTTTAGGATAACAAATATACAGGGTGCTTCGTTCATCGATGTCAATAACACAGGGGATCATTCTATAACACAAAAAAATAAGAAAATGTAAAATGTAAAATATGTCTAATTTTGCACCCAGTTTAAGATACAGGGTGTTTAAGAAATCCATATTACTGTCATATTATAATTAAGAAAATTGGATATAAAGTATAATCTGTTGCTAAATCTATATACATTTTTCACTTATGTTTTAGACAATTAAATTATCATTCCAATGGTATATCATCTCTGCGAACCCCATGATTCTCTCACTTTTAAAATGTACTTTTAAGTGAAAATTTACAAAAATAAAAATACAAATTTTGATTTTCTCAAAACTCCGTTAGGGATCACTCCATTTTTTAAAATTTATAATGATAGACCAATTCATTCCCAGTATTCCATACAAAATACAAAATCCTAAATAAACTAATTTGGAATCAAAATTTAAAATCGAAACCTAAATCGAATTTTTGTGGATTTCATTCCTTGTAAAATATTTTATAGTTCATAGAGTTAATGGAAATATATTTTCGTTTATCTGTTGTATTGAATAAATAGACTGATTCTTAATAAGTACGATTCAACTATTTTTAACTGAAATCTATAATAAATCGCGAATCTTTAGAGCAAGTGTTTGAAACTATTATTGTTATTATACAAATTCAATTTAGTTTTGTTAGAGAAAACTTAATTAACATTCATTCGCATTTTCCCTTTCCAAAAAAATTGTATAAATTCGAATTCAAGTTGTTTTGAAAACTCTTTTCTCCTATACGTTTGGTATAATATGACCATAGTAGATACTAGACATCTGCACAAATGCATTTAAAACCCACTTCAAGACATTAATATTATTTTAAGACATTTACTGTCGCTCACAACTCACAACAACAAATCAAAAGTAGTGTCAAAACAAAACACAAACAAGTAGTAGTTATAGTGAAGAGTTTAAAATGGTGTACAATAAAAATTCAAATACTGAAATTAACTGCTTATGACACGGAGTACTCAGTGCATTTTACATTTTTTATTATCATGCTTACTCTAAGAAATTTTCATTAATATTGAATTATACATAAAAATCAAAAGGTATGAAAATAAAATATTATACAAAAAATATTTTATATTAAGTTTTTTATGTATCGAACAACATTTTTTTTATTATATAATTTTAATTACTTTTTTTTTTTTGGTTGTATATATTGCTTTGCGACCAACGAGTTTTTTTTTGACGTACACATTTTTTATTTTTTTTTTTTTAAATAAGGTTTGTTGTATTTTTTTTAAACGACAGCTTATTACTGCCGTCAAACTCCGACCGAAAGATATATTGTTGTTTTCAGTGCTCATCTTCTAAATCGTTCCTCGTTGCGCCCACTCACTGCACTCACTGTACTTGTTGAATTTACAGCGACAGTAGTGTCATTTGGTTTTTAAAAGCATTGAATGTCTTGAAAATATATATGTCTTTTCACTACTTGGCACTAATGAAACAAATACTGCAGTGAAGTGATGTCGCTGGAGGGACTTCACTATATTACTGTAGACTGCCATTGCAAAATGCACTCAGTACTGTAGAGTGCAGCGGTGCATATTTTGCAGAGGGAACTTCAAATATATTTGTGAGAATTTCTAGTATCTACCTTACAAATACTACATTGCCTTAAACATTTAAAGTATCCCGCAATTCTATTTCTTTCACTCCATTTTATAAAGTAAAACTAATTACTATGTCAGCAATTTAAAATGTACACTTAAAACCAACCGTGTAATCGTTTCTTTCATGCATCATTATATGAGAACTTCTACAAAGTTCCCATTAAGTAAAAACTTAATCTATGCCATGCTCGTTCGTTTCTGACTCACCTGCCAAATAGCGATCACTCTGCGATCGTGAATATCTCAACGTCTGCAAGAGAGAGCGAGAGAGAACAAAAGCAATTAGTTAACATTTACAACATCCTTACGGACAAATGCACATCGCATCAGTGCCAACTCACCAGGTTCTGTGCAGCGAAGTCGTTGCGTTTCTTCTCCAGCTTCAGCAACAATGGCGCCGAATTCGACTTGGTTGTCAACTCCTGTATGCCGAGACTCTCGTGACCGCTGTGCAACGAGGCGCTGCTCGGCGAGGGCAGCTCATGGAAGTGCGTCGGCGAGAGCAGTGATTGGAATGGCTCCTGACGCAGCGCCAGCGACAGCTGAGCGCGTTCTTTAGAGCTGCTGCCGTTACTGCTGTTGCTGTTGCTGCTGCTGCGCGGCTGATGCAAATGGTTGTGCAGTTTGCGCGCCAACTGCGAAGGATGATGCTGATGGTAATGATGGAAATTATGATGCCCATGATGGTACGTGGTGGGCAACGATGCGGTGTCCAACGAGTGGCTGCGGCATTTTTGTGCGCGTCCGTAGGGCACCATTATCGGTGGAGCGGTCGCATTGAATTTACGACGTAGGACCACACTGCCCATGACATCGCTATGCAAGGCCAGACCACCAACGCCACCTGACGTAGCACCACCGTTGCCGCTGCCACTGCGACTACTGTTGCTTGTAGCTCCGGCACTGCCGCTGCCACTAGCGCTGCTGGCATCGCCGTCCGTGCAATCACAATCGCAATAAGTCACTGTCTCGAACTCATCATGACCCTCGTCGACATCATCGTCGTCGTCGTCCATATCGTCTTCATCGTCATGCTGCTCTCCGAGTGCATCGTTGCTGTCATCATTGTCATGTTGTCGACGATGTTGATGATGATTATGAAGATTATGACGCTGCTTTTTTTGTGTCATGTCGTCCACGTCCAGTGCCTCATCCACATCTACACAAACATCTTCATCGCCATGGGGCTCGTCACACAGACTGAGCACTTCCAATAAATCAGGATCATCTGAGGAGGCCACCGAGCTGCCCTTCTGGAATTTCATCTTGCGCAAGGCATCCAAACTGCTCACCGACACGTTGTCATGGTTATGATTGGCGCTCTTCCAGTAGGGCAGATCTTTTGGTGGCGTTGCTGTGCCAATGCCGCTCTCGTTGTTGTCATTGTCCAGACCAGACGAATCGAGCGAAATGCCCGATTTGCCTGAGCTAAGGACGCCAGATGCTTCTTCACATGCCGAGGATGAAGTGGAGCTGCAGCGTGAGGAAAGGAACAGCACGATAAGAGCGAGCGAGAAAGAAAGTATCATAAATAAAAGGAATAAGTATTAATAAATGCCTTTAATAGGAAAGCAAATTAACGTTTGTGATGAATTCATAAATGACACGACATGATGTGGCATACGCGAGACATCATTATGAGATGCCGCCGCTGCTGCCACCACTACTGCGGTGGTAACATCGTTGTCTACAGGGAATAAATATTCATGAAGATAGAGACTAGAACTTGATATGTTTGTTGGGCACTTAGGCGCGACACAGAGAGAATTTAGGAGATTCTATGTAATTCAACGATCTTAAATAAAAACCTTGAACAATTCCCGAATTCGTTTCGATACAAAAATTCGATCTAAATGTTACATCGCATAGAATTTATAAAGATTTTTCGTATTTAGTGGTTTCGGAGGTTTTTCGACGTCTCTAAAAGCGAGTATACACGATAGAAAAATTAGTTAGAGATAGAGAAAAAATCTACCGTAGAGGTTTTTACCGTGGAGCTCTATGTATTGTTTAAACAACTTTATGAGATTGTTTGCTCTATTTTGCTATATCTCTAGCTATTTTATTTATCGTGTTAACTCGCCTTATGAGAATGAAATTTGTTCTCGTTGTTCTATCGATTCCAATTTTTTAAAGAATTTCAATATCAGACTTAATTCTATAGTTTAAAGATACGAGAATTCGAAAAACTCTCGATCGGATTGGATCACTGACGACTATTTCTAACAATATCAATGTGAGAACTGGCTTCGATGTCGTAAAAATTCTTCCACATCTTGCAATATTTTCATTGTGATATTGAATCGAATCCCAGACACTTAAGAGTCTTTTCGTTTAAGGACGTTTAATTTAAATGATCTGTTTCTCTAGAGCTTCTTAAGTTCCATTAAACGCGTTTAAGATTAGCACTCTCTGAATAACTTCATAATGCACATATCACAAGAAGAGATGGATAAAACTGCAAAGGCTTTAGAGATACGAGAATACGAAAAATTCTCGAATCGATATAACTTTGATTTGTACGTTGGATATCTGACGACCGTCTCGTACAAATACTTCCGCATCTTTCACCATTTCCATTGTGATATAGGAACGAATGTCAGACGCTTACGAGTCTTATCGTTTAAGGACGCTTAATTTAAATTATCTGTATTTCTAAGAGTTTCCTAAGTTCCTTTAAAATCTTTCAAGATTAACACTCTCTGAAATAAATTCATAATGTTTTTAAAAAGAATGTTTTAAAAAGGAAGAATGATAAAACAGCTAAGACTTAAGATTTTTTTATAAAAAATAGAGCCACAGCACTCAGACCGTTTTTTTTTCCATTGTGCTGTTACCCAGTTCCCTGGTTTTTAATGAAATTCTTAAATTTATGATTAAAGCTAAGAAAGCTATTGGGTAATAAAGAGTGAAGCTGGTACTCTCTCATCGCGTATGTGCCAGAGATATGCCTCATAATTCTAGGATATGCTGAACAGTCACAGAGACTGTTAGAAGTCCCGTCAGTGATCTGCACTTCTTCCTACTTACGGAAAGTAGAAAGGGGCCTATCTTTTAGTTAACGTTGGTGTCATGAGCTTGGAGAATCTATGTTTGAGCTCATCTGCTCTTGTGTGCTTTAGATTGCTAGACACTTCGAAATGAGACGAAATGATTAGAATTAGTGGAAAACATTTCCCGTTCTGGGAATGAAACACCTCGAGCATCTTAATAAGAAAACCTCAACACTTCTCGTTTAAATCAGGATTGTTTCTAGTTCTATGCAGTTTTTCAGTGCAGTGCATACAAATCGAATCGAATTTAGAATCTACTTACTTATTGTCTTCATCGACGGCGCCAACACTCCGTAATATCGATTCCTCAGATGTCCAGATTGTCGATGTGGATCCTTTTTTGGTAGCATCGTTGCCATTCAGCAGATAGCCTGTCGGCGTATGCATCGTCGTTGTCAACGTGCTGCTGCCATGCGTTTTTGATGGGGTCATCAAAGTGGACGACGGTGATATACTCAACGATGCAGTTCCTGCCTGATTAATACGCTCCCGTTTTGGTATGAATGTCGCGGCCGTTGATACCACCAACGTGTTTTGCATGTTGTTGCTGTGGTTTCTGTTGTTATTGCTGCCGTTGTTCACATTGCAAGCTTCCATGGCAGCCACTTGCTGATTTTGACTTAATAATGCGTTGCGTATTGTTTCCATATCATTTTCCAATTGACGTTGTCGCCTTTGTCGCTGCAATTCTTCATCGGCCAAGTCTGTGGAGCACGGCCGAACGCGGTATCTAGTCTGACCAACACCACCAGTCGTTGAAGAGTTGGCTGCGGCGGCGGCAGCAGCAGCGGCTGCTTCTTCAATTTTTAATATTGTCGTTGGCTCAGGCGTCAGAGTGCGTTGGAAATTGCACAGAATCTCGTGTTGCGACTGATGATGCGGATGATGATGATGAGGATGATGTTGCTCGCCGCCATTAAATGTTGCTAAACTACGATTGCAACTGCCGTTGGCCATGTATGCCTTATTATCGTTATATTGCTGTTGCTGCTGTTGTTGCTGTTGGTGTTGATACGGCATCGGTGCCGATAATGTTCGAAGGTAGGCTATATTCGCAGCATTGGGTCTAGCGTTGCTTTCGACACCGCCGAATCCGCCGCAATCAAGGTTAAACGATTGTAGTGGAATGGTTGCCTAGAAGACAAAGAAGAAGAGAAGAAGATGAGTAAGTAAGAAGGATGGCTGGTTGGGTACATGAGTTGTGTGGTTTAATATAGAAAATTACAAAAATTTATAAAACCGATTTTGTTGTCGTTGTGGTGGTTATACTTTTGCTTTCAATGGAAAAACCTCCACTTGAATTTGCGTGATTGAACAACAATGCAGTGCAAAAAACAGCAGAATAGTTTAAAAGATTGTTTCAAAAAGACCTTGAATATATAATAAGTTTCTGGAGAACGTTCGATGAACGTTGAAAATGCCGACTTTGATTTCAAAAGAGTGCTTCGGAATATTTATGCAAATTAAAAGTCACTCTAGTGGCATGCGAAAGTCAATTATTCCGCTGCGGGCAGCCTCGAGGACACTAACCAATGCTGCGACTTAAAATTCGCGTATGAGATAAAATAGCCAAGGATTGGCTGACAACGACTCCGATGACGACGACATTGTTGGGTAACTAGAAAAGTGCGCCACGAACAGCGATATATTCGTAAATCACTGATATATGCTCATTTCAAGTTTTCTTTAGCACAAGCAGCAGACATTTTTTATAGATATTGAACGGGTATAATTTAAAGTTCTACTTCGATCACTGGAAGAATCGAAATTTTTCTTTTTTTTAATAATACTGAGTTTTGCAGAATAGGATTAAAAATCCACAATCTATATTCATGTTTAGGTCTATTTCGGAATACAAAAACTTGGTTTATCTCGGTATTGGAAGAATTACAAATTGCTTAAACTTCGAAAGCATTTTCCAAGAGCCTCTATTGTAGAATAGGATATTCATAGAACAATCTCCAAAGAAGTTAATTCTTCGATCACTGGAATAATCGATATTTCCTTCTTAATAATATTGAGTATTCAGGATAGGATTAAAATCCAAAAACTAGATTTAAGTTTAGGTCTGTTTCTCAATAGGAAATCTTGGTTTATTCTGATATTGGAAGAATTACATGTTGCTTAAACTTCGAAAGCATTTTCGAAGAGCATCAATATTGTAGAATGGAATATTTTTAGAACTATCTCCAAAGAAGTCTACATAAAGCACAGATTTGTATAGATATTGAAATGGTATAATTTAAACCTGTTCTTCGAACACTGCAAGAATCGATATTTATTTTTTAATAATATTGAATTTTGCAGATTAAAATCCATAATCTAGATTCAAGTTTAGTTCTATTTCAGAATAGGAAAACTTAGTTTATTCTGATAATGGAATAATTGCTTAAACTTCGAAAACATTTTCCAATATCATCAATATTCTACGGTCTCCTGTAGAAAGGGATATTCTTAGAAACAACTACAAAGAAGTCTACCTAAATTTAAAAACTCAATAATATAGATTCGCTAGATAGGTCTGTTTCAGAATAGGATAACTAAGCAATAGCTTCTTTGTTACATCTGAAATTGTAAGAATTGCATTTTCTTCGAAATCTTCGAAAGCATGTTTCAAGAGCTTCAACGTAGCAGCTATGTTGTCCTTCAGAATGGAAACTTTAAGCACTACGCAGTCTCTCATATCTCAGAGACCTTCGATACCTCGAAAAATACTCGAATAACTTTTATAAAAAAGCTCCATCTCGTTACTTTCTCGATTATAATTTTTAAAATTTCTCGTGCATTCAATTTCTTTGACAAGATGTGAAATTTAAATATTTCTAATATCGAAATACATTTTTAAGTAATCTCGAACTTTCGTCATCGATTTTTCTTCGATATCGTACCGATTTTGAAAAATTTCTCGTATCAACGTATCGATATCTACCTAGTTACGAGAACGGGTATGATATCGTGTAATTACTCCATTTACTCGCATTGTTCTTGCAACGATATCGAAACGAATGGTATACTGGGTAATCTTTCGATAAAAATGGAATCTCGTACAGTATAACTGAGCAATGCACTTTCTTTGATATCTAAAGTACAGCTATTTTAGTAAGAATATTCTACGATATGTTTTTAAAGACATTGTATTACGAAATCTCTATAATTTAAACTCACAAATTAATGTCCCAATGGATTCTCAAATGTGTATCAAATGTATATCAACTGATTCTCAAATGTTTCACAAATAGTTATCAAATGTTTCTCATAGGAGACTTAAAAGTTTCTCAAAGATTTCGCAAAGGCTTCTCAACTGTTTCTCAATGATTTAAGTAAGCATAACTGTGGAAACATTCTTAATATACGATTCATTGTTATTGAATTGACTCACATTCATAATACATTTCAACTTAAGTTATGTTTCCAATATACGAATTTTTTAGTGCGAATATTAGAGAAAGTTCACTTGATCTACGACATCAAGATTCATGTAGATTTGAATATTCCATTTCTTAATATTTCTCAATACATTAGATCTACAGAAGTTTCAAAGGAGAAGACTTATGAACTAAGAATACTTAAAAGAGTTTACATAGTACGAACGCTTTAAAGTTCGTAGAGGTTTCTAGTTGAGATTCTTCTAGTCTATATATTCCAATCAATAGCTTTTAGAGAATTTAAGTTTTAATACGCAGCAGAATCAAAAGTCTATAAAGAGCTCTACTAAAACACAAAATTTCAAGAATTTCCCATGTTTTCAGAAATATTATCTGTATGCCCATAAATTATGGACACATGTGGAACAACAAGACAAAGTCTACCAATAAGTCAACATCATTTCATTGGAATTAAAATGACTCATGCATTTTTGCGAGTATATCGCGTTACACCAATTTAAATTTCTGACCCAAGTGGTATATTTTTGTTGTTGATTGTTGTAATTGCATTAACAAGATACACGTGATCTATGGCAGGGCAGAGCTTCATACAGCAAGAAAGGGAACTTTTAAATGACCACTGGCTAGTAGTAGAGGAGCTCATTAAAACCCAGTAACGATAAAGATCGCTGAGCAAGCAACAGTTGTTCGATTCGATTCGATACGATGCGATTCGGGTGTGTTGAGGAGAGGGATTTTGTAAAACAACGAATCGTTATTGTTAAATTACAAATTATAATGAGACACTGCAAAACATGGTAACTATAAAAGCGGTTACAAGTGATTTAACTGGTCTGTCGACGATTGACGAAAAAAACCAAAATCGCATCGAATCGAATACCGCGTGCTGCGTGATGTGCTGCAAGTAACAAATGTGCTGATGTTACTTGGAAAACTACAGAAATTGTCATTGATCAAGACGAAGAACGCATTTCATTAAAAGTTGTCCGTCTTTCGAGTGTTTTTATTTTTTAAATTAATGCAACTTATTGCAAGGACACCCGGTTATACAAACCATAGCGTGATTTTTATCAAAAAAACGAAAATAAAAAACGAAGAAAAATCCTGCGAAGCTGTAACCTTTCTCGAAAGAGCTGCGAGCTGCAAGCATGTTGCTGACATGTCTGTCGTTGTTGCCGTTTGCTGTAAGCTCGTTACGCCAATTGCATTTACAAGTTCAATACTTTTTGTTGCAGCAATTGACAATGTACGCCATGCAACGTAGTTAATGCAAAAATAAAAAATAAACAACATAAAAAAATCGTACGTTGAAACGGAAATTGATTTAAATGATTTATTGGCAACATTGCAGTTGCTGGCGCAGAATTCCGACTCTTTTTGCTGCGTAGTCCTACCTACCACTGCCATTTGGGTCCTCGGGGAAGACACAGAGATCGCCGTTGTCATCGTCATCGTTCATTCAATGAAGTTTTGCGTTCGTAACTCAAAATAAAATCGCAGAATGATGATGCTGCTGCTGCAATGTTGTAGCATCAGCATCAGCAATTGTTGCAATTGTTCTGTCATTTCTTTAGTTGGTACCCGGACTGACTATGCGTTGGTGCGTCTCTTGCCTGTTTATTCACTTTTGATTTTTATCATGTCCAACAGTTGGACATGCGCTGGACATAGTGACAATTGGCATAAATTTCACCAAATATGGTGTGGGCAACTTTTTATCGAATTTAGCTGGGCGACTGACTGACCACTCTGTCCTTCGGGACGCTTTAAATGCGGTCGATATTCGTTACGATACTTCTTTTTTTTTTTTGTTAGGTAAGTGACAGCTATTCATGAAATTCATTGAATATAATGAATTTTGTTATATGAAGTTAACAGCTTCAAGAGTTGCATGGGGTAAAATGCTATGAATTAAAGATCGCAATTAGAACGAGGCTGGGTTTTTCTATATTTTCTTATTTAACCCATCGATGACAAAGTGCTTTATATACGAAATGCGGGTTAGACTAATTTTTCGTTATCTTGGAAGTTTCTAAAACTTATAGTTGCAATGTTTTTCTACTGAACTCTTATAGAATACATTATTGAAAAATTAAATTTAAATTGATTTATAAATCATTAATCAATCGCTTACATTAATCTACAAAATGAGAAATTAACTATGTATATCTCATACATACTTTTTGGACGTAGGCATATCTGAAGGACAATACCAGTTTGAAGAGACTTTCACGATGTTTATACAATTCTTTGCATTTATATGTCAATGTGCATACAAAATTTCCCGCAGGTTGTATCTGTAGTGCCTGAATGATGTAAAGAATTACCAATATGTGGACCTTAAAAGTGACTAAAAATAATATTAAAGATCTTTTAAAGAAATCGTCGAAAAATTAAATCAAATATTGTGAGTCGATTTAATTTTATAGGACGTTTATAGGACTAAAATATCAAAAAGATTGTTTATCTCAGTCCGGTACTCATTCTAGGGGTCTGATTTCAATTGCCCTTCAAGGAAAAATTGTAAATCAACCCTGCATGAAATGTATTGACAATTTTAACTTGTTATGTGAAGGGGCTTCCATAACCGATAAGCGAGTTTAGGAAGATTCTTCGGAAAGTATTTATATGGCTCGATATTAGGTTGTCACTTATTTGACACTTTTTCGATTTTTAGTTTTCTCACTTACTACTGTATAAAACAATCGATAACACGGAAAATTATCGAAAATCCGATTACATATAATTTTTTTCGTAAACAGTTCTACATGATTGCATACTTGATATATTGTTTTGAAATATTATAAATTACCACTCCTAGTACAAATGCACCTCCCAGTACAAATTTTAATGTACTTGCGGCACGTGTTCCCGTTGTTCAAATTCAAAAACATTTTGCACACCTTATTTTTGAGTCCTAATAAACAATCCAAAGGGGTGACCCATGGGTGTAAAAAAATAAGTGACACCCTAGCCCGATATGCGTTAAAAACAAATACAGAGACAGATGATACAATGAGCTGTATGCGCTTAGTAAGTAGCCGGAGACAAATGTTCTCATAAGCCATGAATAAGTAATCATAATGATTTGGTTTTTATTCATAATATATGATTAAAGTAAAAACCAATTGAATAAATTTATGCACATGTTTAATAATCTTTTATGTATAATATATTCATAAGTCATGAGAATTTACTAATTAGTATAAGTTTTGGTAAACATTTTATGATTTATTATTCATAATGCATGATTAAAACGTCATACATTGTGCCAAATAGCAGTAGATGGAAAAACAAATCCAAATTATGCAGAACAAAGTGAAAAATATCGCATTTGAAATATAAGAAATCAATGGGCAAGGGACATTAGAAAGGAAAGGAACATTTAAAAAACAATGGAAAAATACATCACTTCAATTTATAGAAAACCATTTTTAAAATACCTGAATTAAAATAATAAGGATGACGATATGTAAAAATCTAGTTTAATTTACGAAACCTTTATAGACAATGTTAATGTGGAAAATGTCTCTTGGGTCTCATATACTCGAAATATAATTTATGAAATAATAAAAAAGATCGAAACACTTTATAGACTTTGTTAAATTGGACAAAAATTAACCAGAATGCTAAAACAGTCATTATAAACAAATCAAATTTAAGAAACTTAATGAATTCTGCCAGTCCCTTGGCTTGTCCGCAGTTGGACATGCCTAACTATTAAAAATCATAATTCCTTCGATTTCCACAAAACATTTATATATTATAAGAAAAAGTGTCCTACTTCTCCCACACGTTTACCGCCTAGTCCCAAATAACTTTGCGCATTGCGTCTAAAATTAAATGCACTTAAACATCATTCATTTGCGGTTGCCCAAATTGATCATGTTAACGAAACTGAATGAGCACTGATGAAAAAAATATATAAAAACAATTTAAACTGTCACCACAAACAGATGGGTTTTAACTGACGACAAAAAGAAGAAAAAACTTAAATTTTAAAATTCTACCAGAACAAGAAGCAACCTAAAACTGGGTCAAATTTTGGCAAAAAGCAAAAACAAGACAGCAGCTGTCAGAAACGGACGCCAAAGAAATACCTACTGCTCCATTTTTTTTATTTAGTTGGGATCCACACAGAATACTAAACTCTCAGAACAACATTCTGACCACTGGACGAATTGTGTCGTTTTTGTGTTTATTGTGGAACAATTTGGAACGTGTGCTGGTTTTTGTACTAAAAACAAAAAAAAAAAAAAAACTTTTTCTGAATTTTATAACGTTTTGCGAAAGTGATCTGGAACTGATGATGATGCATTGTGTGCGCAGAGGAACTGCGCTTTCTCAGACGATAAAGGCAACAGAATCGCTTAAAGAATTGGTAATTGATGCAGAGAAGAAGCACGCAGAGAACCTACGTCCCGTCTGTCATTTGACCAGGGGCGTGGTGCACTGACGAGTGGGTTTGCAGGACGCTTAACGGTGGGGCTTCGCATGTTGTCGATCGTAACTTGTGCTGGTAAATGGTGGGTTTGCCGACAATTTAAGAGTTTGATTTGATAACTACAACTGACCACCAAGATGCGATGGAGTAATCGAAGAAGTAGAAACAGAGGAAAAAGCCCAAAATAAAAACAGGCCGACCGACCGAACGAACGCATTCAAAAAGACGATAACACGGCTGCGTGATTTGCTTGACTGGGTCAAATCGATTTGGTTATGGTACAAACGGTTAAGTGTCTTCATTTGCAAATTGCATAACTGATTTGCTTGTTTGTTTTGACGGGATTGGTGGTAAGTTTTATGCACGGTCTTCTTCTGCATCTGCCGTAAGGTTCTCTTCTTGTAGAATGCCGCATATTTTTTGAGGTCCCCTGTTGGAGAGTGAAAATCTTAAGTGTATTGTCGTGTCTGTCGTTTGCTTTATTTTGACAACTTCGAACGGCTTAAACAGAATTTAATGGCAATCATATTATTTGTCATGAAATAATCAGGCATGCGACAAGATATGTGGGTCAATTTTTAGGTTATAAAAAACGCATAAATAGCCTATAAAAGAAAAACAATAAAAGATACAAAAAAAAAATATAGTTTTGAAGGCACAACATACAATAATGAAGCTTTTAATAAAAGTAATTCTAAATCTTTTCATTTTATAGGTTGCATACATCAGTTTTTAGTGCATCAATTAAGAACTTTTACGACTTTTTAAGAGGCTGCTGCAATATACGGGGGTCTGTGATTTTTTTTATTGAACCACTATATAAAAGTAGCATATTTTTCTATTTTTCATTCTTTTTGAAATAAGAAATAGTGACATTTTATCGGCCACAAGGAATGCATTTAATTTGTCGTCGCCGCTGTTGTTTTACGACATTTAAATTGCTGCTCAGACAACGACGTTCGATGCTCAATCGACGAAAACGTCGTATAAACGGTACGTTAGCTCATTCGTCGAACGTTTGACAAGTACGCTATCAAAAGAATTTTCAAATGTTGCCGCCACTGTTGACATTTGACAGGCGCGATCACTTTATGTCAAGTCGCATTAAAAAATGAAAGAAAAAAAAACACATAAAGAACATCTTTAAAGTTACTGTATGTGAAATTTAAATATTTACGTTCTAACAAAGTTGATCCAGAGGATGAGGAGGATGATGATGATGCAGTAGAAAAGACATATTAAAAGAAGCATTAAATTTAAAATAGATAATGCAACCATCAAAAACAAAAACGTCAAAATGTGGCAACTGTGTTCTTAATTAAATATTCATTTAATTATGATAATGTGTATATGTGATAAGCAGCTGTCTGTCTTCATATTTTTTGAGAGATGCGTGGTAACCTGGGTTTTTTTTAGTTTTTTGTTATTTTTGTTTTTAGAAGTTTTAAATTATAAAATTTTTTGATTTCCAGAATTTAAAACAAAATAAGAGTTAAGAAATTGTACAAAGGTCAAACTTTGAACAGAATTTACAGAATTTTATAATTAGCAGTGCTATAATAATCACGACTAAGAAATTATCTTGCTAAACAATCCTGCATCAGAAATCATTTTTCTATCGGTCGTTACGTCTCGACAGTCAATTTTAAACCTATGACAGTAAAATATTGCCTATGAAAATCTCTAACACCTTCTAGTGTTATTGAGGTATTTGAACAAATGTAGTCGGATCACAGGACACAATAAACCCATCATTTCCATTATCAATACCAAAGAGCGTAGGAAAAGAAATAATCTAACTATGGAGTTTCATTGGTCGAGCTATTCTACTTTTTCTGTGATAGTGATTTCAAAAGACAGACAGACATCCAAATATTACTAAATCGACGCAGGAGGTGACGCTGTATCATAATCATTTATAACGTACAGACAAAAAAAATCATCATTTGTAATGTTTTTCGTGCTTCAAACTAGAGATGGGCGCGTGCCTGTTTTTGATAGCACGGACACGCCGATAGGTGACACGCACGAGCACGAGCCGACGACTAAATTTAAAGGAACGAACGAGCAGCACGGCAAAACACGAAAAAAAAAATCACGGAATCACATGAAAAACTAGACAAAACGATAAAAATAATATTATAAACAGGGACCAAAACCCTTTAGAATATAGGTTCCGGTTCTGGTTCCAAGATTTTTGAAATAGCGGTTCCGATTTCGGTTTCAACCAAAAATTGAATGATTTCCAATTCCGGTTCCATAAATTTTTTAATGACGGTTCCTATTTCGGTTCCGGTTTAAAAATCGAAACGGTTTCGTTTACAATTTCGGTTATTTGCGGTACCAGAGTGGGACTAAAACGCTTGAAATATCGGTGCCGGTTCTCGTTACAAGATTTAAAAAATTGCGGTTCCGATTCGATTCCAACCAAAAACCAGTTGGGAAGGTTAGATCACATGGGAAATTTTAAAGTAGGTGTAATTATGATAGTTAGGATTATCAAAATTATAGTCGGTCTAAGCCGACTATAAATACCCTACACATATGTGTGGTTACCATTCAAAGTGATATATAGGTCACCAGGGTATACGAATCCTGAAAATAACTACAAACATTCAATCGCTGAAGAATTTCCATTCATTTGATACCCATATTTACAAATGGGTAGGTGTACCGAATTTCGATTTTTTTTTGAACCACAAGTATTTTCGCCGGAAAATTTTATTATCATGTATTTGAGCATGATGTCAATATATATTTGACCAAAAAAGTTTACCTAAGCACGTATACATAAAAATTGATCTTTATATGTACATTTTAGATGAGGTATTTGAACATAAGTGGTCGGATCATAGGTCACAGACGGACAGACAGACGGACAGACAGACGGACAGACGGACATCGCTAAATCGACTCAGGAGGTCATGCTGATCAAGAATATATATACTTTTCACTACCGGAGATGCTTCCTTCTGGGTGTTACAATCGGCGTACCAAACTGAATATACCCTTTCACTCTTAGTGTAGGGTATAAATATATATGAGTTCCGATTCCGGTTTCACACATTTTTTAAATCAGTTCCGGTACCGGTTCTTTATGTTCCCACATCATAAATAATTCAAAAATTAACTTTAGTACTTTTTATTCTCTGCGGACCCTTCTGGAATCGGAACCTGTTGGGGACCGCAAAGAACCGGAATCGGAACCGTTATTAAAAAATGTGTGAAACCGACACCTATATTCCAAAGTGTGTTTGTCCCTGGTTTAAATACTATTTTTTATTTTCTGATGCTGGAAGCAAAGGATTTTTTTAAATTGGAGTAGAAACTAAAAAAAAAAATTAATGCGTGCCTAATTCTAGAGGCACGGGCACGACAACAACTAGCACGAACGGAGATTTGCACGCACGAATTCAGAGCGTGACACGAAAAAAGCACGGCACGCGCCCATCTCCACTTCAAACCATGATTCATTATATTGAAGAACGATTCATAATATTGATAACTACAAAACATCAATGTGATGAATGGCCAAAAAAGGGTTCTTCAATATGATGAAGTTTATGTGAAGAATACGTTTCATCATATAAATGAATAAATACATAAAATACATCATATATGTACATCATATTGAAGAATGTTTATGAAACCAAATTTTTTAAACCAATTTTATATTGTTATAATTTTTTTACAACAATTTCTTTTTTGTTTTAAATTTTTTATTGAATAACATTTTTTTTGACACATTTTTTTCTTTATATTTTTTTTTCGGACAATTTTTTTTTTGAAAATTTGTTTTCGAATTTTTTTTTTTATACTTTTTTTTTCGGACCATCTCCAAATGTATGACTAAACTGAATATATTCTTTCCATTTTAGTGTAGGTTATACTAGAGAAACTATTAGAAAATGTGCAAAATTATCATTTTCAAAAGACTACTTTAATCTCTCCCTTTAAAAGGAGCTGCGAACGAAATTACAAATAAATTCCTCTAAATAATGCTGCCCTGTCATTTGTCAAGTGACAGTGAAGTGAAATGAGTCAGTTCAATCACCCTCCCGCACTCGTACCCAGCTGTCACAAAAAACCAAACTAAAAAAAGAACTAAAAAAAACGCACAAGTGTCAGCAACGCACATGTTGTCTGCACACTGTCAACGAGCAAATATGTTGCTGTTGCAGCAACTTTAAACAAATATGACAGCAACAAGTGCAGCAGCAGCCAATTTTACTCCATTCTCATATCCGCCGCCCTCAATGTGTCGGAATGGCGCGCACATGAATTATGCGCGGCATTTATCAACAAGTTACCAAAAATTTATTGCGTCTTTAGTTTAAGTTTTTTTTTTTAAATTACTGCTGTTAGCTGCTGCTTTTGTTGAAAATAAACTGCTGTTACAGATGCTGCTTAATGCGTTTTATATGAGTATTTATATCGGGGTACAGTTCAAAGTTTAAGAGGTTGATGAGGGTAGGCTTTTGTTTATTCTTTTTTTAGTAAGACGAAATATAAGACACAGATAAAATCACTTTTGACATGATGCAAATGTTAGTTGTAACAACCAAATTTATGGGGGTTAAAACAAAATGGCTATAAAAAGGGTTGATGGAAATGCAATATTCAATTTATACTGCAAAAAATATCATAAACATCATTAAATGCTGTAACCCAACACGAAAACAAACGTTTTAATAAATCATTTGCATACATTTTGCATAAATTAATCATGATATTCAGCCAAGAATATGTAATCATAATTATTTGGTTTTTATTCATAATAAAGGGTTTTTCAATAAGAGCGCTACAAAAGATTTATTCAATGGTTTTCTAACAGGGACGCTACAAAAGTAGAACGACAGGGACAGCAAACGACCCCATATTTCTTGCCGCTCTTTTGACGTTTCTCTTCAGTAAGGTGTGCCATTTCATGATGGAAAGATATACGAGCCAACAACGAATCGAAATTATTAAAATTTACTACCGAATTTCGAATTCGTATATTTTTCCATTATGAAATGGCACACCTTACTGAAGAGAAATGTCAAAAGAGCCGCTAGAAATATGGCTTCGTTTGCTGTCCCTGTCGCTCTACTTTTGTAGCGTCCCTGTTGAAAAACCCTTTATATGATTAAAGTAAAATCAATTATTATGATTAATGTTCATGTTTTATGTATAATATATTCATAAGTTATGAGTAAGTGTAATAAGTAATCATAACGATTTAATTTTTATTCATAATAAATGATTATAGTAAACATTAATTATTATGATTAATTAAATAAATTCTTGCGTATTTTTACTCATATTTTATGTATAATATATTCATAAGTTATGACTAAGTTGTTCTAAAACTGTTTTGTAACTCAACAGTTGAGAGCACCGAAGACGATGCTTGGGGGCCATGTGTTTTTGATGCCACAAATTTATATTCTGTAAGTATGCCAATGGTAACATTATTTTTCAGGTTATAACTTGTGAAACTTATATAGAATATTAACATATTTCTATAAACCATTATTTGAGTGACTTCGTCGTAGTCATCGAAGTATTGTCATTCATTGCACGTTAACCTAGTAACTAAGCCTGATTTCAACTTTTGACCTAAACCTGAACCAACACGTGCTCATTAGATATGCAATGGCATCGTAACGATCGCATCGAACCATGGTTTAAACCATTAGACCGTTTATTTATTATACAAAAATCTTAACGACAACAATCAAAAAACATTGTACGTATTTGACAATTGTTGCTGCTGCTCTCCACTGAAAACAAAATACATAACAGCAACACATTGTCAGCAGCAGCAGCAACAAAGGACCAAATACAAAAAATAAAGATAAAGCGGCAATACTAATAAACATCAATTAAAAGACAACAAACATAAAATTCAATCTAACAAAAAATGATTGTGGAGTCGGAGGTGGGGGAGATTTTGCTGTTGTCGAATTTTGAATATTGGCTTAAATAAATGTCGGTGACAGTCATCGTAAACAACGCATTGGCAATGACAAAATCTGCGCATAATGTTGCTGTTTTTTTTTTTTTTTTTTGGTGTTGTTGTTGTGCTTGTCATTTTTATGTGCAACATGTTGCTGAAACTTTATCGTTTACAGCGGCAGCGTACAGTGGTACAATATGTTTTAGTTTTTATTTAAATAAATATTTAAAAAATAATTTTGTATTGAATAATATTGTATTAAGTGCTAAATTTTTTTATTATGAGAAACATTTGAATTACAAAAAAAAATTTAATAAAAAATAAATATTTTAAAATGCACCGTTATTTATACTTTTGTTTTTGAAATAAACTATTTTTGATATACAAAGAACCTCTTTAATTATTTTCGAAATTTGCAAAAGTCCGCATAATTTAAATCATTTTTTCTATTTCTGATAAATCATATATTATACGCATGAAATCCAGCCATGTATAAGTAATCATAGTGATTTGGTTTTTATTCATAATATATGATTATAGTAAACATAAATTATTATGATTAATTGAAAAAAATCATGCGTACGTTTAATTATGTTTTATGTATAATAATGCATACATAATAACTAATGAGTAATTGAAATAGGTTCTGGAATACATTTATGATATATTATTCAAAATTCATGATTAAAATTTCATACATTGTGCCAAATATCCGCAATCTTCAGATGGAAAAACAAATCCAAATTAGGCAGAACATAGTGAATTCCATGAATTTATGTTTTTTTTGGTATTTATTATACATAATTCATGAATATAATTCATAAATAAAATAACACTAATAAATGATATTTCTTGGGAATCGGTTTACGAGCCCCCAGAAGTTTATAAACATTTTTCAATCAGACAAAGAAGGAGTTTGTACTAGAGATGGGCTCGTGCCTGTTTTTGATGGCACGGACACGCACGGGCATGCCGATAGGTGACACGCACGAGCACGAGCCCGACGAGTAAATTTACAGGCACGCACGAAAAGCACGATAAAACACGGGATTTTAAAAGACACGAAGAAAGAACGGAAAAACATGAAAAATCAAGCGAAACGTGAAAAATAATACCGGAATCGTTTAGTTTTTGGAACCAGAATCGTTATTAAAAATGTGTTGAACCGGAACTGGAATCGGAACATATATATTTTTTTTTATATATTATTTTATATATATTTTTTCTGGAAAAACAAATTCAAATTAGGCAGAACATAGTGAATTCAATGAAATTAGTTTTTTTTTTTTGGTATTTATTATACATAATTCGTGAATATAATTCATAAATAAAATAACACTAATAAATGCTATTTTTTGGGAATCGGTTTACGAGCCCCCAGAAGTTTATAAACATTTTTCAAACAGACAAAGGAGGAGTTTGTACTAGAGATGGGCTCGTGTCTGTTTTTGATGGCACGGACACGCACGGGCATGCCGATAGGTGACACGCACGAGCACGAGCCCGACGAGTAAATTTACAGGCACGCACGAAAAGCACGATAAAACACGGGATTTTAAAAGACACGAAGAAAGAACGGAAAAACATGAAAAATCAAGCGAAACGTGAAAAATAATACCGGAACCGTTTAGTTTTTGGAACCAGAATCGTTATTAAAAATGTGTTGAACCGGAACTGGAATCGGAACATATATATTTTTTTTTCTGGTTGGAATCGGTACCGCTATTTTAAAAATATGGGAACCAGAACCGGAACAGATATTATAGTGCCTGTCAGGGAACGCAAAGAACCGGAATCGGAACTGTTATTAAAAATGTATGGAACCGGAATCGAAACCCATTTAATTTGTTGGTTGAAACCGGAATCGGAACCACAATTTTGTAATTCTTGGAACCCGAACCGGAACCGATATTCCAATAGGTTTTAGTTCCTGTAATAAATAATGCAAACATTTAGTTTGATACTGTTTTATTCTCTTAAATCAATAAGTATAACTAAAACAACAGATTTTTTAAGAAAAGATTAAAATACAACGACATTTTTATTTGGGTAGAAATTATTGGGGTAGAAACCATAAAAAAAAACTTTAATGGGCGCGTGCCTGATTTTGGAGGCATGGACACGCACGGGCACGACAGCAACTAGCACGCACGGAGATGTGCACGCAAGAACTCAGATTTTCGGGCGTGACACGAAAAAAAGCACGACACGCGCCCATCTCTAGTTTGTACCACAAGCTGTGTGTTTTCTGTTCCATAAAATTTGATAATCTGTCATTCGCTTCCCACAAACTTCTATTTATTTGTGTGTTTGCCGGAAAAATACCGGACATACCCTAAAAAAATAGCAGACATTTTCTCTCGGGAGGTTTACCAATTTTTATGCAATTCTCTGCATATTTTGGGGTAATGAATTAAACTTCGTTTGTGTCCGCTTAAAATATCGATCCTGCTAAATAGTTTGTCTAGGTAAACTATGGAAATATTTTCGAAATACACACAGATGGTAATTTTAAATGATTTTAAAGGCATATTTTAGGGACAGGCAGAAAATAAGTAGTTTTTGATACAAACCTAAAAGAAGTTTTTAAATATTTCAGATTCGTTTTTATCGAAAAGCCTAGCAATATCGTGTCATGATAGATTATCGAAAACAATAATGTGGGTGTATACAGAATATCGTATCGATGTCTTTAAGATGGTTTTCTGAAATGTCATAAATTAAAAACTACCCAACTCTCGAAAACTATGAAACATTTCCAATACATTTTTGAGCTTAGAAATTATATTTGCGCTAGCGGTATTTGCCACGACCTGGTCTTCGGTTACCCCCCATTTACCCATAATGCTGAACTTGCGCAGAGCTTATCTTGCCGAGCAGATCGCGCTTGTGCGCGCGGCACAGCGACAAATCAGTGGAGAGCAGAACGGTAGACAGACGGTAGAGCTAAAGGAGGAGTTCTGCAGCAGGAAGTTGCAACTTTTGCATAGTTGGGCCGCATATCGGGTGAACACATGTGTTAACATATGTTCGGTCTCACGTTTGCCAGCCATGATGACGGCCACGACGAACGTACGCTGTATTTATTGTTGTTGTTGTTGAGGACAACCTGGTGCAGACCTCGATCGAACGATCGCAAGGTAGTACGTACTACTACACCATACAAACCGCAAACCACGGACCGACCGAGCGACCGACCGACGGACCGCCACGAACGGGTACGAAAAATGAATTTTATATTTATGGTAATTTCATGATCAATTTCATAAATCGATCCGCGAAATTGCGCGAATTTAGTTCAACTTGAAGTCAGTCGTTGAGTCGAGCTTAGGTTGAGGCGCGAGAGAGGGAGAGAGACCCAAAGAAAAACTAAAAAAAAATTCAAAACCTGCTGCCTGTCGTCGTTGGCTACCACGCTTGTAGTTTGGTCTCTATGTCGCATGTTTTGGAACCAACTTTGACTCAAGTGAAATCAAAAAATTACAAGCCCAACAACGGGTAAAAGAATCAAATGTTAAACAGCAACCAGCGCCATGCAGCGGTCGGTGCATGTACTTAAAATTGTTGTTGTTGTTGCTGTTGTTGCTGCTGTTGCTGCTTTTCGAGGATATTTATGATTTTGCGATCTTGTATAATCCAAGTTTATTCGTTTTTGTGTGTGACGGAAATACATGTTGTGTTGTTCCCCATGTTGGTCTCGGCTCAGGTTGCCGTTCGTTTCTTCAATCGATCGATCGATCGAACGTTGGAATTATGCGCCAAACTTGCTCTTAACTCAGCAGACCGCTTAGAACTTTTTTGTTTACCAATTTTGGAGACTTTTTTGTTGTTGTCCAAGATTAGATCGAATTTCAAATTTTTTGACTATTTCGGGAAAACTGTGGGAAAACCCAAAAAAGCCAATGTTTGGTTGACATTTGCCCACGGGTAGCTCTGAGTATTTGTTATACACAGTGCATAGTGGTGTCAATTTTATGGATCATGTATTGTTATGGTTGTTATTATTGTTGTTGTTGTCGTTGTTACTGCTGTAGGTTAGTCGTGCATGTCATGAATTGACTTGGCATAATTTTATATTCAACATTTTCGATACGTTTTAATGTGTGGCAACAATTTTGTTATTGCTAGCGATTTGTTGGCAGCAACAGTCACAATTTTTTAGACAAATACGCAAGTTTAGGCGCGGTTCTCTTATAGTAAAAAGGAAGGTTCAAGGGCCAACAAAAAAATAAAATTGTAATCGTTTATATATATTTTATTTTGTTTATTAATAGCGATACAAATTATTGATCTAAAATTTGAGAATTTCGTATAAAAATATCGTTTAAAATGATTCTAAACTCGATTTACCTAATTCAAAATTGGATTCTGGTACGAAAATGTGGAATAAAAATGCCAAAACTAAAATTTGTCGAAAATAAAAATGTCGAAAAAAAATTTTTAAAACGAAATTGTCGAAAATAAAAATGTCGAAAAAACATTTCACATCGAAATTGTCGAAAAAATAAAATTGTCAAAAAAAAAAAACTGTAAAGAAAAATTTGTCAAATCAACGATGTTTCTATAATTTTTGTATTACGGACGGTTTTCACTCGATTTCCGTAATACAAAAATTATAGAAACATCGTTCAAATGGATTCTGGTACGACAAGTCAAAATTTAAAATCTCGATACAATAAAAATTGCAAAACGGAAATGTAGAATAAAAATGCCAAAACCAAAATTTGTCGAAAATAAAAATGTCGAAAAAAAAATTCTAAACAAAATTGTCGAAAATAAAAATGTCGAAAAAAAAATTGTTAAGAAAAATTTGTCAAATCAAACGGTTTTAACTCGATTTCCGTAATGCAAAACCTATAGAAACATCGTTCAAATGGATTCTGGAACGACAAGTCAAAATTTAAAATCTCGACACAATAAAAATTGCAAAACGAAAATAAAAATGTAGAATAAAAATGCCAAAACCAAAATTTGTCGAAAAAAAAATTTCAAAACAAAATAGCCGAAAAAAATTGTCGAAAAAAAAATTGTCGAAAAAAAATTGTAAAGAAAAATTTGTCATATCAAACTTTTTTCACTCGATTTCCGTAATACAAAAATTATGGAAACATCGTTAAAATGTATTGTGGTACGACAATTCAAATTTAAAATCTCGACACATAAAAATTGCAAAACGAAAATGTGGAATTAAAATGCCAAAACCAAAATTTGTCGAAAATAAAAATGTCAAAACAAAATTGTCGATAAACTAAATTTGTCGAAAATAAAAATATCGAAAAAAATTTTCAAAACGAAATTGTCAAAAAAAAAAATTGTCGAAAAAAAAAATTGTCGAAAAAAAAAATTGTCAAGAAAAATTTGTCAAATCAAATGGTTTTAAGTCGATTTCCGTAATACAAAAACTATAGAAACATCGTTCAAATGGATTCTGGTACGACAAGTCAAAATTTAAAATCTCGACACAATAAAAATTGCAAAACGAAAATGTAGAATAAAAATGCCAAAACCAAATTTTGTCAAAAAAAAAATGTCAATACAAAATAGACGGAAAAAAAATTTCAACACAAAATGGTCAAAAAAAAAAATTTTGTCGAAAAAAAAATGTAAAGAAAATTTTGGCAAATAAAACGATTTTAACTCGATTTCCCTAATATAAAAATTATAGAATCATCTTTCCAATGGATTCTGGTACGAAAAAAAAAATTAAACCAAATTATCGAAAAAAAGTAATAAAAAATTTGTCGAATCAAATGATTCAAAAACTCCATTTCCCTAATACAAAAATTATAGAAACATCGTTCGTTCAAGTAGATTCTGTTACGACAATAGAAAAAAAAATCTCGACACTAAAAATTTCAAAACTACAATGTGGAATAAAATGCCTGTAAAAATACTGTAAAAATATCGAAAACGAAAATTTAGAATAAAATGCCGAATCCAAAAAACATATAAAACAAAAATGTCGAAAAAAATAATCGAAAAATTTAAATGTAGATATTCTATTTCTCAAAATTTATTTTGGGCAACAAATACAATAAAAATGATTTAATGGGATAGTCAAAATTTTAATTCTCTAAAACTACAAAAACGAAAATGAAGACAAAATGCCGAAACCGCCAAAAGTCGAAAATGAAAATTCACGTAGAAAAAATCTCATAAGAAACCATTTAAATTTGTCAATAGTATACAAAAAAAAATCAAAAATAATTTTATAGTATTTTGTAGTATTTAATGGGATTTATCGATTGAATCAAGAATTTATCCTATTGACTAAAAAGCTATTAATGTTATGGTATCTCTTTTCTGCGTGTATAAATCTCGAACTTAAATTACAAATGAGGTTGAAAAATATTTTTAGAATATGAAAATGGTGAAATATACGGTTGGGTATCCAAAAAACTGATTTGCTAAAAAAAAAGGGAATTTTAAATTAGTAAAAAGCATCAAATTGAGAAATATTAACGCAATTTTCACCTCATTTCTCCTCTTTCGGTACAAATACAGAAAAATTACATATATCAATTCAAAATTTATTTGATATTTTTTAATTTTCGATACTATTATTCAAATTCAAGTTTTTTTTTCTATGTTGAAATACAAAGTTATTTGCCAATTTCAAGTTTTAAAATTTTAAAAATCTATCGGCTTTTTTAATTTTTTAACATTTTGTGTTTCGACATTTTGTCGAATTCTTTTCAAATACATTGCTACTCATATTGGTGTGAGTTGTAATGTATAATCGTTAATTCGATACCATTTTCTAATATTTCATATTATGGCTCTCTTATGGAAGAAAAAAAAACTATAAGACCAGTTACTGATTATGGCCCTGATATAATTTCTAAAATATTCTAATTTGAACTTTTCGTTTCAATAAACTTATTTTTAATTTTATCTACAATCGATTTATATAATCGATAACAGATAATAAACGGTAAATCATAAATTTGAAAAAATAACTTTACGACAAAATGTTATCACAATTTATAAAAAATAAAATTAATTTGACACTTACATGTTTTTCTGGTCTAATAACTAAGCTCGTCTGTTCTCGTTGCTGCTGCTGTTGCTCAGCCTTGGCTGCAGCGCCACCGCGACTATTGATGGCCGCCGTTGCTGCCGCCGACAACAACATTGGCGACGACGATGGCACAGATGATGCCGCCGACGCCGCCGTCGTTGTCGCCTTATCTGATCCCATTAAGTTGTCCAAATCTCGCAGGAATTTGTTTGCCCAGATATTCACCTCGTCGGCAGCAGCCGCACTCGAGGAGTTGCCGGCAACGGCGACAGCAGCAGCGGCAGCAGTTTCTGCCTTTGCCTGCAACTTTTTGCGCAGACGCTGCAGCGTTGACGAATTGTTGTTGTTGTTGTTGCTGCTGTTGTTGTTGAAACTGTTGCTGTGCTCAATGATGGCGCTTGGACTCAAGGGTGGCGGGGGCAACGCTTGCAATTTTGTTGTTGTGGTTATTGTCGGTGTGGTTAGTTCATCATTATCATCGTCGTCAGCAACAGCCGCAGCACTATAAACATTTGCTGCTGCAATATCGAGCTGAAGCTGTTTATTGCTGCTGCTGCTGCTGTTGGCTACCGACAACGCGTGTCCATTTATGTCGCTCCGACTGTTGACAGCACTAATTTCTGTCACTTTCTCATCTGTGGCTGCTGCTGTTGCGCCGATGACTGTTGTTGCTGCGTGCATTCGCAATTTGTTGCTGTGGCCACTGGCGCTGTCAAAGCCACTATCTGATTCTGTGGAACGCGTCAATTCATCACCCGGTTCTGCGTGTTGTTGCTCAAATTGTTGCTGCTCCTGCTCCTGCTGTTGTTGCTGCTGCTGCTGCATTCTTTGGCGCGCTTTAGTTGCAAAAACTTCGTTGATCTCGTGCTGCAATAGTGTGGAAGAAAGAGATGACAATATGTTGTTAGTTGGAGTAATAAAATTAGAAGTTTTTGTGTGTTTTGCTGTTTGGCGCAAATGGCGATAAGTTTGCTTTGATTTACGAGTTGCAGTGTGTGACTGTGACAGCAACACTTCGTCTCAAATCTTTTGGTTTGTTTTGTTTGCTTTTTTATTTGGCAGTATTTCGAGTTCTTTCTGCTTAATTTACTAATGAAAATGTCGAAATAAATTTTCTGATTAACAAAAAAAAAATGCGATTAATTCTAATTGCGGCAATAAATCTTAAGAGGCGGCTTTTGAGCGTGTGTGAGACTTGCGGTAGGAAGAATTTATGGAGTTGAGTATACAGAGAGAAAATAGGTGAATAAATAATATTAAAATGTTTCTAGATTAATCAAATTTTGATTTAAAGCAAAATAGATTTATATTAGGATCTATATAATTCGAGAATATTAAATTCTATAGAACAAAAATTAATCTTTATTCAAACTTAGAACCTTAGAAACTAATATCTGCATATCAAGAATAATTCCACTTAGTTACTTTTTAAAACCTAAGAAATAAATTTCTGCATAGTTAGAATAATTCCACTTAGTTATTTTGACAACTAAGTAGATTTGTTGCTTAAAATTAAGAAGTTTTCAGTATAGCTATAACCACTCCGTATACCTCCTCATGATAGCCGGCCTCAGCGCTGGTGGTTGGCTGGACTTGCATTCTGAAGGTCTCGGGTTCGAATCCCGGCTTGGGCATGGGCGCTCGTGGTGATATTAACCACAAAATTGTAGGGAATAGATTTCACAGTACAATGGATATAGTCTGTCTGAGTGCTGTGGATCTTAGTAGATATTCAAAAAAAAAAAAAAAAAAAAAAAAAAAAAACTGATTCCTTCTGGATTTTAGAAGTTTTTTCACTCCGTGTACGTTCTCAGTTCCTACGGCTCTCGAAATAACCTCACCACACAACCATTGACAAAGCATCAATTTATTATGCTGTCCAAGTTGTGAAGGCATCAGAGCTCCTAGAAGAGTCTATGAAAAACGTAAATTAAAACAATCGAAAAACAACAAAACACAGAAACTCAGAATCCATTAGAACAATGTTGGTGGTAAAAAACAACCAAGACTAGAACATACAAAAATAAAAAAATGTACTAAACAAAGAAACACGTTAAGACGCCTTTCATTTTGCCAGCATCAAATCAGCCGTACAAACAAAACGAAATTGAAAAATCACAGATTAGAAGGTAGAGCAAGCGAAGATCAATTGATGTAGTACTTGTCTGGGGTACTTGCTTGCTGCAAAGGGATTACAACAACAACAAAATATATAGAACCCTGGGCGAATTACTTAATTAAAAACGTGCCCACGAGATTTTGCCATGGCACAAAAACGTACAAACTGGAGGCTCGCGAACTAAGCAACCAACGCCTCGGAAACATGCCACAGTCAATGGACAAATAAAGAGTTGCCGCCGCTGCTGCTGTTGCTGCTGCTGGCGGAACGAACGAACGAAAGGGTTGGCGTTGCGGCGCACAAACGCGATCGAACATTAACAGGTAATAAATTTAAATCCTGGTCAATGCACCGATCAGTCTCACAAAGAACTATGGAGAAATATGTATGTCTGGCGGTCGATCTATCGTTTTAGACTTAAAGAACGTTGGTAGCTTCTAGACGGACTTTAGTAAAGCGCCTAAACTTATCTGGTCGACTGATAGAAGGAATTCACACTGAAAGCAGAGAGTTTTTGCGAAAAGAAGCCATGCCAAGAGGAACAACAGTCGCTCTTCTTTGGGGTATACAATGTAATTTAGGCATCATTTGTCGTGCGTCAGTGTTGGCTAATTTATGGGCTGCCAGTGCGATCAAGGAACCGGACGAACGAACGACCAACCGACCGATCTACCGGGATAGTACCATAGCTATGTTGAATGGGTTTTTTTTCTTACTCATTTTTTTTGGCTTGTTGGTTTGGCTTAGCAAAGATTTAGTGCTTAATCTTTGATGGGAAAATAATGTGCTACAAATTGCCTCTGCGTGGATTGAGTACATTGGAGTTCGATTGGCCTCTAAAGAAAGCCACTTAAATACACGACCACGACAAAGAGTCATCTGAAGTCTTCGCACTTCGGTCGAGCTGCTTTGGGAAGTTGTCGGTACCTAGTAACCTGTGGAGAGTTTGAAGTGTGGAAAATTGAAAAGGTAACAAATTGTTTTTAATCACAATCCGTCGCGCGGTATTGACTAATAAAGTAACTAACGAGACGGCAAATTAAAGAACTGCAATTGGAACGCAAAAGGGACGAAATTGTGATGGATGGAGTACAGCGACGAGGAACGACAGTAAATGAGTTAAAAATGGGCAGACAGGACAATAAGAACATGGAGAAGTCCATACATTTAGAGGGAATTAAGTTTTCAAAAAGTTAGGAGATATTTATCGTAACGAAAGAGTCGAACTTGATGCTCAGTAGAAAAGATTTGGTTTAGTTTTTAAGGAGGACTTAGATTTTGTATTCTGACTAAATAGGTTTGATATAAGTTTAACACGGAATCGTTGATAATCGAAATCCAAATAATCCTTCACAGAGGAATTTCCATCATAGAGGGATTTTCCAACAAATTATTGCAGGAAAGGCAAATTACATTCTAATGCAATAAAGATTTCGATGGTGCTAATTGAAAAATAAAGGAATAATGTTTAAATGATCGCCACTGAATCATAATGTCATCCATAAGATATCCTACAATGTTAAAATTCCGGGACTTTGAGAGGAATTGTATGGAGGTTCATTAAAAGGAAGAGAGTCACAAACATTAAAAGGGAGTAAGACGTCGGTAGCTCAATGTTAGTGCGTTGTACTGCAAACAGAAATGTCCCCGGTTCAAGCCTGGACTGGAACTAACAACATCTTTTCATAAAAAGATTTGTCTATACCGCGCTACCTCTCGGTAGTAAATGGCAAACCTACGAGAGTAAAAAAGCTCTCACCCGCCGTTCGAATTCGACATTAAACTGTAGGTCCCACCACTTTGAGTACAAATATAACACGCACAGCTCAAAATGGTGAGAGCTCGGCCGAAGTTCTTATAGGACTGTAGCGCCAAACTTTTAATATTTATTATTAAGACGGAATCAATAACATCTGCACAAATGCATTTGAAAACCACTTCAAGACATTCATTTTATTTCAAGACATTTACTGTCGCCAACACTATGCTTGAAAATCAAATGAACAAAGCACAAGTAGTGTCAAAGCAAAACACAAACAAGACGTAGTTGTAGTGAAGAGGTCAATAAAAATTCAAATATGACATTCTTATCATAGGAATCTTATCATGACATTCTTATCATTCTTACTCTTAGGAATTTTTATTAATATTGAAATATAGAAAAAATTCAAACGCAATAAGAAAATCATATAATATTTCTTATTTATCATACAACATTTTTTTCATTATTTATTTTTTAATTTTTTAATGTTTCTTGTATAACGTTATTGTAGAACTAAAAGTCACCAACTACATTTTTATGAAAATCTGAAATTTCAACATTGTTAGCAATTATTACGAAAAGTAATTGATACATTTTAAAGTTAAAGTACCAATTGATAGATTCACATTTTCTTAACATTTGGTACAAATATTGAGCTCATCGTTCAGAAATTGAAAGATATATAAAAAATGTTGTAAATGAATTATTGGCATTTTGAAAATGTAGTTGATGACTTTTAGTTCAACAACGATGATATATCGCTTTTCGACCAATGCGTTGTTTTTGTGGTACGAAAAGTTTTTTAACATAAAGTTTGTTGTATTTTTTATAAACGCATAAATACCGACAACAACATTTATGCCGTCGAACACCGTGCCGCAGATTTGTTTTTGATTTCAATGCTGGTTTTCTCTTGCTTGTTAAATTTTGAGCGACAGTAGTGTCATTTAGTTTTATTTTTCAAAATATTGAATGTCTTGACAAACAAAGTTTTGGCACTACTTGACACCAATGAAACAAATACTGCAGTGATGTGAAGTTGCTGGAGAGATTTCACTATAATCTAAAGACTGTCATTTCAAAATGCACTCAATACTGTAGAGAGCAGTAGTGCATATTTTGCAGATGTCTAGTAGACAAATTGTAGAATTTGGATTCAGCAAATTGTTAAAAGTATTTTCTTCTTTGAGAATTTCTTTAACTCTGATGTGACTTCCTATGTATGCGCTCAATAAACAATAAGGAAAAGCATATTTTTATAACTGATTTCTGTAGGGATTTAAAGTAAGCAGTAGCAACCAGAATCAAAAAAAAAAAAGACATCGTGTTCTACTGTTGGTCACATCATAACATAGACGTCATCATCTATATGACCAACTCGCACATATTAAATGTGGGTGCAAAAAAATATTTAATTTTACGCATTGACAAACAATGCAAACAAAATCGGCCACAGGTCCAATAATGAAATGCACTGTACCGTCCAGCAGGCTATGAGAAGGGTGGCTAATGAAAGCAGCCGCCAAGACTTGGGTGGTCAGAGGCGCAGTTCTATTGAACTCCCCGCGCTGGGACCACAGTGTGAAGCAAGTCGAAAGTCAGGCGGCGCCAGGCGATATATAAAAGCCGCACGACGACTGTATGAAGCTTTTAGTTGGCTGCGAATGAAAGCCACGACAAGGTTTCAGTAGAATCAGAAAGCTAAAAAAACCTAAAAGAACCAAGCCAAGGAATTATATCCAAAAACAAAAAAAAAACAAAAAATTGGTAGCAGACGAAACGTTTTCAGACGTTGCAATGTGGCTAACGCTGGTGTTGCTGCTAGCATGGCTACAAATTTATTGCAATTCGGTGGTTTTATCTTTGCCACCATCGCTTATCGCAAATGCGGCATCCTGGAGGCAGCTGCAACGACAACCGAGGTTACAGCAACAGCAACATCCATGGCAGCAGCAGCAGCAACAACAAAGGGCCAAGGAGCACGAGCAACAATCAGTGATTCCTGGGCTAACTGCACTCTGGAAGAAGGATAACGTAGAGTATGGCAATAGCAACAACAACAATAAGAACAACAACGATGTTGCCAGCGATTCTATCGCACAACTGGCAAGCAACAGGGGCGGCTTTAAACACGGCGGCTTTAAACACGCTCACGAAGCGGACCAAGTCCAGAACAGGCACCATAACAACAACAATGTACGCCAACAACGACTGCGTTTAATGCCGCTATACCGCACCAGTGCCGCCGCCGCCGCCCCAATAGTACGTGGCAGCAACAACAACATGTTGGGCAACGAATATCAAATGAATCCATTATTATTACCGACCTCGATCGAGCATGGGGCAGAAGATGATGAAGAAGTACTGGATGCTGCAGAGGAGGAGCAAGCGACAGAGGAAGAAGAGGCGGCGGCGGAGGAGCAAAAGGCGCAGGATGTCTTGGCCGCGGAGTTGAGCAACGCTTTGGCACAATCTCAATCAACATCGCCGCCAGCAGCCGCCGCCGCCATTGCGTCCAGAATACGTGAAATTGAGTGGAACGATTTTTTTAGCCCATTGAATTATTGGGCCAGACATTGTCAGCCGGCGGTGGACGATGATTGTCCGGAGGCGCAACAGCAACAGGAACAGCGACGACAACAAAGATTACAACGACCAACAGTCAACAGGTGAGTCTGTCCGTCTGTCTCTCTGTCTGTCTGTCAGTCAGTCAGTGAGTTAGTGTGTGCGACGCGGTAAATCTTCAAGGTTACACCGAACCTGCACCGTTTCCGGCAATTTCACGCGTCAAGCAGTGAAAGTGTTTAAAATTGCTGGGAATTCGGTTGGTTGGTGGTTCAGTCGCAATCTGGTTCGTTGTTACTGGGAAACAACGTGCAAAACGTAGCTTGTTGTGGATCAAGATGACGACGATGATCATGATGATGACGGTAATTTAATTGACACTTGCATTAGGTCCGTCTTGCAGTTGTTTTAAACAACAGAGAGAAAAATTCGGGTAGTTCAAACAAATTAAAAATCAATTCAAGCTCCTAACTAAACTTTATACTAAGCTTTGATAACTCTAGAAAGCCCCTAAACATAGAATACATAGATTGTAGGAAATTATTATATGTTAAAGAGAAGGAGGTAATATGGATTCGGTGTAATTTGTCTTGAATTTGCCAAAGTCAAAACTGAAAAAAAAACAAAAGCAAGGAGATTGTTCCCGAACGTATTATGCGACTGAATTACGGATTCTCTCTGTAATGCGTGGTTCTCTTGAGAACCCGGTGAACTACCAAAGGGTGCGCTTGATTCGATGCCCGAGTAAAAATAGAGAACACACACAAGATTGGAAAATGTTTTTTTCTTGAAAACTTTTTCATTATTTCTATTGTAATAACTAAGCTTCGGTGTTCAGGAGAACCAATAGAGGATGAGATATTTTCGGACCATTCGTTCCATTCACAAACATTGAATTGTATAGACAACTGTCATTTAGAATTTGTAATATAAAAGATGATAATTGGTTCTACCCTCAATTATAACATATATAAAATTAACATGCAGCATGTTGAATGTATACAACTCGAGATGCAGCATCTCGAGTTGTATACATTCAAAATATTATAATATTTTGCATCCATTTCAATTCCTAATTTATACTTTTAATTCTACTTTTTTTACTTTAGGACAATCTACAGAAGTATTTTTTGACTAAAGCGTATAATTTTTAGTTTGTTTTAAAATCTGAAATATATTTAAATTTCAGAACTTCGTTGAGCTGAAATAAGCAGAAGTCCTATTGTTTAAAGTCTTGTCTAATACACTATATGAAATATTTCCGAAAGCCAAAATTGGTATTTCTTCCTGGAAATCCTATTAGACTAAACATGAACACTATCTTGTCCTTATCATGCTCTTCATATTTAGTATGAGCTACATTTTCTTTCGGGTGCGCACAATACAAGAAATACCTAATTGTATAAAAACAATCCGTACTTCTTTATTCTTAAAGAAGAATTCACAGAATGGCGCACTCGCGTTACTTTAGTTCGCAGGTTGTCCGAATGTGTATGTTATAGCTTCGTTCGATCACTGCTGTAGCGGTAAATAGAACACAAGAACAAACACACGTATTTTGCAGAGTCCACTACATTCCCCTTGCAAATGCAGCAAAACACATACGACACTCCAACAACACAGCATCACAACTCGCGGACTCGCGTTTCTTTAGTTCGTATTTTGTCTCAATGTGTTCGTTATTGCTTTCTTCGATCACTACTATAGCGGTAAATAGAACACAACAACAAACACACGTATTTAGCAGAGTTCACTACACTCCTATGGCAAATGCAACAAAAAACATATACCAATCCAACAACACAGCATCATAACTCGAAATTGAGTTTTTCTCGGAAATACAATAAACAAAATTCGAAGGTGTTATTGTACAACAAAATGTTTTAAAGTAACACACCGGATCTAAACAGTTAATGGCATCTAAAAAATTTGATTCTCATAAGGAATTTACAACCCGAAATTCGTTAGTTGGATTAGTCACGATTATTGGAAGAGTTCATGTTCATGGCCCTACCAAAATTACTATAGGTACCCTAGGCAAAATTTTGGTAGGGCCGAGGCAGCATAGCAATAGTTTTTAGACATATTTTAAACAGACAAAAGCGAAAGGTAAATCATAAGCTGTTTTTTTTTTCTGTTCGTACCGAAAATATGCCAATAAAATTCCACAAACTTTGACAACCTGCTATATACTTCCGAAAATATTTCATTTATCTATGTGTTTGCCGAAAATATGCCCGAAATATTACTGAAACATGTCAGAAATTTTGTCTCTGTAGTCTTTAAATTCGGAAAATAGATCCTACACGCAATAAATTAGAAAGAGAGTAATACATACAATTTATTAAAAGAAATACTAAGACATAAAGTTGAATATTTCAAGATTTATTATAAAAATGGGGAAGAATAAGATTAAACTGTTTAAAAACATTTTTTGACATATTTCAAACAGACAAGGCAGAGTTTGTATCAAAAGAGGTATCTACATTATCTAGATTTTCAAATTTTATGGAATTTTAAAGGCAGATTCCTGGCATATTTTGGGAACGGTAACAAAACAGACAGCTTTTGATACCATTTTCTTTTCGAAATACGACGACTAAACTGTTCTGTTCTGTTATAAACTGTTTTGAACTTGCTAACAATTTTATCTGGTAAAAATAAATGACGTGAAGTTGATTTGTAAAATATTCAGTGTTGTCAGTGTAGCAACATTAAGCGTTTCGATTTCTGCAAATGCCCCAGAGACGTTTAAATCATTACTTTCGCACTGCTGCGTCCGTCGCATTGCATCGCATATTGCATTGGATCGTGCGGTGCTGCGATCGACGGCGGATACAAAAACTATTCAAAACTTCAACGACTTCACGCCAGTGGCAACCGCAGCACGCAAACGCATTAATAGGCGTTCAAAAGTTGTGTGCGGTACGGCGGCAGTGTGACTACTGTGAGCAAATTTTTGATTCAGTTTTTTTTTTTTTATAATGAACAATTTTTTTTTTCTTCATCGACGCTTGTTTATTGAATGAATAAGCAATGGGAAAGGTTGAAATAAAATGGGTGGGGAATATATTTAATTTTTTTTTTTTTTGATTTAAATGAAAAATTAAAAAAGCAAGAAATTTCACTTTCGATGCATATGAATTGGGGATTTTTGCATTGTGCTGACAATTGCAATCTTATCGCTTGCAATAATCGGCGATTGATTGAATTGTGCGCCACAGCGGAGGGCGGCGTTCGTGGCTCGAACTGGACTGGACCAACCGCCGGCAAACGTTTAAAAAATTGATAAATAATTTAGTCAGCACGCAAACATATGGTAGCAACTACAACTGCAACACAGCAAAAACAACAATTACAACGAACGACAACAACATAAACGAGATATTTCAATTAAAACGCCATAACGTCCCGTCGTCATCGTCATGATCATCATCAACAACAACGTCATGGTTGTGGCCAAAAAGAAAGCCCAACCAGCCAGCCCGTCCAAATGAAAGGCTGCCTGCCTGCCTGCGCCAATGTAAAATATTTCATTGTTTTTTGTAAAACGATCGAAAGTCGTTTTTGGGCGAAATTTGGGCGTTATTAATGCGTACAATAATTTTACGATTTTTTTTCAAAAAATATAAATATTGATTTTAAACTCAACAACATCTTATCTTCTAAATGCATGTCATGGCAATTAATCATTTAGTAAAATAAATAACAGAAAAATATTCGTAATTAATACACGCAATCATTATACTTCGACGATCTTTTAACACATCATCAGTTAATTGCATTTTTCCCATTTAATTGAACACGATAATTTTGTACAGAGTCATTTTAATCATATTTAATTGGTAGTGCATATGAATGCATTCCATTGTTGTAACTGAAATTGAAGATTTCGTAAGTTATTCGATACATTTCCTATATGAATATAATTGCATCATTGTTATACAGCCGAGTGTTTTAATAATGCGAGAATTTATAAAAAATTAGTCATAATATGCATTTAATTAGCTTAACTGATACGTGGTACTATGTTCTATTAAGTATAATTACAGCGCTATAATTCGAAGAATTCAAAATGAATTGTAAGAGAAATATTTCAAACGTTAAATTTCGTAAAAGACTCAATAGAAAATGAAAAATAAAATCCCAGCAGAAAATTGCTCAGCCCCAAAGAATTCATGGTTGAATTCAATTCTGTATATTTTGGTCTGATCAATTTAGAATACAATATTGAGTACAGTATTGCAATGACAGTCTACAGTAATAAAGTAAAGTCTCTTCAGCTTATTCACTTCACTGAAGTATTTGTTTCATTGGTGTCAAGTAGTGCCTAAACTTTTTTTTGTCAAGACATTCAATGTTTTGAAAAATAAAACCAAATGACACTACTGTCGCTGAAAATTTAACAAGCACAGTGAGTGCAGTGAATGAGCGCAACGAGTGCGAAAACCAACATTGAAAATAAAAACAAATCGGCAGAAATGTTGTTGTCGGTATTTATGCGTTTATAAAAAATACAACAAACCTTATTTTTAAAAACTTTTCGTACCACAAAAACAACGCATTGGTCGAAAAGCAATATATCATCGTTGTAGAACTAAAAGCCATCAACTACATTTTCAAAATGCCAATTATTCATTTACAAAGTTCTTTATATATCTTACAAATTCTGATTGAAGAGTTTAATATTTGTACCAAATGTTAAAAAATGTGAATCTATCAATTGTTCCTTTAACTTAAAAAATGTATCAATTACTTTTCGTAATAATTACCAACAAAGTTGAAATTTCATATTTTAAATTAAAATGTAGTTGGTGACTTTTAGTTATACAACGACTATATCAAAAAAAAAAAAAATTGAAAAAAAAAATTATGAAAAAAATGTTGTTCGATAAATAAAAAAAACATAATATAAAATATTATTTTTTCTTATGCCTTTTGAATTTTTCAAAAATTTAATATTAATAAAAATTCCTAAAAGTAAGAATGAGACTACTCAGTGTCATATTTGAATTTTTATTAACCTCTTCACTACAACTACGTCTTGTTGGTGTTTTGTTTTGACACTACTTCTGCTTTGTTGTTGTGAGAAACACATTTATTTAATTTTCAAGCATAGAGTTGGCGACGGTAAATGTTTGATTTTTTATTAACCTCTTCACTACAACTACGTCTTGTTTGTGTTTTGTTTTGACACTACTTCTGCTTTGTTGTTGTGAGAAACACATTTATTTGATTTTCAGGCGACGGTAAATGTTTTGAAATAAAATAAATGTCTTAAAGTGGGTTTCAAATGCATTTGTGTAGATGTCTAATATATTATGAAAAAGCCTTTCACCCCCACAGTTCGAATTTGCGATTTTTGTAAAACTAACTATGGTAAAATATCAATAATTAATTTCCACAAGTTTTTAGATATTTTACAATTTCTAATCGATGAGTCTAATATTGGTATCAAATTTAAAATATCTAAATCTATGAAATGATATCATTTTCTTTCAAAAAAACTTCTTGCTTATCATTAGATCTTAAATGGTAAAAAAAATAATTCAAAAATTGTCTAAAAAAATCAAAAAATTTCAAGTTAGTTCAAAATAACTTAAAAACGAAATCATTGGTATATTACATTTTTGTGTGTCTTTCATTTTTAATATTTTTTATATCATCAAATTTCAAACATAAATTGGTCTCCATTTACACATTTAAGTATTTTGATTTCTTATAAGATTTATGATATTTAAATTAATATGGTTTGATGACCAAAATTCATTAATATGATGTTCACTTTTTCATTAATATGATGAAATGGAGGCTTCAAATAATTCGCAATTATATATTGTAAATCATTTCAGAATTATAAATAAAGGGTTTTTCAATAAGAGCGCTACAAAAGTTTTTTTTAAGGGTTCTTCAACAGGGACGCTACAAAAGTAGAGCGACAGGGACAGCAAACGACGCCATATTTCTTGCCGCTCTTTTGACATTTGTCTTCAGTAAGGTTTGCCATTTCATGATGGAAAGATATAAAAGCCAACAAAAAGTCGAAATTATTAAAATTTACTACCGAAATTCGAATTCGTATATCTTTCCATCATGAAATGGCAAACCTTACTGAAGAGAAATGTCAAAAGAGCGGCAAGAAATATGGCGTCGTTTGCTGTCCCTATCGCTCTATTTTTGTAGCGTCCCTGCTGAAAAACCCTTTACATAAATGTGCAAATGGAGACAAATTTGTGTTTGAAATTTGATGTTAAAAAAATATTGAAAATAAAAAACATTTTAAAAATACGATTTTAATTCAATAAATTCATGAATGAATGAATTCATCAATATGATGAATCCTGGTAGTTGGTGAAATTTTGGTAATTTTTTTTTTTTTAAATAGTGGCTATGAAGGGCCTAAAATTACGATAGCAATTTTCTTGAAACAGATACGTAATAGGAAAAATCAAGAGTATAAAATCAAAATTAGCACCCATGAATTATGTAGAATTTATGTATGCGATGTCCATGGCAAACAATGAACATTGAGTATAAAAAATGCAATTTAAAAAAATGTGATATTAGTTTATACAAGAAAACCCAAGAAGTATATAAACAAAAGTCTAATTTTAAATTATAAAAAATATAGGAATGAAAAAGTTTTTTTTTTTTCAAGTTATTTTGTAAAAACATTTTTTATATTTAATACTTAAAATTTTCAGATTCTGTACATAACTTTGTTTTTTGAGAAACTCCCAGACAAAATTTTTGGTAGGGTCGAGGCAGTTTCAAAACATATTTTCGACATATTTCAAACAGAGAAAAGCGGAGTTTGTAACAACAACTATCTATTTTCGGCACGTTGGCCAATATGCCGTAAAACTGCACAAAAGTTGACTATCTTCCCAAAATATTCCATTTATCTGTGTGTTTGCCGGAAATATGCCAGAAATATTCCCGAAAAATGCCATACATTTTGTCTGATTCAATGTTTTTATTCGATATTTTACTGAATAATTTAATTGTTTAAAAAAATATTTTTTTGTTTAAAATCTGCAAATAAATAATTTTTAGTTGAACTTTTTATTATATTTCCAAATTATAAAAAACTGAAAATTTAAAATTTAACTGCAAATTAAATTTTAATTATTTATTAATATGATTTTAATAGTTTTATAAACTATTAAAATCATATTAAAATACAAAACAGAAATTAATAATTTCAACAACCAACGCAAATATTAACATATTTTATTATGTTTAATAATACAGCCATGCCATGTAATTATTATGAAAAAAAAACCTATAAAATGCAAATATGCTATAATTATAATGAAATTAAAAATATTCACATAATTATAGTATAGCCAAATTGCTTTAGTATTTCCGAAAATCATTTATTAAAAAAAAAACCAAAAGAATTCGCAATGAATATTGCAAAAAACTGAAAAAAAATAACAACCATGACCTTCAAATTCGAAGTAAAGCTGACTGATTCATAATTATAGCTAATTTGTAATAAATGACAACGAGAAAATAAAAATAAAAATAAAATTTTGCGATAATGCAAAATCAACAAAAATTATTATTAACCAAACATTTAATCATTAACAAACCAAAATTATCTCTTGTTTGCGTTGCTGAAAAACGATTTTTTTATTTATTTTTGATAATTTATTATTAATCAATATTGTTAAGTCTAACAGAGAAAAACATTGTTTTAAATTGAGAAATTGCAACACTCTTCGTAACCATTATCTTTTACTCAATTTTATTAAATCACTGAAGTGCCTACACAAAAGCAAATGTTCTACCATATTACATTGGCCTTATTGTAATTTCCCACAATATGTTTTTTTTTTTAAGAAAACCTGCAACCTATTTATTTTTCATGTCAGTGCAGCAGCAACAGCAGAAGACACTCCTAAAACTGCAATTTTAAACCATTTCCTATAAGATGCTCTGCCGCCCACACATGGTAACAGCTGCCTAAATTAAAAAAAAAACCAACTGATGGCACTATATATAACGCAGCTTAGAGCGTAGTGCGAGCACAGGTCCATTTATCGCACTGTCAATGGGCGCAAAACAATTGGAAAACCTTACGCACCCATAATTTAAAGACATGTAATTGAAACCATCGCATACAAAAACGAAAAACCCACGCATAAAATAGAAAATAAAAGAACAAAAATAAAATAATCATCCTTCAGTTACAAGATCGAGCACAATAGGTTATTAGGTTTTTTTTTTAAATATTGCAGACAATCACAAAAAGAAAAAAAAAATATAATAATGATGATGAAAAAAATTAATTTTTTCTTGTATTCTTTCGATTGATTTCTCTATCTCTCTCCCTCACAGCAATATCGCTTTGAGTGCTATCGCCGATATGCTTTCTGATGGCGCAGCCCCTACCACAGTTCCATCTGAATCGATTGACGATACCATTTTGATGCTGCTCAATGGACAGCAGGATTTGACACGTTTTCTGCACTGGGCCATGGCGCAAATGCAACCGCTGGATAATAATCACAGCAAATATGTCGCGGCACCAACCGATCGTGCCTATGCAAGCGATTGGCAATTGTGGAAAAAACTCAATCTTTCGGGACAAATGGAACCGGTGCTGATGGTAGATGAGCCGCATTATCTGATTGTAAGGCGTGAGCCAACCGTGGAGGATATGCAACAGACGCGTAAGTAGTACAAGATATAAATCGAACCACGATCATTTAAAATCTTTGTGCATTATAAGTGCAATTTTATGCAGATAATTAAAGATATTTTAATCATAACCTTTAGTAGAAAATTATCCTTCTGTAGTAGTATTTACCCTATTAGGGAAAGACATGTGCATGGCTATATCATTTTCGTCATGTAACTGATCGGATTATAACAAGGTAAAAATACAATGATCACTTCCCGATCATGTGCCTAATACAACTTATACTACACGCATCAAAAATATACTATAAAATTAATAGTAAGATAAACTATTAAATTAATAGGTAAATCCCATTAAATACCACAAAATACTATAAAATTATTTTAGTTTATATGAAAATATTTATTTTTTTTGTATACTATTAAATCAATAACTGTACTATGGTAAAATTTTAATGGGATTTTATGAGATTTTTTCTCAGTGTAGAGCAAGGTACACTCAGAAAAAAATACTATATAAAAAATAGTTTTTTACTATTAAAAATAATCAATAGGATAAATTATTTTAATCGGAAAATAACATTAAATACAAGAAAATACCATGACATTGCCATTGACTTTATATGAAAAGATTTATTTTTTGTATACTATTAAATCAATAATTGTCCTATTGACCAATTTTAATGAGATTTGAGGAAATTGTTTTCTAGGTGTACGCATTATCATGGTCAGATTACGTATGTCAAGTCGGGTTATGAGATGGATTAGATCATGATTAGCACTGATCGAATTTTTACCTATTAGGGAAAACTGATCATGATCAGATCATGCTGTCCATATTAAAGGTAGAGTTATGACGAAATAAAATTACAATGATCGGTTTCCGACCATGTCCCTCCCTGACACAATTTCTATAAGTAAGTCCTTCGCTTTTAGAAATTTAATCATAGAATTTTTTACTATAATATATAGAATTGATGTCCATAGGAAATATCGTGTTTTGTAGTGATATTTATTAATGACAGCACAGTTACAAAATCGTTTTGAGTAGTTAATGACAGCACTGTTACATATAATTTTTTTGTGAACACTTTGTACGTGTCTCAGATTTTAGCAGATGATCTTGTCAACTTGCTTGATGTTCGTGAACATGAATCAAGTGCACAACGTCAGGGTGTTCATGACAAATTTGTCATGTTTTTTGTCATACTTTTGAAAATTTCAAATATGCGTTTATTATGATTTTTAATGCATGTCACATGTTTCTTTAACTGCGGCGATATTATCACGATCGGCAGCATATGTTTTACATAACTACTTAGGTCTCATGAGGGATCTTTAATGCATGTGGCGTATTTTAAGAAGTTTTTTTTTTATTTTTCTACGTAATTTTGGTTTATTATGCAATATTGCTGTATGGAATACGTTGTGCTGTAACAGTTTTATAAACTTTGTTGAAGAAAGAATAATAAGAAAGACTTAAATAAAAAAATAAAAAATAAAAAAAAATAAAAAAAATATAAAATAAAAAAAAGGATAAATCACAATATAAAGAACAAAATATATAATTAGAATATATGTATTTAAAAAAAAAAAAAAAAACAACATTACAAAAGCAATAAAAACGAAATAAATTCTTCAAAGAAATCATAAAAAAGACACTTTGAATATAGAATCCTCCGTCCCACTGTGAGCTGCATGCTTTATAGCAAAGTTATGTGCAATATTATGACAAAATTGTGACATTTTATAGGTTTTATGCATCTTTTTGTTTTCATAGCAATAAAAATGAATTAAAAAATACTTAAAAAAAAAACAAATTAATTCTCAAATCTGTAGTACCTCTTCTGCTTCTTTTTCAAGCACCCCTCCACACAGCAGATTTGGACACGGATCCATTTATACCGCCACGCGGACGCAAATACAACAACATACCACAGCTGGACAAATTGCTGATGCAGCGCTACGAGACATTTGTGCCGAATCGCGGCAAACGTGACAAAATCAAAGACATCTTCAAGTACGACGATCTGTTCTTTCCGAATCGTGGCAAAAAACGAGCTGATCTTGGTACTGATGAACTTGACTATGATGCTGATGATGATGATGACGATGACGTGGAGGATGCTCGAAATAGCTGGACAACACTGGCAGCAGCACCTACTACAAATGCGTTACGATCGCGTCAACATTGGCTCAATGCGATGCGGCGCCGACAACAGGCGGCTATTATTAATGGCAGGCGTGCTGCTGCTACTGATTGCAACAACGTCGATCACTTTGCCAACAATCATGATGATCAGACCGCTAAAATAAATGGCGGCAATCAATCAGTCAAGCCATCAATGACAACAACAGCAATGTCAACAGCAAAGCGGCAGCAACGTAACAGCAGCAGCAGCAACAATAAAGAAAAAATTGCACATGATGTTGCTAATAGTTTACAAACGACAAGATCAATGTCAACAATGCAACAACTGCAACAACAAAAAAAGCAACTAGAACAAAGACAACAACATGCTGAACGACAGCAACTGCATTTGCCCGCTGCTGTTCAACAATGGCTGCTGTCGACAAAGTTCAAGCAGCAACAACTAACACAACAACAACGACAGCAGCACGAACAGCTGCTGCTACAACTACAACAGAAACAACATCCTTTGATGCTGTTGCCGCATTTAAAATTGCTGCAACGTGTTGGTGCCAGACAACAGCAACTGTCACCAGAGACACAATTAGTGGCCAATGCTTTAGACATATAGAAGAGCAACAATTCCAAAAACAAACAAAAAACATTAGTGGCAATAGCAACAATTGCTAACAATTACAAAAATTATAAAAAAAAAATATATATTGAAAAAATATTTTAAATTTCGTATACAATTTTAAAATTTTATTAGAGGAGAGAGGCAAGTGTACTGTGCCACCAATAGATGGCGCTCATTTTGGTGTTTTTTTTTCGAAATAAATCTTTAGAACTGTTTCTTAATAATTAATAGTACAATTTTGCAACTATTGGCAGCACGAAGGGTTATTTTAAGTGTTTTTAGTGTTAAGTAAATATTTGTTTTAAACATAAATATATTTGCAATGATTAGAAAATCAAACAAATGAGTTTTTCGTATTTTAATTGGTTTGCGTCTGTACTACAATAGTCGTTTTTCTTAGAGTGGTTTGTGTCTTGGCTAAAACGCATGCAAAAGTCTTTGAAAAATATAAATTTACTATAAAAATTATTATGCGTCATTTAAAAAACAAAAACATTATCTGCAAAATAATAAAAAAAATAAATAATACAAATTAATCAACATAATTTATGGCAATATAAAAGTCGCAATAAAAATCGCGGTTTTGCTTTTTTTTATTGCAAAAAACGCATTTATATTTCGCATTAAATTCTCTACACAGAAATCTCTAGAACACTATGCAGCTCGTAAACTATAAAAAGCAATTTTAATGTTTCACAGATATCAATCTGTAAAACTCGAGAATAACGTAAGCAGCCGGAACGTAATTTTAAAGTACATGAAGAGAAAAACGAAATCATATAACATAAAAATTTCAAAATTTTATTTTATATATTGTCGTTGTAGAACTAAATACATTTCTATGAAAATCTTAAATTTCGAGTTTGCTGCCAATTTTTATAAAAAATAATTGATATTTTTTTTAAGTTGAAATATCAATTGATAGATTCGTATCATTTGGTGCAACATTTTTCAGATTTTGTGTGAAAGCTTTATATCAAAAAAACAAAAAAAAAAAAAATAACAAAAAAAAAAAAAATAATAAAAAAAAAAAAATAGATTAACAAATAAAACGTTTTATAGACATTTATTGTTTTGAGAAATATATGTTCAAACAATATATGACGAAAATCTATAGTCTTTACTTTATATCAGAAAAAAAAATAAAATTAATAAATAAAAAAAAAATTATAAATAAAAAAAAAATAAAAAAATAAATAAATAGAACGTTTTATAGAAACGTATCGTATTGAGAAATATATTTGCAAACAAAATATTAGAAAAGCTGTACTTTTTACTTAATATCAGAAAAACAAAAAAATAATAAATACAAAAAAAAATAGTACATTTTACAGAAATGTAATGTATTGAGAAATATATTTGCATACAACATATTAGGAAAAGATAATTTTTTTGAAACACCATAAATCTTAATATAAAATATATATTTTATGCTTTTCAAACCCTACGCTAAAAGTAAAAGGGCCGTTCTTGTCGTTTCTGGTAGTAGCCAAGACACACCAAATGCGGATAAATTAATTAGGAAAATGCGAGACTAAATGACAAAAATACGAGCAGAAAATAAAGTTTAAAGAACTAAGTGTTGTCATAAACCAGACAATCTTTAAAGCTTCATATGTACGAATCTACTTAATATATTAAGTAGTAAAATTAACCGTTTTCTTTATCATTTTATAGAATGATTTAAAATACAAAAATAATTCAATGTTTTTCTTTGTTCTTCTTTTTATATTAAATTTTATTTAATTTTAAATAATAATAGTATATAATTAAGTCTTTTTTTTGTACAATTCAACTTTGGAATTTTTTTTTTTTTTTAATTTAAAAACTCTGCGACAGAATCAAACCGCCACGGACATCATTCTCATTTCTGTCGAAATTTCTGCTGCCACGGGCGTAAGCATCCAAACTGAGTCCATTTCGATTGGACCAGACATTTTGATTGTATTGGAAGCTACCGGTTCTGCCTTCACGATTCTGATCGAGACGAGCAGTCCATCCACCTTGTGGTGATCTTGCCGGACGATGATGTTCCGAAGACTCATGTTGATCATACCGTGGATCATTTGGCAGAGGTGATCTTGCCGAACGATGATGTTCCGAAGACTCATGTTGATCATACCGTGGATCATTTGGCAGAGGTGATCTTGCCGGACGATGATGTTCCGAAGACTCATGTTGATCATACCGTGGATCATTTGGCAGAGGTGATCTTGCCGAACGATGATGTTTCGAAGACTCATGTTGATCATACCGTGGATCATTTGGCAGCGGTGAAGCAGTGGCCAGTGCTACGATCACCACGAAGAAAGTCACAAAAAGTAGATTGAAGCAGGTGGAAGAAGCCATTTTGTTTATGTAAAATTTGTGTAATCTGTAGATACGTTCAGGATCTGTTTAAATGTTGATGTTCTTGAGAATATTTTAAATCTCTGACAAATAGATGCTTTAAAGTCGAAAAACTTTGACTGAACTGTGACCATTTAGAATTTTATTCTAGCTTTTATACTAAAGCTGAACTGCATTGATCTGAGATGCTGGGAATCACATCTGGGAGTGCGATAAGAATTAATTTTACTTTCGTGTTATCAACGAAAGTGTTTTTAGTCGTAGTATAAACCAATAAAGTTTTTTTTAAGTTCTGAAAAATTCTCAGCAACTTGTTTTTTTTTTTTAGTTTTTATTTTTTTTTTCTAGTACATTTTTCTACTACAATTTCCAAATGGCAAACACTTATAAATTTTTGTTTTCAGTACAAAATTTTAAATGTTTTTGATTCTGTAGTATTGTTGGCTTTTTAAAATTTTGTTTTGTGAATATTTAGTTTTTTGATAACATTTGATCTCATAGTAAGAATTATAAGGTTTAAAAAAAAAAATTCTTTAAATATTATGAAATTTAAAAATAAAATCTGGAAAATAATAAAATAAGTAAATTTTGTATGATAGCTTATTTTGTATGTATTTTATGACATATTTAAATAAATATGAAAAATATTTTAGTTTTTAATTTGTTTTAGTAAAATATAATATAAAATATAATTGTTCAATTTTTAATTAAATTTAATTAAAATTCTAAAAATTAAAAGTTTATTAGGTTATTATAATTTTGTTTATTTTTTCAAACACCATGTGTTGTCAAATTCTAATTGTAATTCCCCTCATACAGTCGCGTATAATTCATTGATATATATGTTCTTATCTCCATCTGTTGTGATTCCCATAATCCCAGCTCAGCGTATATTAAATTCGGTATAAAAACTGTGACAATCTAAAACGTATTCATAATTCACCAAAAGCTCTTCAGATTAAAAACAAAATCTCTCTACATCGTTGTTCAGTTTTATAATTTTAAATAGATCCTAGTTACGAAAACTCATACAGCATACAAAATGTCTTCCAACTGCTTCAATCTACTTTTTGTCACATTCCTCGTGGTGATTGTGACACTTGCCGCAGCATCACCTCTACCAAATGATCGTCGGTATGATCAACATGAATCTTCGGAACATCATCGTTCGGCAAGATCACCACTGCCAAATGATCCACGGTATGATCAACGTGAGCATTCGCAACATCATCGCCAGGCAAGATCACCACAAGGTGGATGGACTGCTCGACTGGATCAAAATCGTGAAGGCAGAACCGGTAGCTTCCAATACAATCAAAATGTCTGGTCCAATCGAAATGGTCTCAGTTTGGATGCTTACGCCCGTGGCAGCAGAAATTTCGACCGTCATGAGAATGATGTCCGTGGTGGTTTGATTCTGTCGCAGAGTTTTTAAAATTAAATAGACCTTTTGAAGGTCGATTGTAGAAAATAGTTAATTAAATATATTTGATAATTAAATTAAAATAATATTTGAAAATCAATTATTTTTGTTTTATTTATATAATATAGCTATTTAATTGTTTATGTATATAGTTTAGTAATTCATTTGTAATAAACTGAAGTAGGTGTGTCTGGTATGGAACACACTTTCTGATCTCCCGAGTCAATTAAGTGGTGTCCGTCTGTGTGTCTAATTACTAGAAAACTAAAAGAGCTAGATCAATGAAAATTTAAGGTTAGATTACATATACATCAACGCTATCTGGTATTGAAAACTGGCAAGATCGGCCAACTGTGAGCTGTGATCCGAATACTTATGTTCTAATACTTCATACAACACTAACGTCTACGGATGATTTTTACTTTATACTGACCGTAATAAACATTTTGGTTAAATACCAAATATATAAAAATATCATTTTTTCTTGCGAACCGACTTCTAGTGCACTAAAAATAAATCGAATTTAGGTATAACTACTTATTACACTCAGAAAATCATAAATCATATTAAAATTGGTCAATGGGACAGTTATTGATTCAATAGTAGATAAAAATAAATATTTTCATAGAAACACAAAACCAATTTAATAGTATATAATAGTATTTTGTAGTATTTAATGGGATTTACCTATTAAAATAATAATTTATTTATTGACTAATTTTAATAGCAAAAAACTATTGATTTTATAGTATATAATACTCAAATGAAAGGACATTCTTTAGTGATTACAAGTTTGCAGTTATTTTCAGAATTCGTAAACCCTGGGGAGCTCTGGTTCAATTTAAACGGTATAGTTGGTCGAGAATATTTTTTATAATTCATACTAACTACATCAACTATCAAAATTTACTTACTTTCAAATTTCTCATGTGACCTAATCTACCTTACAGGTTTTTCATTTGGAATGTTGCCTTGTTAAATAGGATTTTAAACATTTCGGGAATGAAATAAGTTTTAATAAAATTAGTAAAAATTATATTTTCTCTCAGTACTTTGGCCATTCTATATATGACGATAACGACTAACTAACGTAAGTACCATATCCGCCAACCCCATTATACAATGCAGTCTTTTGTTTAACAAAAAATAAAGTGTTGTTGTGATGCCATGATTTAGATTTTTTTTTTAAAATTAAATGCTTTGCAAAAATGAGGCCTATAAATTTAAGCGGTACTCAAGGCTGCAACAAGCCTTTTTTTTTAAATGTAATTTTATTATTTTTAATTTATATAAATTTTATGTTTACTATTATTAAACGTAAAAACCGCTCCCCCTATGTGCAGTTCTTAGGCACGGGTTTTTTATTTTCATTAAACTTGTTACAGTGGGCGTGTGAATGCTGGACGTTCCCTCGCATATACAGTCGACCGAACGACCGACCGACGGACGGACCAGTCAAGTCCGCGATCAAGATATGATCTCAATTTTAGAATTTATTTTAAAGGTCATTTCAGCTGCAGCGGATGTTTGTGAGAATCAGAGAATGTTCAATCAGTTGGCTGTGTTAATTGCGCTTGACGTAACGCTAAAACTGGTTTAACAAATTTGTGCATTATATTTTTAACATAAATTTCTGTTATTTTGACAGTTGGTTCTCAAAGGAAATCCGTTTGACAAATTAAAGTTTTCTAAGTTTTTCAAATTACTATTGAAGTTTGGCATTGAAGTGGCTGGTTTAACAAATTAGGTACGTTTGGTTGGCTTAAGTATTGCGCAGTATTTTAAGTCTCATTTCGAAAAATAAATATAAACTCTACAAATTTGCTGTAATATTTAATAAACTTCAGCTATACAATGAAATAAAGCCAACGAAGGAAAAAAAAACCCTATCATATTTTTTGACATTGACATTGACCACTGCGGTAGGCTCTCGTGTACCTACTTGTGGTACGTCATCTCGAAAACCATTAAATGTCCAACTGGCTGTGTAACCAGTTCAATTACAGTCCATACAAAAGGCAACGTAAAAGACAACAACGCAATAAAAAACAAAAACAGTAAACAAAACAAAGAAATGGCAAAAAAAGAGAAAAAAAAATAAACGTACAAATTCCAAATAAAATCGAACCTACGAAGGTCATTTCAAAGGAAATACATTGCATGGTAGAGCCAGAGGCTGTTTGAAGAAGAATAAAAATAAAAAAGTAGAAACAGAAAAAGAAGTAGTATAGAGTAAGAAGCAGCAACAACAAAAGTAATAATATAAATAAATAAAAATATACTCTTCATAAAGCATTAAAATTATATTCCAAGTGAAGTGAAACACGCTTTTATTTCAAAAGGTTTAACCCATTAATGACTGGTGTTTTATATCAGAAATGTACAAAAATGCAAAAATTATACAATATTTAATTTTACACAATTAATAACTATAAATGTATATGTTTATTTATTACTCCAGATAAAATTTGTTGCAGGTTCGAAGCAGTTTAGAAACATTTTGTCGACATATTTCAAACAGGCAAAGGTGGAGTTTGTACTACAAGCTGTCTGTTTTGTGATCGTTCCTCAAATACGCCGTAAATCTGCCATTAACATTTCACAAAATTTTATAAACTGCTAAACACTTCTCAAAATATTCCATTTATCTGTGTGTTTGCCAGAAATATGCCCAAAATATTCCTGAAAAATGCCAAAAATTTGGTCTCGGGTACTTAATTCGAATCGAAATTAGCTTCTATCATATTTAGCCTATTTGGTATTGTTCAGCATTTGCCTGAGTCAATTTATCGATGTCTGTCTGCATGTAAGACTGTCTGCTGAAATCACGATAACAGGGAAATCAGAAGCGCTAAATAAGTGAAACTCAGAAATTAGCTTACAGCTGTACTTAAGCTGCTTGTTATTGAAAATGAGTGTGAACGGTCGATTTTTAGCTTATATCTGGCAATTTTTGTAAATAAACCTTATATATCTAAAATCAACGAAAGCATTAAACATTAAAGTTCGAAGGGAAATTTGTATGAAACAATACCATGAAATAAAAATACTTTATGGTAAATTTTATAAAAATAACTGTTATTTTATAAAAATTATACCAAAAACAAAAAAAACCGTATAATTTGCTTTTAATTGAATACTGCAGCAATGTTTTTACTCAGTGTTTAATTTTGATTGGAAAATATAAAATTTAATAATTTTTAAAAATCCAAATATGTAGGTCTCAAAAGTGTTAAAAAAAAAAACTGTAACACAAAACATTTGACCATGCAATTGATGAATCAGTAAAAAAACAAAGACTTTGAAGAAGTAGAAAAATATGTTTAAAATCAGATGAAGATGAACAAAAGCAGCAGAGCACGAGGAGCAAGATCGTTGTATTGTTGAGTGAGTGGTGCACTTGAGCAATTTTAATGATTTAAATGCGAGCAGCAGCAGCAGCAACAGCAACACTTACGCAGTCAATGACTTCGATTGCTGCAAACATGAGTTGTATTTTTTGGTTTACTTTGTTAAAAGTTCTAATGAAAATAATATTTTAAAGTGCAGTAAAATTTAAAAACAATATTCAAACTTTAATATTTTTAAAATTTTATTTTATTATTTTCAATTTGTTGCATTTTTAATTTATTTTAATTAAAAATTGTTTTTAATGAGTTTTGGTCTGTACTTTCTTGGCTTGCATGCAATTCGCTGCCATCAGATTGTTGTCTGTTGCCGGCAACAGCAACAACATTGACAGCAGTAGCAACAGTTACAGCAGCAGCAACTGTCACAGCAACAACAACGCATTGTTGGTCAATTAAAATTGCCGTTGCAAACATTTCACCGAACGAGTTGACATTTTCAAGGCAACAAAGTGACAAAAGACGCTGGCATCAACAGCCGTTGCAACTGCAACGCATTGCTAACAGATAAAGTTGCTGATAATGAATTTAGTGTTTTTTTTTGTTGCTATTGCTGTTGAAATTGTTGCATGGCATAAGTCACTTTCATTTCAAATGTTCGCAAATGGTCAGAGCAAAAAAAAATATATAAAAATAAATTTTAAAAAAATTACAAAAAATATAAAAAATAAAAAACTAAACAAAATAAACGAAAAAACATCATCAAAAGAAAGTGGAAGTGGATGCAGGAGCAACCGATATATTGAATAGTTGCTGCTGCTGTAACTGTTGCTGTCGGAAAAATCAACGCATTGTCAACTGTGGCAGCAATGCAACAGCAATGACAGCAATGCCAACAACAATAAAAATAAAAAAACTACAACAACTGGCAATGACCATTGTTGGCAATTATGAACAGTAGTGGCCAAGTTTCTTTTCAAAGTCCGCTGCTGATTGTTGCCTGATTTTGGAGCTGCGTTGGAGTGATAGTTGGCGGTTTCCGGAATTTAGGAACGGTTGGTTGAGGTTAATGAAATAACTTTGAAATTAAATAAAAATATGTAAATATATTATTCAAAGCTGTAATCAGTACTGCTACGAATTTCTGATATTTTTTTTTTTTTTTAAATAAATTAATTGATGGAATTTTTTTTTGAATTTTTCAAGAACAAAATTGTTTTTCGAAAACAAAAACGCAAAGAAAATGTCCTTTAAAATAAAAATCGAAAAAAATATTACAAAAAAAAAATTTTTTTTGTTCAAAAAATCACCCACAATTTTTTTTTTGTTAAAAAAAAAAGTTTCAAAAAAAAAATTTTTTTTCGAAAAAAAAAATATTTTTGTTCTCAGATGTTCTCAATTCCTAAAGTTTTATGGTTCTTTATTCAAATCTGACACCTTTGAAATAGTACTCCGGATTCCATCATTTACACTCAGAAAACAAAAAAACAATAGTATCACTATTGATTCTAAATGACATGAAACATTAGTTTTTCCTATTAATACAATAGTTTCTATAGAATTTTGTACTATTTTTTAGTCAATAAGGTGGTCAACATTAATTCAATAGGACATGTTATTGATAAACAAGTATTTAACAATTGTTTTAATAGTATATTTTATAGTGCAATACAATTGATTATTAATAGTTTGCGTCACATTAATTAAACTATTATAGTTAAAAACAAAAAACAAAATTCAATTTTGCTTAGAAAAAAAAGTATCGTCGAGAGGAAAAAAAAACATAGAAAATCCTTTTTTTTATAAATGAAAAATTTCTAAATTTTTTTTTCGAAAAAAAAATATTTTTATGTTTAGATGTTCTAAATTTCCAAGGTCTTATTGTTCTTTATTCAAATCCGAATTCAAATCTGACATCTTTGAAATAGTACTCCGGATTCCATCATTTACACTCAGCAAACAAAAAAACCAATAGTACGACTATTGATTCTAAACGACATGAAACTATAGTTTTTCGTATTAATACAATAGTTTCTATAGTATTTTGTACTATTGTTTAACCAATAAGTTGGTCAACATTAATTTAATAAGACATGTTATCGATAAAACAATAATATTACTTTTGTTTTAATAGTTTATTTTATAGTGCAATAATATTGATTATTAATAGTTTGCTTCACATCAATTAAACTATTATTGAAAAGTGATAAAACCATTAAAAACAAAAAAAAGATAAGATAGCCAGCATAATAGGACATGTTCTTGATAAAATAGTATTTTACTTTTGTTTTAATTGTTTGTTTTATAGTGAAATACTATTGAGTATTAATAGTTTACGTCACATTAATTAAACTATTAAAGTAATGTGATAAAACCATTAAACAAACAAAAAAAAGTACCTTTTCAATTTTGCTTAGAAAAAAAGTATCGTCGAGAGGAAAAAAGATAGAAAATCATTTTTTTACATATTTACTAAAAATTAGAAATTATTTTATATATTATAAAATTAAAAAAAAATTTGAACTTTAAAAATGGTCTATTGGCTTAAAATTCAGTTCACTTTCGCGCTCCTTTTTTTTTCAAACAACCGCAAAGTTTCTATTGTTGCAGAGTTTATGTGCGGCAATATTTGAGTTGCTGCTGTTGCTTTTGCTGACAATTGACGATTTTGCGCGTTGACAGACAGCAAAAGGCAAAAACAACTTTCTCGCATTGCAACGCATACAAAAAATGCGACCGGCTGTTTGCTAAGTTGTCAACAGCAACATGTGAACAAAAATTTACAAAAAAAAAAAAAAATATTTGAGAAAAAAAAATCATTTAAATTGTTGTAAATTGTTTGAAATTGTTGCATGTAAAAGTAGTTGATCTTGAAAACATGTTGCTGCTGTTGCATAAAATTATGCTGCCACCATAATATTGCAAAGAAAACATTTAAAAACACTTTGGCAACATGAGCCGGCTGTCAATGGCCGTCAATTCAATGCGCATTAGTGCCAGCAACATTTTAATTTGTTAACAGCAAGGCGGCAGTTGATTTTTTTTCTGAATCAGTGGCAAAAAAAAACAATTTTTAAAGAAGGTTGGCTGCATAAATTGCGCCAATGCGCGATGCTATATTGGCAACACATTAGCAACTTTTGTAGTTGCTGCTGCTGCTGCAGAGTTTTAACACTTTCTTTTCATTTGATTACAGCAACAACAGCAACACGTTAATGCATCACATCAAAATCATGTTGTTGATGGCGGCAATTTGAGGCGTTTGTTGCTGTATGCTGCAACTGTTGTTGCTGCTGGCAAGCGCGCGCTTTTGTGCTGCAACATATGCGGCACATGAATTAACATAATGAGACGTGGATGAGTTGTTAAAAGTGTTTTTTATATCAAGATCGCGTGTTTGGCGCAAACATATCATGTGCTGCAGCAGCAACATTCAACTTAAGCTTGGCCGCCATTAAACGCCCACTGCATGTAGCTGTTGTGAAAATTGTGAAAATTGCTGCTGCAATTAAGCGTCATGAATTTTGGAAAAATTTTCAACATTTTCAAAATTTATTGCTGCCGTCGTTGCTAAGGGCAACACCACAAACCAACACACACACAAAAGACTTGAGCAACAAACGCGTTTTTAATTTATATTAAATGCATATATTTTTTGTTGTTGTTATTGCATTTTATAACGTTCAGTGCCATTTGCTGTTGCTGCATTAAAATGTTGTTACTCTAGCAGCAACATCATTTATTCATTAGTTTTGTGTTGTCGCCAAATCAACGCAAAAACATTTGTTCAATGCGTAAAAACCGCAGCACGACAAATAACAGCGGCAGCATTAATAATAACAACAACAACATTAGCAGCAGCAACAGCAACAATACAAAAGACGACATCAATGCAATGCAACGCAGCGGCAACAGCAACATGCCGCATGCCGCATAATGAAAAGTAATGAAATGTGAAAACTGCAAATGATACAAATAAATAGAAAACGCAGTGTGCACCAACAACTACAAGAAAATAACAACAACAACAAAAAATAATCATAAAAAGTATAAAAAATAAAATTCAATGTGCGCCACATGGGTGCGCATGTTGCAAGCAGCATCTATGTTGGTTGAATAATGTTGCCACGCAGTTTCAATGTTTGAAAGCAGCAACAGCATCAGCAACAATAAAAATGGCAACGAAATGAAAAATTGCGCCGCAAATATAATGGCTGCAACAATTTTTATTACAGCGATATGTCAAGCAAAACATTGTTGGTTGCAATTATTGTTTTTAGCAACATGTTGCGGCTATCTATGTTTAAGGCAATTGTTGCAGCAATACATAAAAATGATTTATATACAATTTATATGTATACAATTATGTTTTTTTTCAATCAGCTATAGAAAATATAATATTAAGTTGCATAAAAGTTGCATTTCAGTTACATTTTAGTTACCAACGTTGTACGGTTTAGGTTATATAGGTTTAAAGCAAATGTTGCAGCAACATAAACATTATGTATAACTACTTTATTTATATAAAATTGTGTTTTTAATGTAAGAAACATGTTTTAATTCATTCATCTATAGAATATATAACTTTAAGTTGCATTTAAGCATCAGTTTCATTACAGTTGCCAACATTATGCGGTTAAGAAAATGCATGATTAGCAATATATCTTGTATACTTAGTAATGTGAAAAATGTCCGGAACATGTTTTATTTTATTCAGCTATAGAAAATATAAGTTTAAGTTGCATTTCAGTAGCATTTCAGTTGCATTTTAGTTGCATTTCAGTTGCATTTCAGTTGCATTTTAGTTGCATTTCAGTTGCATTTTAGTTGCATTACAGTTGCCAACATTGTACGGTTTACAAAATTCATGTTTAGCAATATAGTTTGCATACTTAGTAATGTGATAAATGTCCGACACATGTTTTATTTCATTTAGCTATAGAAAATATTACTTTATGTTGCATAAAAGTTGCATTTCAGGTGCATTTCAGTTGCATTTCAGTTGCATTTTAGTTGCATTACAGTTGCCAACATTATACGGTTAAGAAAATGCATGATTAGCAATATATTTTGCATACTTAGTAATGTGAAGAAATATTTTTGCTGAAATTTATAAAATCGTTGATATGTTTTTATCCTAATATTGAAGTTTTGTTGAATTTAGCCCTTTTTTAATAATGTTACTAACATAAAACCACACAACATATCTGAAAACGACAAATTTACGTTACATACAATAAATACAAAATGTAAGTTACAATTTAGTCACAATTAAGTTACAATTAAGTTACAATTAAGTCACAATTAAGTTACAACTAAGTCACAATTAAGTCACAATTAAGTTACAAGGAACAATGCTCTAAGCTTTGATATTTTTAAATCAATATTTGTTACTACATTAAATTTACTACATACAGAGAAAAAACAATGTAAAATTAAGCAGAAATTTAACAGAAATTTAATTTTTCATATTGTAATTTTTCAAAAAAACTGAATATGTTAAGTAATTACCGTGCAATTTAATACTAGAACATGTAAAGTTAACATGTTTTGTAGAATTAATTTATATTATTTTTGTTGTTTTTGATAATTAAAAGTGTAATAAACACGAGCCAAATTATCTGTCAAAATTCTCTGAGAGTTAAGAAAATATAAACAATTCACAGAATCTTAAAGAAATCATTTATATTTCTTAATCAGTTACAATACGGCAAAATCTGTTATTTTTTTATATATTTTAATATTTGTTCATATTTGCAAAGTGGTTACCACCATTAGCTTACTTTTTCGTTATCATGGTTTTTAAAAAATATTTCAAAATTTAGTTTGCAAAACAATTGTCGTAAAATTTCTCCTTAACGCAGGTCACACGCAGCAATATGCACTAAATTGACAAACGCTAATTGAGAAAATTCGCAAAAATCATGCATTTCTGTTGACACTTTCTCATGCTTTCAACCATTCAAGCATTGAATAAAACTAGCGATTAGCGTAAATCAGTGACTATCAATGAAGCCTCATAAAGACGGAAGAGGCAAAAGAGAGAAAAAAAAATTAAAAAATAAAGGTGCGAGCAACATGAGGGCCAGCCAAGCAACATATACTAAAAACACGATAGAAAATATAGACAAAATAGTAGAAAAATTACAATAAAAGACAACAAATTGTAATAAAAGACAGCAAATAGTATAAAAAACAGACAGCCGATGCTGCTGCAAAATGCTTGACATTTTGTTTATAATTTTAAATCCAAATATTTTAGTTGTCGTCGCATTGCAATGAGGTTTAGGATGGCAATGGCCATGTTTCAACTAAAATCCGCTTATGTCGCAAGCGCGCAGACTGCACACGGACGGTATAAACGACGACCGGCTGAATGTCTGCCTAATAGATGAGCAGTTTTTTTTATTGTTGATTTTTTTTTTTTTTTGGTTTTTTTATTGCTGTGATTTTTACGTGTGCATTAGGCGCTGCAGTCAAGCGCAACCAAATAAAATGCCAGCGAAATTGAAAAGAAATGGGAAAAGCGATTCCACGTAATGAGTGTCGTCACCTCAACGCGCGCAGATGATGAGCAGCAGCGACATTAGCAGCAACTGTTGCTCGTTGCACGTTGCAACATTTTGCGGCGTTTGTTGCTAGAGCAGCGCCAAATTATGGCAGTTGCCAGTTGTAATGAAAATCGCATAAAGAGTCAACAGTTTCAAACTATGTCTGTCTATTCAACGTATGGCTGTCCAAAGATTTGTATGTTTGTCGTGGACAGTTTCGTGTGAAAGTATGACGAGCTTGGCTTGACAAGTTCAATAAACAAATTAAATTGAACAGCGCAAAGCAAATGCAGACAAAATTGGATGCCATAGCAAATTCTACAAATCTGCGTTCAAATTGAAAATTGAAAGTAGTTGAAAGCAACTGAAAGTGGTGCCAAGTCATTGAATGTGATACATTATATAAAAAAAAACTATTTTTTATTATTTTATTATAAATTAAAAATAGTTGAAAGCAATTGAAAGTGATTGAAACTAGCTGAAAGCAATTGAAAGTGATTTAAACTAGTTGAAAGTAACTGGAACTATGTTTAATTGTGTAAAATGGAAATATATTGTAAATCAAGTATTATAAAAGCCAATTGAAAGTGATTGAAACAACTTAAAAGCGTTTGAAACTATTTAAAGCGATTGAAATTGCTCCAAATTTAGATAATTGTAAACACTTTAATTGATTTTGGCTATTTGAAAGTAATTTAATTTATGTTAATACTAGAAACAGTAAATATAAAATTAATTGAATTTAGTTGAAAGCGGTTGAAAATAACTTAAATTAGTACAAAGTTGAATGTTTTGATAAATTACATAAAAAAAACCTTATACATTATTTTATTATTGAATTGAAAATAGTTGAAAGCAATTAAAAGTGATTGAAACTAGTTGAAAGTAATTAAAAGTGATTGAAACTAGTTAAAACTATTTAAAAGCAACGGAAACTATTTAAATCAAATAAAATCGTTCCAATGATAGACATTTGTAAATATTTATATAGATTTTGACTAGACACAGTGAATTTAAAAATAATTGAATCTAGTTGAAGACAATTGAAAGTGTTTAACACCATTAAAAAGTAATTTTGAACAATTAAAATATGAAAAATAATAAATATTTTACTAGTTGAAGACAGTTGAAAGTATTTGATACTAGTTGAAAATAAATATAACCGAAAAATGTTAGAAAATAAAGAAAATATTAAAAATTGAAATTAGTTGAAAACAATTGAATATGTTTTAAACCAGTAGAAAGTAAATTGAATTAATAAAAATATATAAAATAATTATTATATTATAAATAGCAACATGTTGAAAATAATTAATGATGCTAAAACTTTAAAACGTTCAATTAATTTAAATAAATTTTGGTTTTTATTGCATCTCCCATGAATACGTTGATTGCCATTTGAATTCAATTTGAATTAAATTACTTTCCAACTCGCAAATGATGCGGCAACCGTTGCTAATGATGACAAAATGTGTCACGGCAGGCCCACGCAATGCGAAAGTCGCAGCAATAGACTCAGCAACACTTTCAACGATGCGCGCCAAACTCATTTCAACGCTTTATAAACGTCGCACCGTTGACTCTGGATGGCTATGTTGCTGAGTTTGTTGTTGTTGCTTAATATTGTTAGATGGAGTTATTGTTGCCCTTTTTGGGTTCAACCATAATTTTGTTAAATGTGGCGCAAATTATATTTGATGCAACGCTTGCAACAGCTGTTTGTTGTTGGTGTTGTTACTGATGATATTGTTGATGTTGTCGTCGTCGTCGTCGTCGTCGTCATGCGGTGGTGGCAACCATTGCAGGCTGCTTCATGTGCGTTGACCCAATTCTCTAAAGTAAATGTTGCCTGTAATCTGTGCGACGACAACTACGACGCATCGACGTTCATTAGCTGCAGCTTGCAATTGATTGGGCGGCAGCAATGTTGGGCGAAGAATTATTATGGAAAGTTGCATAAGGTTGAATAGGGTTGAATGTGAGTTTTTCATCTAAATCAGTAATGTCGCGGCGTTTTGTTGCTGAGAGAAATCGTGAAATTGTGAACATTTATTGCAATTGATTGTTTTGCATTTCCGCTAAAATTTTGATTTTCTTTTTTAAAATGTATTAAACATTCACTGATTTAGTTAGTATTATTAATTATTTCCTTTAATAAAATATTTGTTTTTTTTTTAATAAATTTTTTATAAATCGAATTTAGTATGTTTATTTATTAAACACTTTGTTTGAAATCCAAACTATTATTTTCAATCACTTTTAATTGTTTTAATACAATTTGTCTAAGGTGTTTTAATTTTATTAAAGCATTTACAATCACTTTCAACGATTTTCAATGACGTTCAATCAGTTTCAATCTATTTCAATCATTTTCAGTCACTATGTCTTATTGCCCTCAGACGATTAAAGTTGCTTTCAAGCATTTGGCAATGTATTTTCCAGAAATTAACATTTACCCTACATGTATTAAACACAAACATTCTCAATTATGCAAATAAACTATATCTATTTTCATTTGCAACCACTTTCAAATATCACTTTCAAATCATGTTCAACCATTTACAATTCAGTTCAATTACTTTCAATCAACTTCAATCACATTCAGTCAAATTCAACCGCTTTCAATCACTTTTAGTGTGTATTAAAATCGTCTTTTCTCATGACCCCCTATCGATTCAAGTCGTCTTCAACTATTGTTCAATGTATTTTGAATGAAAAAAACTGTTTTTCTTCTTTTCAATCATGTTCAGCCATTTTTAACCAATTTCTATAATGTTCAAACATTTTCAATTACTTTCAATTTTTAAACGATTGAAGTAGAAAAATTATAATAAACCATTAACAATTACTTTTAACCAAATTCAATCGTTTTCTAGACTTTCGACAGCTTTCAGTCACTTACAGTTTGTATTAAAATCGCTAATTCTTTGACTCTCGCACGATTAGAGTCTCCTTTAATTATTTTTGAATCATTCAGTCAATATTAAATACAATACTCATTTAATATTCCAACAATTACGCATATAAACTAAATTAAACAAATTAGAATCACGCTCAATCAATTTATATAATGTTTAACCATTTTCAACCAATTTCTATAATGTTAAAGCATTTTCAATCACTTTCAATTTTTGTTAATATCGATTTTTCTGCATGACTTTCACACAATACAAGCAAATAAATTATAATAAACTATTAACAATCATTTTCAACCCCTTTCAACAAATTTCTATAATGTTCAACCCTTTTAAATCACTTTCAATTTTTATTAAAATCGATATTTCTGCATGACTTTCACACGATTCAAACACATAAATTATAATAAACCATTAATAAACATTTTCAACTACTTTCAATTATTTTTAACCACTTTCAATCCTTTTCAACCGCTTTCAACCACTTTCAATTTGTACTAAAATTGCTATTTCCTTATCAGTTTGGCACGATTCGAGTCACCTTCAACCATTTTCAATGTCTTTTGAACGCATTAACGTCTTTCTTCCTGTTGTCAACACAAATAACAACAACAGTTATGCAAATAAACGATCACCGACCGCAAACAACAAAATTCGCACAGTACAGTGTTTCATGTCGACACTCAACATTGTCATTATGTATTTATTTTAACACATTTTCATGTCACGCAAAATTTACATAAAAAAACAAGACGCACAAAGAAAAAAATATGAAAACATCGTACGTCGTCGCATGGAAATTTGTGCGCACGCACGCACGAACGCACGCATCTTGTTGCTGCTGACATCTTGAATCTTGAAATCGAAAGATGTCATTCAACTGACAAAAGTTGCGCCAAAGCCGAGCAACAGAAAATAAAAAATAATAATAATGACAGCAACTGCTCCAAATTGCGTGGAAATTAAATGAAAATAAGAATCAGAAAAAATCATATATAAGACATATTTTTATAGACTACTATAAAACGATAGCAATAAAAACATGTGTAGCATGTCGAATCAATTAAAAAAAAATGCAAATATATTGCAACATAAAATCCTAGAAAAATTAAATCCCCATGCACTTTAAATGCCATCTTCATAAGTTGCACACATAAATTGCATAGAAAATTAATTTCCAACCATTTGATTTCAATTGAATCCACTCACCTTCACCCGTTCCAGATACTCTTGCAGTGCATAGTACGGATCCTCGCCGTCCTCATCGTTCAAATCCAGATTGAGCGCCAAGTCCAGGTTATCGAGTGACGTTGCAGCAGCCGTCGTAGCAGCTCCAGCGCCATTTTGCGGCTTATGAGCACCGCTCAAGAATTTCTTATCAGCTGTCAATGCAGCCGAATTGCTTCCGTATTTCATGCGCTCGTCGTCGTCAACTTTAGACGAGGCCGAGGGGCTGCGACGTCGCGGCATTGTTGCTGCACCAGTGCTGCCGCCGACAACTGTTGCAGTTGCTGTTCCTGCAGCACGCATTGAGCTGCGCATGCGCGACGGTGGCGGCGCCACACTAGCGGTATCAACGGAATTTTGCGCTTCATTTAATGCGAATGTTTTAAGCTGCAGAATGTCATCATCGTTTGAGGTGTTGTTGCTGCTGTTGCTGTTTCTATAGATGTTGCTGCTGTTTTTGATTGTAGATGTTGCTGTGGCAATATTGCAGCCAGTGCCGGTTTCAGCTGTACTTTGCTGCTGATTGTTGCTGCTGTTGTTGTTGTTGTTATTAATGTGATGCGTATTAATTGCACTTGTTGGTGTGGATGTTGATGATGATGTTGCTGTTGCAGTCTTTGTTGTCGACGTGTTTGTCATGTTATTTTTGTTGTTCTTGCTATTGCACTGGTTTCTTCTCAACGCATTGTCATGGTTACGCATTTGATCTGGAATAAAATAAAAAATTTCATTTAATAAATATTTATAATTTAAAAATTATAATTTATGATTTATAATTTGTTAATTATGATTTATGATTTATAATTTATGATTTATAATTTATGATTTATAATTTATGATTTAAAATTCATGATTTATAATTTAAAATTTATGATTCATAATTTATGATTTATAATTTATGATTTATAATTTGTTAATTACAATTTATGATTTATAATTTATGATTTATAATTAATGATTTATAATTTATGATTTATTATTTATAATTTAAAATTCATGATTTATAATTTAAAATTTAATGATTCATAATTTATGATTTATAATTTGTTAATTATCATTTATGATTTATAAATTATGATTTATAATTTCTGATTTATAATTTATGATTAATAATTTATTATTTATAATTCGTGATTTATAATTTATGATTTATAATTTATGATTTATAATTTATGATTTATAATTTATGATTTATAATTTATGATTTATAATTTATGATTTAAAAATTAAATTATTTACTACTCGTTTCAGTTATTTTCAACTGATTTTAATAAATGTTAATAATTTTTAATACATTTTTTATTGACAGTTTCAGCTTTCTTCTCAATAATTTTTCTCATTTTCTTTCATTGACAATCATTGGCTTTCAACTACTTTCAAATTTATTGATCAACAAAATTAATTTTCAACTACTTAAAAGAAAATCTACTTAAAAGAAATCCTGATTTTAAATTTAAAGTCGACTTTTAATTATCTTTGAATATTCGCCAATGTTTTTTTATTATTTGTAAATAACATTTTTAAAACAATTTTGAATAAATTTGGATTTTTTAAACTTGTTTCAATCAAAAATTTTGTATTCATATACCATATAAAATGCTGTTTTCAAGTTTTTGTGACTTCCAAAGGCTTTATACTTCTTTCAACTACTTTTAGTGGTTTTCAACTTGTTTCAATCACTTTTTTTCTTTATTCTTTTTTTTTTTTTTTGAAAATATTAATAGGTTTTGTTTGCAAATTAATTTTTAAAAGAAATTTTAATGAAATTTAAATTATATAAACTTGTTTCAATCACGTTCAAATGTATCATTCAAAATGTTATTATTACTTTCAGTGGCTTTCTACAGACTTCAAAAACTTTCAATTTATTTCCATTTTATTTTATAAATACTATTATATTTGATTTTAAAATTATATATTTTAAAGCAAATAATATTAACTCGGTTCAATCATGGTCAATTTTCCAATTAATTATTATTCACAATATTATTTTTTAATTTGTTGTTACTTTCAGAGTCTTTTAACTAAATTCAAGCATTTTCAAAAGATTTCAACCAGTTTAAACCACTTGCAACTTGTTTCAACCATTTTCAATGGCTTTCAACTAAATTCAATCAATTTTAATTTTCTTTTGCTACTTTCAGATTCCTTTAATTAAATTCAAGCACTTTCAATAACTTTCAACTAGTTTCAACCACTTTCAATGGCTTTGCAATGAATTCAATCAATTTGAAATTATTGTTGTTTGACAAATTTTTACTACTTCAGAGTCTTTTAATTAAATTCAAGCACTTCCAATCACTTTCAACTAGCTTGAAGAACTTCCAATGGCTTTCAACTAAATTCAATCAATTTCAAACTTTTATTGTTTGACAAGTTTTTGCTATTTTCAGAGTCTTTTAACTAAATTCAAACATTTTCAATAGCTTTCAACTTGTTTCAACTACTTTCAATGGCTTTCAACTAAATTCAATCAATTTTAATTTTAATTTTTCTACTTTCAGATTCCTTTAATTAAATTCAAGCACTTTCAATAACTTTCAACTAGTTTCAACCACTTTCAATGGATTTCAACTAAATTCAATCAATTTCAAACTTTATTTGTTTGACAAATTTTTGCTACTTTCAGAGTCTTTTAATTAAATTCAAGCACTTCCAATCACTTTCAACTAGCTTGAAGCACTTTCAATGGCTTTCAACTAAATTCAATCAATTTCAAATTTTTATTGTTTGACAAGTTTTTGTTATTTTCAGAGTCTTTTAAATAAATTCAAGCATTTTCAATAGCTTTCAACTTGTTTCAACTACTTTCAATGGCTTTCAACTAAATTCAATCAATTTTAATGTTCTTTTTCTACTTTCAGATTCCTTTAATTAAGTTCAAGCTCTTTCAATAACTTTCAACTAGTTTCAACCATTTTCAATTGCTTTCAACTAAATTTAATCAATTTCAAACTATGATTGTTTGACAAGGTTTTTGCTACTTTCAGAGTCTTTTAATTAAATTCAAGCACTTTCAATAACTTTCAACTAGCTTCAACCACTTTCAATGGCTTTCAACTAAATTCAATCAATTTCACACTTTTATTGTTTGACAAGTTTTTGCTATTTTCAGAGTCTTTTAACTAAATTCAAACATTTTCAATAGCTTTCAACTTGTTTCAACTACTTTCAATGGCTTTCAACAAAATTCAATCAATTTTAATTTTGCTTTTTCTACTTTCAGATTCCTTTAATTAAGTTCAAGCACTTTCAATAACTTTCAACTAGCTTCAACCACTTCCAATGGCTTTCAACTAAATTCAATCAATTTCAAACTTTGATTGTTTGATAAGTTTTTGCTACTTTCAGAGTCTTTTAACTAAATTCAAGCACTTTCAATAGCTGTCAAAAAGCATTTTCATTGGATTTCAATCACTCCTTCATTGTTCAATCATTGTTAAAAAAAATTTTAAAAATTTTAAAAATTCCTCAAAATAAATTCCTGCGGCCTTAAATTTCGATTGACTTAATTTTTAATAAACTTGTCAACTCAGCTGATTTACTTATGGCTATTTGCAAAAATTACCACAGCCAGGTACAACACAATTGACGCAATTATGTGAACGGCCAGGCCAGCGTTGCCATATATTTGCGTTGTCGCATGGCACATGTTGCTGCTGGCTGCTGTTGTTATTTGCATAGCTAATGTGATGTTGTTGCAGTTGCTATTGCTTTTACTGCTGCTGCTGTTGCTGCAAATAGCGCAGCATAAATAAACGTCACGCGTCGGCTACTTGTTTGAGCGCGCCCGGCAACGCTGTTACACATTTTAAGCCGTAATTCGCGCATTTGGGACCAAATTTCATTGAACGCGCGCCATTTTAAAATCACATAAATTTTGCAAACATTTTTGCGAACATTTTGACTTAAATGAATTTATGAGCCTTAGAGTTTTTTTTTATATTTGATAGATGGATTTTTTTTTTGAAATTTATGTTAAATTTTATTTTTAAAATTTATGAGAAAATAAAAATTTTATAAAATAATTTAAATTTTTTGTTTCAGTTGCATTTGCACAACGTCATCTGTGCTATTATGCTTGGCAATTTAATTGCAATGCAAAATACAAAGCCATGTAACAATTATTTTCGCATTAATTTCAATTTCCGTCAAAAGTGTTTTTTAACCATTGAAATGAAATCTACTGACAACGGCAGCAGCAGCAACTACTGTCTGACATTGAGTGAAAACAATTAATCAATTTAGCAACAGCAACGACAACAAAACTACAGCAACAACCAACAATTTCGAGAACAACAACAACAACAACTAGAGACAAACAAAATCAATCAGCGTTCACCGACACACCCATTTTTCATGCATTATAATAATAATAAAAAAAAAACAAAAAAAATTTAAAATTTAAAAAACCAAAAATAAAATTGAGTTAAGTGCAAATCGTGGTGATTGAATTTTAAAGCTCAGCAAATCAATTAGAAAAATCCATTAAATGAAGTTTTATTTAGTCGAGAAATAAACAGTTTGATTGATTGTTTGATTGAAAACATGTGCACTACACGCTGAATCACATTGAAAGTATGCAATATAAAAATATATCTGGCTATCAATAAAATTTGTCAGTTCTCATGATAGACAACAAAATGCATTGACCTCTAAGTGAATTAATTCAGCAAAATAATGACATTGGTTGAAAGGCATTGTAAGTGAAATGCACTTAATTGCTGACGTTTTCAATATAAAATGTTTAAGGTTCAGTTTTTCCAGTTACAATTTGAACTAAGTTTAAACTAGTTGCAATTTCGACTATAGTCAGTATACCACACATTTAAACAAATATCATATTAACTGATTTCTAATTCTAAGTTCTAATTCTGAAATATGTGTTATATTCTGTGTTATATTTGGATATGAATTTGTAATAATTATGTTACTCATAATTTATGATTATATTATAAAAATGATTCTGTTACGAATCACTTATACTATATTATGTTAAGATTGTACTAAGATGATGTTATTATTATGTCATGATTACGTTATGATTATGTTATGATTAATAAATATGTTATGATTATGTTATTCATATTTTATGATTATATTATAAATATGATGCTGTTATGAATCTGTTATATTATCTTGTGATTGTATCATGTTGTGATTATGTTATATTTATGTCATGATTATGTAATGATTCAGTTATGATTATGTCATGATTAGTTCTTATTATGTTATGATTACTTCTTTATTATTATCTGATAATGTTATGACCACCTTATGATTTTATTATGATTATGTTATGCTAATGTTATGTTTCTATTCTATCACAGTTACGTTTACGTCATGATTCTTTGATGATAAAATGTTTAAGGTTCATTATTTCCAGTTGCAATTTAAACTAAGTTTAAACTAGTTGCAATTTCGACTATAGTCAGTATACCACAAATTTAAACAAATATCATATTAACTGATTTCTAATTCTAAGTTCTACTTCTAAAATCTGTGCTATATTCTGTGTTATATTTGAATATGAATTTGTAATAAATATGTTATAATTATGTTATTCATATTTTATGATTATATTATATATATGATGCTGTTATGAATCTGTTATATTATATTATGTTATGATTGTATGTAGATCATGTTTTGATTATGTTATGATTATGTTATGATTACGTTATGATAAATAAATATGTTATGATTATGTTATTCATATTTTAAGTTTATAAAATAAATATGATGCTGTTGTGAATCTGTTGTATTATAATATCTTATGATTGTATTAAGATCATGTTATGTTTACATTAAGTTTATGTCATGCTTATATTATGATTCAGTTATCATTATCTCATGATTTGTTGTTATTATGTTATGATTACCTCATTATTATTATCTGATAATGTTATGACCTTATTATGAATTTATTATGATTATATTATGCTAATGTTATGATTCTAATCTCTCACAGTTACGTTTACGTCATGATTCTTTGATGATTCTGCTATTATGTTACGATTATATAATTCTTTAATGATTATGTTATGATTATTTTTTGATTATGTCATGATTTCGTTATGATTATATAACGATTCTATGATTCCTTTATGATATTATGGTTATGTTATGGCTACTTTATGATTATGTTATGATTTGCTTATGATAATGATATGATTTAGTTATGATTATGTTATGTTAATGTTATGATTCTTTTATGATCAATTACTATTATGATTAAGTAATGATTTTGTTATGATGATGTTATGATTAAGTAATGATTTTGTTATGATGATGTTATGATTAAGTTATGAGTTAGTTTTTCGCTATGATCTTGACGTGATTCTGTGATGACTATGCGCTTATTTTGTCTTGATTCTGTTATGAATATGTTAAGATTTTGATATAGATCTTTTATGAAAATGTTATAATTTGTTATAGTTCTTTTATGAAAATGTTATAATTTGTTATAGTTCTTTTGTGATAATGTTATGATTATTTTATGAATATGTTATGTTTCTGTAATGACTATGATATGATTATGGTATGAATATGGTGTGTTTATATTATGATTATTTAAAGAATGAATGCGAAAAAGTCTAAGAGGAAATTAAAAATAAGAATAAGAAGAAATTTTAAAAGAAATAAGAAAAAATTATAAAATTTAAATTTTAATCATTTCATATATTCAATTAGTAACTCAATTAAACTGTTTTTCAGCTGTCTAACATTTAATTTTTTTTTGCACACAAAACATTGTCATGCCAATTAAAAAAATGCTGATTTTTTTCAAATATCAATTGTAACTGTTCCCACCAACAAAATATATAAATCTCTCCCAAAAATCTTGCAATGTGTTTTTTTTTTAATTGTTTTTATTCATTTCAGTTTTTTTGGCTGCATTTCTTTTGCGGTGAAATTGATTTTTATCAAAATAATTCACGCAGTTTTCACTGCTGACTCGGTCTGCTGCATGTTTAATGCCTGATGCCGCACTTTGCCCTGCCGACGGAGACGCAGACAACGACGAAAGACGACGGACGCGTCGTTGCATCAAAAATTCAAGACCTCCCAGGAGGGATTTCTTGAAAATCTGTGATTTTATTTTTCGGTTGCTTATTTTTGTATTGACGACGAAGACGACGTCGATAGCCTCAGCAGTTCCAACTTCGTGCCGCGACGTTGTGCTCTGCATACAAAAAACGTAGGAATCGTTCAATCGATAGATCGACCGACCGACCGACCGACCGACGGACTCTCGATTGAGACCCGCTTCTGCCGCGCCATCTGTATTACTTTATTCGACGGCGCACACAGCTCGTTTAGCCAATTGATTTACGAGTTCAACCAATGCACTGTACTGTGTGCGTGGAATAAGAATCTGTGCAATTTTTCGTTTTCGTTTTCGAATTGATTTTTTCTTGCCGTGTAGCACGTTGTCTCGAAGGGCTTAACGTCCAGTGGCCGGCCCCTGCGCGCAGCGTTGTTTTAATCAAAACTTAATCGAACGCACGCATGCGCAATAAAAAAACCTAAGTTACAATGAAAAAAATAAATAAAATGTTGCAATATTGCTGGGGTTACAGCAGCAGCAGCAGCAGCGACCGATGATGAGTTGCTTGGTTGTTATTTATTTTATGGGTCAATACGGCCCTCTTCCTGGTTTCAACTCGCGCATAAATCATTTTGAAACGTAAAGCAGTTCGAACATAAAAACAATATAGATTTTGTGGCAGGGGACTTTTCTGAATTCGGCTGCTGCTGTTGCTGCTCATGGGTGTTAAAGACACAGAAATTCTCACGCAGGTAACATAAAACATGTTGCCCTTTTTATTGGGTCTTTTAAAGAACTTAATTCAAGGCGCGCGGATTAACGATCTTGAACAGAAAATATTTTCAAGGTTTTCACTTTAATGCAGAGCCCAAAGGGTATAAAGCAAATATTTGGCCCATAAAAATATTGAATGTATTAAATCAATATATGGTAAATTGCAGATATAATTCAATGGTATAAATTGGCATTTAGATTTAAAAATAAAAATATTTGTAATGATTAATTGAATATAAAATAATTAATATATTTAGGATGTTTTGATCTGGCTCGAAGGACCAATATTTTGTATTAAAATTGACTAAAAACAATGAAATACATACTTTACAATAATTAACCTATTTGGCAAATTTTGATCTGGCTAGAAGGACCAATATTATGAACTAGCTGGACCCGTGCACGACTCGTGCCAAGATTTTGTGAATTCAAAGATATGGAGCGATTTTATTAATATAAAAAACATTTTTATTATTTATATGAGGGGCCTGTGCTTAGCTGTTGAAGTTTTTTATTGGTTTTATAAATGTAGTAACCAAAACAAAAATAATTCTCCGCCAAAACAACTTTTCTCAAAGACAATTCTTTCTCAGACTGCGCTTCCCTTTAGAATTCTTCCCCGTAGAACATTTCGCCGTAGAATTCTTACCAGTAGAAATATTCCCCGTAAAATTCTTCCCCGCTTTCCCGTAGAATCCTTCCCGGTAGAATTCTTCCCGTAGAATTCATCCCGGTAGAATTGTTCCCTGTAGAATTATTTCCCGAAGAATTTTTCCCCGTAGAGTTTTTCACAGTAGATGTTTTAGTGTGGTGAGTTTCGGTGTGGTGAATTTTAGTGTGGTGAATTTTAGTGTGGTGAATTTTAGTGTGGTGAATTTTAGTGTAGTGAGTTTAAGTGTGGTGAATTTTGGTGTGGTGAATTATAGTGTGGTGAGTTTTAGTGTGGTGAATTTTATTGTGGTGAGTTTCATTGTCGTGAGTTTTAGTGTGGTGAACTTTTGTGTGGTAAATTTTATTGTGGTGAGTTTTAGTGTGGTGAGTTTTAGTGTGATGAATTTTAATGTGGTGAATTTTAGTGTGGTGAGTGTTAGTGTGGTGAGTTTTTGTATGGTGAGTTTTAGCGTGATGAGTTTTAATGTGGGGATTTTTGGTGTGGTGAGTTTAAAGAATTTTGGGTGGTTGTTAACTTGGTGTGAAATATCTTGATATCGCTATAATAACTGTTGACATACACGTAATGTAAAATGTAACTTCTATGGGGGGTAATATAAAATTATAAACCTATTTAGCATGTTTTGATCTGGCTCGAAGGACCAATATTTTGCATTAAATTAGCTAAAAACAATGAAACAAATGAAATTGTAACAAATATAAATTGCGAAATCTTCAAAAGTCTTGTGTTTGTTCCGTGAAAATTAATGTTTGCACAAAATATTGCGCAAACAACTTACACAATGCAAAGTAATGCGCACAATGTTGGCTTTCAAGCAGCACTAAGTCTACTATTAATCAAGCTACTTATTTCTAGAGTAAATCCTTAAAAAAAAAAGAAACAGACCCTCTACTAAGCAACAACTTCCTTTAAAATAATAAACCACAATATAACTCACACAAGAAAAATAGATCGCAACAATAACTTAGAAAAACCTACTTTGCGAGTGTATAACTTTCTCGCTTTTTTATAGTTGCTAATGTTGGTGATTTTATTTTTTGTTGTTTGTTGTTGTTGTTCGTGTTTCGTACGGTGTGCCTTGTACACCTTAGCGTAATCAGTCTGTAACTATCTATCTGGTCTTCTGTGCGGCAGCCTCATATCCAGTCGAGCATCGAAAGCAATTCATCTTCGGACGCTAATTGAGGAGGACTACCACAACATGGTTTATGGTGTCTAATGCAACAACAACAACAATAACAACAATGAAGGCAACAAAAACTACAACAACAATATACACTACAACTGAACCAAAAAATAAAAATAACAAAAAAAAAAAATAACAAAAAAAAAAAAATAATCAACGAGCCAAACACATAGTGTTGTAATTTAGAAGAGATTAAGATTAATTTTCAAACGCCTCTGGGCCAACTTGAAGCAAAAAAATAAACTCAACATAAAATCAGCGCATTTGCAGTGAGCAGCACCAGCAACAACAATAATATCGGCAACAGCAACATGGTATTTTTTTGTCTGTAACTTGCACGACACGAACTTCATGACGCGACGCAATGTCTGAGACAACAACATGCAAGAGCAACCAACAATGCGCATGCGTGAAGACACGCATTTTTGCTAGAAATAAGGGTACTACAACAACAACATCAAATACAATAATATAAGGCCAAAAGGTACCTATCAACATCATGGACCCTCATTATTTAGCGATTAAAGCGCATGCAGATGACGCTGTATCGATGATGACGACGTCGAAGTTGATATTGCTCTTGATGATCTTTATGCTCTTGGTAATAAAAATTATGCTAGAGAAACTATTTTTAATATGTTGTTCGTTTTAAAGTTGTTTTAAATGATGTAATTCATAATTATATTGCTTTTGATGATATTGCTCTTGAATGAGTTGCAAATAAACATATTGCTCTTAGAGATTTGCATTAGATAAACATTTTCTCTATTAAGGATGTTTTGTACTTTCTTCTATAACACCTATTTTATTATTTTGCATCTAATGATTATAACTTTGTATCTATGATGACGATCACGTTGTTGTTGGTGATCAAGATGTTGCTCTTGAAGCAATGACTGTGACAATTATAATGATCTGCTATTAAAACTCATGTTCGTAAATCGACTTTTGAGATGTCGCTGATATTCAAATTGCTTTTTTTGATACAAAACTTGATAATATTGCTTTTGGTTATACTGCTCTAGAATCTGTTTTAAATATAAAGGGTTTTTCAACAGGGACGCTACAAAAGTAGAGCGACAGGGTCAGCAAACGACGCCATATTTTTTGCCGCTCTTTTGACATTTCTCTTCAGTAAGGTTTGGCATTTCATGATGGAAAGATATACGAATTCGAATTTCGGTAGTAAATTTTAATAATTTCGACTCGTTGTTGGCTCGTATATCTTTCCATCATGAAATGGCAAACCTTACTGAAGAGAAATGTCAAAAGAGCGGCAAGAAATATGGCGTCGTTTGCTGTCCCTGTCGCTCTACTTTTGTAGCGTCCGTGTGAAAAACCCTTTTGACAAAAAAACTTTTGTAGCGCTCTTATTGAAAAATCCTTTACTTTTTGCCCTTAAAGATTTTCTTTCGGCAATGTTGCTTTTGACGATGATTTTTATTTTATTGTATTATTTTATTATTTGTCTAATAATTATTATCGATGATGACGTTCAGGTTGTTGTTGGTATCTAGTTGTTGCTCTTGACGCACTGGTTGTGACAATTATAATGATCTGATATTAAAACTCATGATCGTAAATCGACTTTTGAGATTTCGCTGGTTTTCTAGTTGCTTTTAATGATACAATACTTGATAATATTACTTTTGATGACACTGCTGTAGAGACTTTTAAAATAAATAAATTGCTCTTATAGATTTTCTTCTGGCAATGTTGCTCTTGAGGATAATTTGTATTATTTTTTGTCTAATAACTATAACTTAGTAGCAAGTAAGAATTTGTTATTAATGCATTGAATGTGATTATGCTCTTGGTATTAAAACTCTTGGTAGAAAAACTACTTTGAATGTCTTCAAATTGCTTTTAGTTGTATAATTCTTGAATATATTGTCTCTTAGGGAATTTATTCTGGCAATTTTGCTCTTTAAGTTAATTCGGGATCTAATAATTTTTTTTATATGTTTTAATGACTTTGAATCTTCAAAGAGGTTTCTCTTGATATACCTTTAAAGTATTGTTGACGGTACTCTCATATATATTACTCTATAAAGCGTTTTTCATGATGATTAATACTTTATATTATTTCTGATAATTCCGCGTATAATGATGTGAAATAGACTGCTTAAACTAAAGAAAAATTTGATGGTTCACTTAAGTAAAGCTTTGCTCTTGAAAGTGATTTAAATTTTTTGTATTTATTTTTTTTTTATTTATTCTTTTGCATCTAATAAATTTGAATCTGTATTAATGACTTTGGAACTACACATGTTTGCTTGGATGTCGTTACGTTTGATATTACTTTTGAAGTATTGTTGATGTTACTCTCATATATGTTGCTCTTTAAAATATTTAGCATAATGATTATTTCTTTTGTTACTAATTCAGTGAGAAATAATGCGAAATAAACTAATTAATCTGAAGAAGAATTCAACTTTAATTCGACTTTATGTTTTTGCTCTCAATGTTAGTCTCAAACATTTTGCTCTCAATATTATTTATCGCAATTACATTACACTTTTTATATTAATTACTGATTATATTGTTACAATTGCTAATGTATCACTTGATGAAGTTGTTCCAGTTGAAGTAGCACTTGATATAAAACTTTGCTCTTGATGACATTGCTCTTGATGATATTTGCATATGTCTTTTGCTAATATTTTTCACTGCATTGCTGTCATTATTCTCAGCATATGATGTAGTGCATCAGCATATTATATGCTGTGGGTAAAACTCTCCTGTTGCTGGTGCCGCTTGCAATCAACGCATGTCGTCCCTTTAATATGTTGCAGCTACACATTATTGACAGCAATTGCAGTGCGTCGCGACGTCTGCTTCAATTTGTGGGCTGCGGGCAAAACATGCCTCGTTTGATCAGCACCGAATGCGCACAATTTTCGCACCACTTGAGCTGCGTTAAAAAGGTTCCACACGGCAATGGCTATTTTTATCAACTACTTATGAACTTGAAAACTTATTCAAAACTCACTTGCCTATCAAAATGATATAATAGCAGCTTATTTTGCAAAGACGTTCGTTGCAAAATGATGTACTTAAGGGGTCGGTCCCTGTCTGCATAGGCTGTATATTGGCGGATCAGCGATCGTGTCATGCGTGAAAATTAAAAGCGGACGTGTCGCGCGGTACCCATATAAGTACTCATATAGAAATAAAGTACATTTTTCTATCAACATACAGTGAGAGTGAAAATTGGAAATCAAGAATATTTTTATTTATTTTGAACTATTCGTTGAATTTTTGTTGATTTCCATACTATTTTCTAAGGGAAAAGATCTAAAAATAGATCAATAGTGTCGAATTTATGGTTTTATATAATTTTAATGAATCTGTTATTATTTTAATCTCCATTGCATTATTACTCTTGATTTTTGTATTTTTATAAAATATTTAAAAAATTCAAAATTTGTTTTTAATATAACATTTTCTGTGATTGCTTTGTGAAAAAAGTTCAAATTCGTAGTTTTTTTTTTTTTTTTGCTTTGCTAATGGCTCTACGTAAAAGAAGCACATGCGCAAACACACAAATCATATATTGCATATATTGTATAAAGTGCAAAAGTGTTTCGCGCCTGCCTGCATATGTTGCTGGGTGCAGCAGTTGCAGCAACAGCCAGACAACACCTTCAAGTGCTGGTTGTTGCAGTTGGCTGGTGTTATTGTGGGCAACTCTATTTATGTGTTTTGCCCATTGTGATATGCTTTTTTTTTATTCATAAACAGACAGAGCTCTTTGGCGCATTAGTCACTCTTTGAAAGACAATCGAGGTTTTTATTGAATTAGCAGCAGTAGGTTTTTTTTTGTCTGCTTTTCTTCTATTTAATATTCAACAATTGCGTCTAAATGTTGACGCTGAGTGACTGACAAAATAATAAAACTGCATATGTGTTTTGATTTTTGTTTTTTTTTTGTTTTCAACAACTATTATAAACGCAAAGTTTGTAACGGAAATTACTGCATTTATGAATTATTTATGCATTTAATCGACGCGACGTTGATGCGGAAGAAACACACCTTGTTTAGTGTTTTGCTATAATTGGCATAATTTGGTAATTTTAATTTGTTTTATTTTTATTTTTTTTGTTGTGCAATTTCTGTAAGGTTTCATTTTGTATTTTGCCCTTTCACTGTTTCAAGCGAAACAAAAAATGTCGCCTTTCAATTATTGCACAATTAAATGTTAATTGTTTAATGAATTATAGATGAGTTTCTGTTTTAAAATCTATTATGGCAAATTTAATGTTAACGCAATTACTCAGTTTATTATTCAATGATTTAAGTTAGTTTTAATAGTTACTAATTTTATTATGTGTTTAAAATAATTCTTGCGAATTGTGACTAAATGTTAGTCACTGTATAGCAATTAGTCAGATTTCATAATTTTTTAGAAGAAATTCTATAAATGCGCAAAAAAAAAAATTAAAGAAAAAAAAATTTTTTTTGAGCAAAATCTAGCTCGAAGGACCAATGTCAATTAATTATAAAACTGCTCAAAAAGGTAAAAAAAAAATATATTAATTGAACAATATCTGTCTCGAAGGACCAATGACTGTTTGTTGTACTGAATGATTAATGTGTTATATAACAATGTTATACATATCGTCACTATCATGCCAAAGGGGCGAATGTGCAATTTTTGAAATTTACCTTTTTTTACATTTTGGAATGTAGTTTATGCTCAATTATGCAGTGCCAAAATCGCGTGTCATTTTGTAAGATATTTCTAGCCACAAAAGACAAAACTAAAAGGGCGAATTTGAAAAATTGATAATCTTGTTATGCCAAAAGGGCGAATCTTTTGGTTTTTTCGCTATAACTTATTTTTGGAAACAGATAAAATATTGGTGTAATGGCATTAATTGTTTGTATGCAAAGCACCTATCGATCTGCATCATTAATTAAAAATATTTAGCCAAACATTAATTTACAATTTGTTATTTGCAGGAAAAAATGTTAGGCAAAATTATTTTAAATAATGATGCAGTTCGATAGGTGCTTTAAAAACAAACAATTAATACCTTTACACCACTATTTTATCTTGCACCATTAAAGAGTTATGGCGAAAAAACGAAAAGTTTCGCCCTTTTGGCATGTCAAGTTTTTTAATTTTTCCAATTTCTTAGTTTTTTTACTTTAATTTTTTATTGGTGCAAGTTAAAATAGTGGTGTAAAGGTATTAATTGTTTGTTTTTAAAGCACCTATCGAACTGCATCATTATTTTAAAATATTTTGCCAAACATTTTTTCCTGTAAATAACAAATAGCACATTAATGTTTGACAAAATATTTTTAATTAATTATGCCTATAGATAGGTGCTTTAAAAACAAACAATTAATGCCTTCACATTAATATTTTATCTTGCGCTAATAAAAAGTTATAGCATAAAAATCAAAAATATTTGCGTTTTGATCTGGATATAGCCTCACAAAATCCATCCGTATTTATAATTCAGTAGGTTGTCCCAATCTAAAGATATTTTATATACATTATAATAATTGACGAATAAACTAAAATAACAGAAAAAAATTATAAAAATATAATTTATTCTAATTTTTAAAGCACTTCAAACTTTAAAATTTGATTTCCCAACATTTTTAAAAATGCACATTCGCCCCTTTGGCATGACAGTGACGATATCAAGTAAATAATCTGAATTTGGATATATAGAATTAATGCAAATTTAATGAATATATAAAAATAATGAATACTGTATGAATTTGTGAAAATGTTTATTTAGTCAAATGAATTATAAAACATTTTTTTTTAACTGATGAACACTTAATGATGCGATAAACGTTTGATATATTTATACATTTTTGAAAATTGAATTAATTTATGCATATTTAATGTACTAATGAAAGGCTAATGAATGCATAAACATTAAATGAATACTGTATGAAAATGTTTAATTATTGATATTAATTGTTAAAACATTTTAAGAACGCATAAATAATTAATGATTTATGAATTATTTATGAATTAATGAAATTTTAATGAATATATGTATGAAAACTTTAAAATAATAGCGTATAAATTTATAAAAATGTTTATCTAGTGTAGTGAACTTATAAAGAATTAATGAACGAATAAATATTTAATCATTTGATTAACTTTTGAATGTATTAATGAAATTTAAATGATTTAATGTAATGAATTGATGAATAAATTAATGAACTTTTACTGAATATTGTATGAATTTATTAAAATGCTTATATATTAATCTTAATTTAAAAACATTAAATGAACGCATACATAATTAATGATTTTATGAACTTTGTATGTATTAATGAATTTTTTATGAATTTATGAAAATTATCGTTAATCAAGTATCATGGTTGACAACTTACCATTTCCGCCAGCAGCAAATGCAGCAATGCGCTCCTTCACAGAACGCGTTGGTTCCTGCAATGTTTCCATTGTTGACGTTGCTGATGCTGTCGCTGATTCGCCACACATGTTGCTGTTATTATTGCTATTACTGTTATGGTTGTTGCTGTTGTACGTCTGTTGCTGTGTATGTGTTGCTGTTGTTGCTGCTGCTGTTGACTCATTAGGACTACGTTTCACCATCGTTGTCTTAATAACCGTGGTAACAGAGGGCGTCGTCGTCGTCGTAGTTGTTGCTGTTGGTGATGCCAGTGTTGTTGCAATGTCAGATGTTGGTGTTGTTGTTGTTGTTGTTGTTGTTGGTGTCAACCCACACTCGCTGCGCTTACGACTCGAAATAGTTGTTGTTGTAATTGTCATTTTCTTCAGCTGTTCAGCGCGTTTGTTGCTGCTGTCGTTATTGCTGTTGTTGTCGTCGTCGTTGTTGCGTTGACAACTGTGGCAATTTTTAAGGCTGTTGTTGCAGCAACAACTGCCTTGTGCTGCCAACTGCAAGCAGTTAGAATCGTTTATATGTTGCTGCTGTTGCCTATTGCTGTTATTGTTGCTGTTGCTTAAATTATTTTCCTTATTATTAATGTTGTTGTTGTTATTATTATTACTAAGTCTTTGGATTTGTTTTATTTGCTGTGTTTGTTGCTGCTGATGTTGCTCATCGTTTTCATTGCAATCGCAGCGACAATCTTGTTGTTGCTGCTGCTGCTCTAATGTTGTTGCCGCAGCTGCAGCAACCATCGCAGCTTGACTGACAGTGCTTTTGTTGTTATTGCTGCTGCTGTGAATTCTCTTCGCAGCGTTGTCGTTGTTATGGTCGTTATTCGTTTGTTGCTCACAGCTGCAATTGTTGCTACTATTGTTGCTGCTGCAGCTTTTGTCATGCCGCAGCCATTGTTCTGCGGCCTCGTCGCCACCAACAGCAACAACAACAATAGGGGACGAAGTAGCAGAAGAAGCACAAGTATTGTCGGTGGCAATGATATTGTTGCTGTTGCACGTAATCGCTGGTCGTTGATTTCGACCGATTCGTTGCATTAACTTTGTTTCACTTTCGTTCATTTGCAACTGCGACACGATATTCTCGACAACATTGCCGTCAGTTGTTGCGTTTGCGCAACTGTTGTTCGCTTTGTTGTTGCTGTTGTTACTTTTATTTGCTGTTGCTGGTACTTCCCTTGTACCATCATCAGCAATGTAGGCGAATTCGTTCAGCGTGAAAATATTTTTCGCCTGATTCTTTGTAGCTGACTTAAGATTGTAGCGTCGCGTACGATGCGGACAACAACAGAATGTTGTTGCTTTCGGTGATGTTGGCGATATTGCTGCGGTTGGCGACACATCAGTCCATTTCTCTAACAATGCCAGATCGCGCGCATGGAACATTGTTGTATGGCCATGGAGAGTGATTCTGTAATGAGGAGCAGATGTGTTTTTTTTTTGGTGAGATGAACTGGAGATGAGCATGAAAAAAATATATACACAATGTTATGAGCACAAGATGGCGAAGGTTTGCTGGACGTTCGTTTACAATTATTGATGGCAATTCGAGTAATAATAATAATCGTTGAAAGTTTTAAAACGGTTATATTAAAGGGGACTATTAAAGATCACTATACGATCGTGATTTTTGTATATTACTAATTCTCATCATTAATATGTTCATCGATCAGAAAGATTTCTATTTATAAAAGCTGGGTTTGAAGGCAAATCAAAAAAAAAATTAATAATTTTTATTTTCGAAGGATTTTTTTTTTTTAACTTTTTTCGAACAAATTTGTTTTACGAAAGAAATGGTTTTTTTCGGACAAACATTTTTTTTTTTTTAATTTTTTTTTAAATAATTTTTTTTTAATTTTATTTTTGAAAAAAATTTTTTTTTGTCAAATTCGAAAACATTTTTTTTCTATTAATTAATTTATTTTGAAATTCATACTATTTATGATTAAAATCATCACATTCTGCGCAAGATCACCATGATCAAGATTTATTTTCGAAAATTTTTTTTTTTTTTGTAAAACTTTTTTCGAACAAATTTGTTTTACAAAAGAAATGTTTTTTTTCGGAAATTTTTTTCTTTTATTTTTTAAATAAATTTTTTTTTTTAATTTTATTTTTGAAAAACATTTTTTTTTTCAAATTCGAAAACATTTTTTTTTTCTATTAATTAATTTATTTTGAAATTCATACTATTTATGATTAAAATCATCATATTCAGTGCACGATCACCATGATCAAGATATAATTACAACAACTTGACGATTGTATAAATATGGCTAGAACTACTACAACATGATATTATTAATTGTGTTCATTTATTATCATTTATTTGTTAATAAATTAAACAATGATTAATGATCTCGAACTGAAATAGTCATTTATAACTGGCAAAAAGATTGCCATCTTTTGTAATTGTTTAAAAATGAAAACAATATGAAAATATTATTGATTATTAACAAAGTCAATGTGAATGTTACAAATAGAGAAATTAAAATATTAGAACTACCAACAGAACAAATTATTTCGATTGTTTCAGCTTTCGATTTACTGTTAAAATAATTTTTTTAATAGAAGTTCTGGTCAGATGTTCTTGAATTTAATTTTTCACAATAACCATGGTAGAAAATTGCCCGATGCGCCATCGGGAAATGACCGGGTTTTCGTTGGGTAAGCCCTATTAGAAAAAATATGATTATTGCCTTTGCATGCCCTTATCATGCTTACCATAGCAGGGTTTACATTATCTAAACAGTCAATGTTCCCGATGATAGCTACATTATTTGTTCCTCATAACGAAATTAGCATCAGACAATGATCGAGATTTAATGAGAGTAACCCTATTATGCTCGGGCTCTGACAAAGCAATTGTCGGGTTAATAATAAAATGGGGAATGGCCCGATCAGTACATGATCATGGCGTGAGGTCAGTACATGATCATGACACTGCGTTACAAGGACATTATGGACCTCGTCATATCCCGATCATCTCAAATAATGACATGATCACTTCATGACCATGACCCTACCAACATTTCTACTAGGGAATGTATGAAATTCTGTCATAAAATTCATGAATATGATGCATATTTCAGTTTTCAATTTATTTTTAAAATAATTTTTTTAAAAACATTTTGTATAGATATATATTTTTTTTTTTTGATAAATACGTAAAAAAAATATTTATCAATTAATTTATTTGGAAAAAAATATTAGTTCAACAATGTTCATTACATTGCATATTATATTCATAAATATTACGAACAATTTACAAACAAAATTTTAAATTATTCATAGATGTTATGATTAAATTCATCAATATGACGAATATTTCGTTATTAACACTATGATGTTCGATAGTATGAATAAGTTCAAATATATAATGAATGCATTCATCAATACGTCATCTAATGAACGGTGGTATCAATATGATAAATCTGGTAGTTGGTAGAAAATTCATCATATTTATGAATAAATTCATTATATTGATGATTTTTTTTTCTTTTTTTAAATAATATAAAAAAATGTCTATTTAAAAATATGAAAAATTTAAATTAAATAAATCATCTACCATTAAAGATCTATTATAAAATATCGTTTTATGTTTGTGAAAATACGAAATAATAATAGTTATTCGTTCTATTAAAAGAATGATCGTTTTAAATACCATTTTTTTTCTCAAAAATTCAATAAATCACGCAAGAAACCAACAGTGTTGCTCTAATCAAAAACTATTTTAATTACAACATATATTAAAAGACATTTGTAGTAATTTAATTGATGGAATTACGCAACTGTGCCCTTTCCCAAGTGTCACTATCATGATGAACTCGGAAGGCACCCAAATAATAGACAAAATATAAAAAGCTACAATTGACACGATCCAACGAGCAACAAACAACAACACAAAGGAAAGTAAAACCTTCGAAAACGCGTAACGAGTTCAATTAAAAACCATTTCGTTGGTGTTTTAATTAAGAGTCCCACACGTTGCTGTTGCTGCAGATGTTGTTGCCAAATTAATTACCAACATTTACACAGCAACAGCAACAGCAACAGACAACAGTTGCAGTGAAAGAAATGCAGTGGAAGAAATGCAACGCAGAATGAATGACTTGGCGGACAAACTTCTTTCTCCGCGAATTAATTTTCCTGCCGGCGAAATCGAATTAATCACTTAGACGCTGCTGCAGACGTTGCGGCATTTAGTTGTTGCTCCTGCTGCTGCTGCTACCTGTTGCTGTTGCTGCCTTCGAGCCAATTATTCGCTACTTTGCGGAAGACGCGAGGATTTGATTTTTCAGTTTTTTTTAGTTTGTTGCGGCACATTCACTGCGATTGTTGCTGCCACCGCAAATATTGCTACCGTAGCATGTTGCTGCTGTTGCTGTCTAGTAGTAGTAGATGTTGTTGTGTTTTTTTTTTTAGTTTTTGGCGCAATTAAATGAATCAGGCCGCGGTCGGCCGCATGCAGCTCGAACGCAGTTAATCATTCAACGGCTGATTCGAAAATTTCAATGTTGCGCCAATGAATGTGATTCGCGTGCAATTGGCGGTCGTTGTCTGTCTGTGTGTCTGTCTGTCGATCTCTGTCTGGCCATTTGTCGGCTTAGTTCAACATGTTTTTTGTTGATGTTGCTGCTGCTGTTGCTGCGCTTGTACATGTTGCTGCTGTTGTTGCTGCTGCTGCTGCCGCCGTAATCAAAACATTCGAAAGTGTTTCTTCTATGCGTCGTCGTCGTCTTCTGCTGCTACTTCTTCTCCTGTTCCTCCTCTATCCTATCGTTTGCCACTTCGTCATGCTGCTCCTTCGCCCGAAGACGCTTTTCAATTTTTTGCGAAAGCGGGAAACAATTAAATATTCTGTTGACATGACATCCAGATGGCGCTGCGCTTTGAAATTCGCAACGAAAATCTTTTCAGCGCGTTGTACAAACTACAAACAAAACTGAAAACCGACAAAAATTGCATTTTGCAAATGCGGTAATTTTTATTTTATATTTTTGGCCCAAACAACTAGCAGCAGCAACCGCAGCAGACAGCTGCCAGTGAAATGTTGCTTTGATTACAGCAACAACAGTGACGACAAAAATCAGCTGTGTGTGTTGAAGTCACCTTCGGCAGCAGGACTTTGAGCCAAGCGCTTCCTAAAACGCGGCATTGTGTAAGAGCAACGTAATTAATCAGCAGCAAAAACAAGTACAACAACAACATTAAGAGGCAGCAACAGTTTTTGATTGAACGTATAGTTTACATGTTGCGGCATTCGTGGGAAATATTTTTTTGTTATAGTTGAAATGACTTAAAATGGTTAGTATTACCCTATTTTGATATCGAACAATTGTCTTTGAATATTTTTAAACATTTTTCAATTATTTTTAACAGTTTTCAAATAGATTCAAGGCTTTTCAACCATTTTCAAATAATTTAAACTATTTTGTAGTAGATTTTATTATTATAAATATCTTTCACTCATTTTTCATTTTTTTTCAATTTTTTTCAATTTGTTTCAACCATTTTCAATTAGTTTCAATAATTTTAATTTTATTTTCAACCATTTTCAATATGATCTGATCCATTTCTCTGACTATTCAATAATTATCAATTAGATTAAATCATTAAATTGGTTTGTATTAAGAATTTTGAAGTCATTTCAACCTTTTTCAATAATATTCAATCATTTTCAATACATTTTAAACTATTTTCATCTAATTTCAATCATTTTCAATTAGTTTTATTTATTTTTAATCCTTTTCTATTATTTAGAAAACACTTCAATCATTTAATCATTTGTTTCAATCCTTTTCAATATTTTCAGTTAGTTTCAACTATTTTCAATTAATTTTAATCATTTTCTTTAACTTTTCTGCTATTTTCATCTAGTTTCCATCATTTTCTATTAGTAGCAACCATTTTCAATTACCTTTAATCATTTATCTATTAGTGTTAATAAATTTCAATTAGTTAACCATTTGCTTTAATCGTTTTCAGTTAGTTTCAACCATTTTCAATTTGATACAACCGTTTGCTATAATTTTTCAAAGAATCAAAATTATTTTTAATTATTTGCAACAACTTTTATAGTTATTTTCAATTGCTTTTTATAATTTTCAATGCATTTTAATTATTTTCAACCATTTTCAATAAGTTTCAGTAACTTTTAATAAATCTTCAATCATTTTCAACTATTTGTTTCAATCATTTTTAAATAGTTTCAACCATTTGCTATAGTTTTTATCATTTCCAATCATTTTTCAATAATTTTAAATAAGTTGCAAGCATTTTTAAAAAGTTTCAATTGCTTTCAATTAGTTTCAACCATTTTCAATAAGTCTTAATCATTTTTTAAACATTTTCAACTATTTGTTTTAATCGTTTTCAACATGTTTCAATTTCTTGTATTAATTTTCAATCTTGTTGAAATAATTTCAACAATTTCTAATTACGTTTTAAATAGATTCAATGCTTTTCAATCGTTTTCAGTTAATTTAAACCATTTTATTAATACAAATATTTTTCAATAATTTTTAATTTTTTTTTTTTTTCAATCAAATGTTTATATTTTTAATCACTTTCATTTACTTTAGTTTATTAATATTTTAATATTTGAATCACTTTTACTTTTTTATTAGAAAATGTTTAACTATCAAAAAATTTTATGTTTAATCTACTCTTACTATGTTCAAAAACTTTCAAAAAACCTCTACAATTTTATGCTTTTATTACTTTTTATGTTATGCATTTATGTCTCAATAAAATAATATTTAAATATTCGAAATAATTAAAAATACCATTTTAAGCATTCAACTTTCTTTGTACTGAATATGCGCACTGATCGATCATTTTCTGAATATTCTCGAAAATTTCACTCAAGTCCGTCCACTGAAATTCAATAAAAATGCACAAAAAAACTTTGTATACAATTAGAATTGAATGCAATCAATCAATCAATTTGTCAAATAAAAGGGTCAAATTTGTTTAGATAAAAAAACCCAAAAAAAAAATCGGAAAAGAAAAAATTAAATGAAAACAATTAGCAGCAGTAAAAGAATAACAGAAAACTAATTTCCATTTATTGGTCATTGACAAATTGTCAAATGAAGTTGTAGCCATTGTCACAATAAATCCATCAAAGTCGTCTATATAGCTGAATACAAATAAAATTCGAAAAGGCTTTATTTATTGCTTTATAGGTGTGTATTTTTAGAGTTTTAAATATTCTACAAAAAAAAAAAACTGAAATCTTTTGTTGAGCATCGAATTACATTAGACTTGATTTTATTGAGGATTCGCGCCAACATTGACAATATTACTTTGACATATTCTACATTGAAAAAAAAAAATTGTGTCTAGACGTGTTGAATGCCCTCAAACGTGAGTTGAATAATTTTTGAGTTTAGAATTTAAATTAATATCTACAATAAATAAATTCCAGAATGCGCTCAATAAATATTTTCATTTTTTTTTTCTTAACATTTACATTAATTTGAATAGGTAAAATCTGTGCTAAATTTCAACGCCATCGGGTGATAAATTATTTTCAGTAAAACGAGGTTAAACTACGATCATGCTAAAAGTACCTGTAACATGTTGGTCAACTGCTAATGCAACTCGTTTTTCACTACATCATAGCAATAATTGCAATAAATCTTTAATTTTATTTTAGAAAAAATGGTAAATTATTATTTAAACAATAATTACTGGCAAATTGTTTAGCATAAAGTGTTGTAAGTTAACTGCAATAAATAAATATAAAACTTATGACTTTAAACAAACAAAGTATAATTTAGAGACGTTAAGAATGTGCAATGGCCTTTGGCTATAGCAATAATAACCATAATTTGCGTCATTTTATTGTCAGCTGCCGTTTGGTAGTTTAGTAATAACGATGATGGTCATCAATGTATTTTTAAGCAGCGGCTAATCTGATGATGACTGTAACCAGAAAAAATCAGAAGAAAAAAAACAAACGAAAAACCTTTAATTATAATTCATAATTAACTAACTATAATTAATAATTATTAGCACTAACTTTGTACAAACACCGATTCGATACGTTCGATAATCAGCTAGTCATGCATACGACACCTTGAAAAAAATACTATAAAAGTAATAGTTTTTTACTATTAAAAATATAGTCAATATTATTATTTTAATCGGAAAATACCATTAACTACTAGAAAATACCATGAAATTGCCATTGAGTTTTTATGAAAAGATTTATTTTTTTGTATACTATTAATAATTGTCCTATTGACCAATTTTAATGGGATTTGAGGGAATTTTTTGTGTGGCTATAAAATTATATACATTATGTTGTTTATTTTTATATTTACTAAATTTATTTGCAATTAATTTATTTGCAAATTAATAAAATTGTTCAAATTTTCATATTAAGCACGTTGTTTGCCAGACTTTGGAATCGTATCGCATATCGTTTGATTGCGTTTATTTGCAATTAAAAATTTCAGCTGTTTTTCTGAAGTTTTTTTTTTTCATTTTTAATTACGTTGTGCAATTATAATTCAATTATGGCCAAATTGTTGGCAATGTTTTCTTATTGCTTTGGTTGAAAGTTGATTAAAAAGATATCTTTTTTTTATTTTTTATTTTTTTGTTATATAGCAAAATTAAAAACAGTTTTATATTGAATTGTGAGCAACAAACCAACCAAAAATATGACCACGCCCCTTTGAAATAAACATATAAGTTAAAAAAAACGATGATAACAAAAGGTTTTTCTAAGTAGTGGAACATGGGGTAAAGTGGAATATGGTGTAAAGTGGGATATGGGGTAATGTGGGAAATTGCAATTTTGAACAATTTTTAAAAAATAAAAACAATTATCAAGTGCTTTTTAATATTGCAGCAACTTTTTTATACATCATTAAATTCAAATTAAATCATTTTTATTTCATTTCGAGAACAAGTAACAATAATGTTTTTGAAAGTTTTTTAGAGTGCCGATATTTGCTATCAAAAACTGATATGGTTTGTTTAAAATTATCGCATATTCTATATCTTCTGAAATACAAATAATTTAACTTTGCTTAAATGGTGCTAAGTTAGGTTCAAATTGCGATATTGGGGTAGAGTGAGAAACAGTTTCTGGGCTAAAGTGGGAAACGCAATCTTTGTTGTAATTTTAGAGACGATATGTTTAAAAAGATCACATATTCCTTATCGTTTAAAATATAAAAGGGTTTTGCAAATAATTTAACTTTACTTAAATGCATCTTAGTTATGTTCAAGTTGTGAAATTGGGGTAAAATGGGGTATAGTGGGAAATGTAATTTAATTTTCTTATTACCTTTTTATCACTTTTATCCTTAATATAATTGACTTTGTTGTGAAAAAGAAAAACAAAACATAAAAAAGAAAGCATAATATAGCATTTTTGTAAAATTTTTGTAGTTTCCCACTATACCCCAACTTTTTTCAACAAGTCCGAAATTGAGCTTTTTTGAAAAGTCGCTCAAAAATAAATAAACGCCATATAAATGGTATTCTGTTGAATCAAAAAGTTAGATTAAGAGTGAATTGAGGAATATTTTCAAATGTACTTTTTTTTGGAGGAAAATTAAAACTTGTCCCACTTTAAAAACAAATTTAAATGATTTGCAATGTAAAGTTTCATAAAATTTAAAACAAACTTTTAAAAAATCATTTTAAATAAATTTTATTGAAAAATTTGATTTGATAATTCAATAAATATTATATAAAATGATTTTTTTTAAGTTTATTTTTAGTGTGTAATGTATTTTTACTATTATGTATATGTTCAATATATAATTGAATAGTTTCTATAATATATATTGCTTCCTGCAATTATTGAAAAAAAAAACAACCAAAAACTAACAAAAGAAAAAAAAAACCTCCAAAGATTAATGGAAAAAATAAATAAAAGCATGTTTTTTGCATATTTATTATCTGTCCGCATGCCTGATGAGCATGCGCAAATCCAAATGAATATGTAACAAACAAATAAACCAAAAAAAATTTAAATAAAAAATGCATCTTGAAAGACCACAAAAGACCAAACCTCCCACAGCGCATCCACCAACAAGACTGAGCTAAACTAAGCGAGCAGCGCAGGTTCAAAATAGCCGCGAGCTGCCAACAAGGGGCCTAGACAAAGTTCGCGCCCAATGAGACGGACACACACAACGCCAATAACAATTCACACACACACCTTTGATACACTTAGAAAATGCAACAAAATATGTACTATTTTTTGCAAATATTATTATAATTGTGCTAAATATAAAATAAAAATGTGTGTGAGTATCATAAATTAAATAAAAAAGATTTAATATGAAATGCATAAAATTCAAATTATTTCAAATATTATATATGTTACTTAAATTAAATTTCTACAATTTAAGTGACAATATTGTTAGTAACAACATATTTGATTATCGCAAATATATTGTCGTTTCGCAAACATATTTCAATAACAGTTTTTGATGTCAATTGCAATATTCTGTTAACTTAAATAATTTTGTCCATAAAATAATGAGGAATTTAGTTGGTGTATAATTCAGCATTTTGTAGAAATAATATTGCTAAACCTAACTAAATTGTTTATTGCAAACATATCATTGTTTACCAAATCTATCATTAAACATTATTTAACATTTGTTGATTTATATTGTTATATTTATATTGTTAAATTTAAATAGCAAAAACTTGAGCATTTTATTGAAATTATTTAGTAAGAAATAAAATTATAAATTAACGCAAGCATATTATCGTTAATTAAACTTTATTAAAGTTTACTTAAACATTATTAAAGTTAAAAGTTAATTGATTTATATAATAAATTAATTTAATTTGTAAATAATTTATCAATTCAGCAAACAATATTTGTAGAAACAAACAAAAACGATTTGCAAGTATATCAACATTTGTTACACATATCTGTTTTATATGTGTAATAAATGTTGATATACTTGCAAATCGTTTTTATTTGTTTCTACAAATAATGTTGCTATTTTATTAATTTATATTAATAAATGAAATTATGTTAGTAATCAAGTCAAAAATTAATATCTTATTAAAGTTAAGTGCTAAAAAATAATATTCTCAAGCATATTGTTGTTTATGAAGATTTTTGTTTACACGATTTTTATTGTTGTGCATATTGTTGTTTATAATAAAATTGTTTTAGATATTCTTTGATTTATATTAATAAAATAAATTAATTTTTGATTATAATTCAAATTAAGTCAGTTAATAATTTAACATTTTTTGAACAATATGTTGTTAGAATGTTTATCTCAAGTATATCGACGTTTATCAAGACTCTATAAAACAGTTTTAAATGCTCATTACTTTATATTGTTTAAAATTTTAAATATTTTGCAAAACTTGTAAAACCATTTAAATGATTAACATAATTTCTTTAATTGTTACAATTATTTATATAATTGATATGCATTTATCATAAATGTAATTTATTTATGATAATTGTTAAAATGTGTATATTGAGTATAATGATATGATGTTCAGATTGTCATTTCTATTAAATTACTAAGGTATATTTATTCAAGAAACAAATTTTAACCAAAAATATGTTTATAATTGTAATAATCATTTCGTATATTCTTAATATTTTCGATGAAATTTATATATATTTGGTAAATATGACATTTTCTATTTAATCATAAATAAGCCAAAAATGAATAAATATTAGTAAAATATTTATATAGCAAACGCTATTTTAATTAACACAAATATCTTAATGTTTGTAGTGATAATAAATGTTAAAATTGATATATTTTATATTTTTCTATGTGCAGTCACAATTTCTCAAACAGTGAGACAAAGATACAAAAATAAAAATAAATAATACCCAACTCAACTAAGACGCAATCTTAAAAGCCGCTCATTATGCATTGTATTGGACGACGTTTATTGCTGCACCATGAACCATCACGAGCACTTTGGTCGACCGAACGGACGGCTGGCTGGCCGGCCGGCCAGGCGGCTTGTCTCGCGGACAACTTTATATAAATAATAAATTAAATTTGTTGCATTTTATTTATTGACAAATTGCGTTGGATGTCACTTGGCCGATTGGTTAGGTTGGTTAGTTGAACAACAGAGCAACCATGCAATATGATCCTAGTTGTAACATCAAAGTATCTTTTGGCTGAATTAAGCGCGACGTTGTGTTGACAGTTTCGGCGATACCATGATTAGGAGGGCAGCCACGATGTCAGCATTTAATAAGAAAAATTACAACATTTGTCACATAAATTGCAACACTGAAACCAACAAAAAAAAAACACAAACAAAAAAGACACGGCACGTAGACAAAATCTATACAAAAATTTACTACATTCATGTTTGAAACATAAAGCATTATGATTGATTTCACAAAAATTATGATACGTGTGACTGACTGATTAACTGACACAATAAACATGCATTATTTATGACATTTTGTTGCAAAACTTGACAGTTGTTGCAGTGACAAACAATGACAGTTGAAGGGAATTGAGAAAAAAATATGTACAAAATGTAATAAATATGACTACATTCATATTTAAATAAATTTTGCATTCAATTGAATTTAGCAAAATGGGGAGAAAAAAAGAAAAAATGCTAATTGAGGATTGCCATAGAGAGTTACTCTACACCATGGTAGATCGGTCTGTCATAGTGCATTTTATTTGCTTGCCAATATGACAGACAGATAGTTAGTCATAGTTTTAGACAGACATTAAGACAGTTAGACAGCTGGACCCACTCACAGTGTAATTTGAGCGCGCATCTTGATGGACACGAAGTTGCGGAAATTTGTCGACATTTCAGTTTTTCAATTATTTGTTAAAGTATTAAAAACAAATTGTAAAATGCATTTTTTTTTGAAAAATAAATTGCAAATTCGTTTATCAAAAATTTTTTATATTAAATATATTTAAACATTTTAAATAGATATAATATAAAAGAAGACTTCTAAGAGAAGAAGTTAAAATTTTGATTTCATGTGTATGATTTACAGTACACTTTTCTAACCCATTAATAAAACTGTAGATTCTGTAAAATATAATAACCTGTCCCATAAAGATTTTTTTTTGGCAGGTTCGAGGTATTTTAGAAGCACTTTATTTTTGTGAAAGAAATGCGGCGTTTGAATCATACCCAAAATTTGGCGGGAATCTGCCATTAAAATTCTACAATATTTGATAATCTAATACATTTTCCAAAATCATCCATTTACCTAGTTTTTTATACAACATCAACCCATTAAAATAAAAATTAGCCTTAAGTATTCCTTCAATTTTTATAAGCTGTCCATCATAAACTTTTAGGTAGGGTAGAGGCAGTTTGGAAACATTTTTTGAGCAGACAAAGCCGGAATTTACAAGAAAAGCTGACTATGATCTTCTCGGACCTAAAATATATCTGGAATCCGATTTTAAAATTTCACAAAATGTAATAATTTCCCAAAACAAAATTTTTATAATGTTTCCGGCATATTTCGGGTTAAATTGTTATCATTTTTAGGGAATATTTGCGGCATATTTCCGCCAAACATACTAAAATGGAAGTTTGTAGGTAGCGTATGGCAGATTATAAAATGTTCTGTCATTTTAAAAGCAGATTCCGGACATATTTTGGGAACGTGCAAAAACAGAAAACTTTTGGTACAAATTCTGCTTTCGTAGGCTTAAAATTTTTCGAAAATATGTTCTAAAACTTTGAAAATTTTAATTTTGGGATGCAGAAATAAAATTGATAGAATTTTTAGGAAATATTTTTGTAAAACACACAAATGATAAATGAAAAATTTTGAAATTTGTACAGCACTCCCGGCATATTTTGGGTATGACACCTATTCAGCATTCGTCTGCTTAAAATATTTCGAAAAAATGTTTCTGAGCTCTAAAAAAATTGGTGCTGTCAAGCTCTTCCCAAAATCTGTCATTTACAGCAGGTGGTCACATTTAGTGAAACTTTATAAGCAGATTCCCGGCATATTTTGGGAATGATACAACATACATTTGTCTTTCTAAAATATTTGGAAAATATGTTTCTGAGCTCTCAATAATTGTGTATGCTCTTATATTGTGTATACTCTTCCTAAAATCTTCTGTTTACAAAAGTTTGTCATATTTAGTTGTTTTTAAAAGCAGATTCCCGGCATATTTTTGGTCTGATACAAATTCCGCATTTGTTTACTTAAAATATTTCGAAAAAATATACCTGACCTCTCAAAAAATCAGTATGGTGCTGTCAGACTCTTACCAAAATCCGCCATTTACCTGTTTTTGCCTGAAATATTATATTTAAAATATATGTTTTAAAATATGAAATTAAATAATTTGCGAAATAATAAAACAAAAATTATTGAAAAATAATTATTGTCATTTTTCATTAAAGTTTTATAAAAAATCTCAAATTAAAATACTTTTTGAGAAAAAAAGTATTAAAATTTTTAAAACATAAATAAACGGTAAATGACTCCATTAGCAGCAGCCTGCGGCCAACAACTGTTGCTGGATTCTTGCTGCCCGATTTCTGTTGCTTTTATTCTTTGAAACTAGCTTCAAATAGTTGCCGCAAAAGTTTTGTGTGAATTGAAGGGGTACGGTTTGGTATAGAAAAAAAACATTATTGTCAAAAATTTTTCAATAGAAATAGCGACGCAGTTGAATGAAAAAGTTGCACAACGTCAGAGAAAAGTTGTTTGCAACAAATGCGGTGACAGGCGGCGGCAACAGCAACAGCAACAATCGCTGCAGTCCCAAGGCAACGAGCAACAACAGCAGCATCCGCAGCATCTGCAGCAACAGCAACTGTTGCTGATGATAAACAAAATCCATGGCTTTTGTGAGGCATCTACGAGTATCTTAAGCATTGTCGCTGATGTGTTCGTTGTGTCGCTTAGGCCATATGTTTTGGTCATTGGCCAAGCATTTTGACCATTTTTGGTTAAATTCAATTGAATTGAATAACGCTTTGATTAATTGCCGCTAAAGTTGATGCGGCACGCAGTTTTCCAAGAGAGGAGCAGCAGCAGCAGCGGGTTTTTGGAGGCACATTGGAAGCGCGTGAATCATACTGCGATGAATTGGTTGCAAAGTTCAGAGTTTGAGGTTAACGCAATTTAATTGATGATGTAGCCTGTTGTGGCCGAAATTTTGTTGCTGGAAAACTACTTATTGCGCTGAAAATTCAATTTGTTAAATTGAAAAATATAATTGAGGCATTCAAAATTTAATTAAATATTTAAATTAACATTTTAAAAAAAAACAAAATGAACATGGTAAAGCTGTTTAAATTATACAAGTTAAGAAAAAGAAGTTTCATTATTTATTAAAATAAAACAAATGATTTCAATTTATATCCAAATTTTATTAATTTCGAAACGTTTCCAATTCGAATTCGAAAAAAAAATTAATTCTAAAATATCAACAAAACAAATTCGATTAAATTTAAATTCAAATTCAGTTTAAATTTCCGATGGAAATCGTATTACAATTTCAATATGTTCAAAACCTTTTTTTTCACGTACTTCTATCGAATGTTATCCGTTAAAGTTTGTTGAATTTTGTTGTCACTGATTTGAAATCAAATGCATAAGTTGCTCACAACAACAAACCAAAGTAGTGTCAAAACGAAACACAACCAATACGTAGTTTTTACTTTGCGCTCACTCACTGCACTCACTGTACTTGTTGCATTTTCAGCGACAGTAGTGTCATTTGGTTCTGTTTTCAAAACATTGTATGTCTTGACACTACTTGACACCAATGAAACAAACACTGCAGTGAAATGAAGTCGCTGGAGAGACTTCAATTGCAAAATGCACTCAATATTTTAGAGTGCAGTAGTGCATATTTTGCAAAGGTAACTACAAATACATTTGTGCAAATCTCTAGTACATATCGATGTGTTCTGTCACAGTTTTTTTGGTACGAGAGACATTTTAACAAATCGAAAATAAGAAACATTGTTTAAATATTATATATTGTCATAAAATTTGAATGAAAATGAAATATTAAAAACTATAAACGATAAAGCTACAACATCAAGGTATTAAAAGTCTTCAAGACATGCCATACTGTGTAAAATATAAAGTATTTATAAATATTTAATAAATATCAATAAAAAAAAATATTTAAAACTGTAAATAATGCATATAACACAAATCATAAAACTGAAAACTCATGCACATGACAGGCTCAAATTAGGCCATAACCATGCCGCGCCGCATAAGTTAAATCCAGCGAGGCAACACCAAAATAAATAACCACCAATTCACTGGCAAATCGCTGCAATTAATGTTAATTTTTTACAATTTATTATGAAAGAAATGCGCGATTAGCTCCTGAATATTTGGGGAACGTGCCACCACCGACGATGGCGTCGACGCCAATGATGAAAAATAATAATAAAAAATAAAAATACAAACAAAACAGGCTGGCGCAGGACGTATAGTATATACAGACAGACGGACAGTACGGTAGACAGACAGTAAGACAGACTGACTGGAAATAAGACAGACATAACGTTGGACAGTCAGTCAGTCAGTCGCCAAGTTGGACGACAGTCAAAAGTGAATCCGCACTCACACATAATCGCACGCACAGTGTGACGTTAGACCAATACACAGTAAAAAAAAAGTTTAATTTAAAATGTTTTACACTCATGACATTCGCACATAGTTCATAGTTTGATTCATACCAAAGAGCAATGATTAAAATTAGTGCATGGAAAGGTATTTATAATTGTCATATATTTTATTTAAAATATTTTTTTAATATATATGTATTAGCAAATTTCTAAATATAAATTAAAGGTGTTGACTATATACAATTTTTTGTCAAATATTTTTGAATTGTTAAAAAAAAAAAAAAAAGTACCGAATGCATTGACAAAAAAAATATTGAACGTACATATAGCAACTGAGATTAATTGATACAAACTAATTAATTCTCATAATAAAATTAATTGGATATACAAATTATTTAATAGTATAAATCAAATCGTTTTTGGGTAGGTGTATATGCTAAAATATTTACATATATAGCGTATACACCAACCGACAGTTTTACAGACAATACACAGTTTTACAGTAACTACACAGTTTTAAATTCACTACACAGTTTAAAGGTACTGTGGTACTGATCATATTTAACATTGGTTCAACGCAACGCATGTTTATTCTGTTCTTCGGGTCGTTATGACTTTTATATTCTTATCTTGTATTTGTGTTTAACATCTCCCTTTTATTAAATACAATATAGTTCTACTGGTGATGGGAACGTCGTGCAAACTTCGAACAACAAAATAGGTAAGTAAAGTAGTAAATAAAATATAAATAAGTAATATAATAATTAAAAAAATCATTTTTTAATTGGTTGCATTAATTTCCTTTAATTTTTGTTCAATTAATTTATTAATTAATACAATTAAAAATTTAATCAATACAATTAAATGTCGTATTGGCGATGAAACAATTAAAAATTAATTGTATTTTGCCATATTCACACATATATATTTTCTGTGAAAAAGCAAAAACGTTAATTTTAAAAGATTTGACTTTCGAAATTTGAATTATAAAGTGTTTTGTAGTAAAGCTGAAAGTACAAATAAAATATTAGATTTTTTTCAGTGTTTATATAAAGATATATGTATGTATTGGACAGACAGACCGACAGACATTTCAGACAATATCTATGAGAGGAGGTTAATGTGCAACATTAATAGGCAACAGTTGCAATGTTCGTCGATCGATGCAACGATTGAGCGTTCAATTGATCGTGTGATCGACAAACGTATATTGTACATTATTATTCTGGTTGTGGTGGTTGTTGTTATTTTCAACTGTGGCTCTTGTTCGAGTGACGTTTGTGAAATGCCATGAACCACGTACAAATTGCTTTTTTGTATGCGCACAGAAGGCTTTTCTTCTTCTAACGAACGAATGAACGATCGTGCGCGCGATCAGGCACAAAACTCACTCCAACTGACTGACTGTCTTACTGACTGTGGGACTGACGCGGGACAGACGCTGGAATTGACCGAACTACCGCCTGGCTGACTTGGCTTATTAACGCACGTGTGAAGCGCTTTAAACTGGCGGCAAAAGAAAAAATTACAAAAAAAACTAAATATTTTTCAATAGATAAAATGAAAATGAAAAAAAAGTTGTAAAAATCGACGCAGTAAAAATAAAAAGTTCGAAATGTTTTCAATTTGTTGTATGTTTTGCTACAATACGCGCGATTTGATCTCTTGAACTTTTGATGCTGTCAGCTGTGCATGTGAAAAATGCTTTGAATGAACGAACGAACGCAGCGATCGTAGCCAACGATCGATCGAATGTGCAGCATTTCGTATTTCTATTTGTTTTCATTTTTTTTTCAATTTTTCGATATTATTTTTAATGTATTTGCTGCTAGTTTTATTGTCATTTGATTGATTGATGTTTGGGGTCAATCGACGATCAATTCATGATCGTTTCAACTAAAGGACTTTGTTTGCTTTTGGGTTTGGCTGGCAGCAAGGAACGCAATTTTATTGTCCGGTTTTTTTCTACTATACATTTTTCGTGTGAAATTTATGCATATAGGTTTTTTTAAATTCAATGATCGTGCATTTATTTTACTTAAACTTTTTCTTATTATAAAACTTGAACTTTATAAAAAAAAACAAAGCCTAACTGTACTGCCTAAGGCAAGCAGTTTGCACATATATCACCGACCCGCTTATTGTCTGAGGACGACGACGATCCTCAACGATCTTTGCCCAACCAAAATCTACAAATCTAGTTTCCACGCATTTAAACCAAACGCACATAAAGCACTCAGCCAAAGTTTTGACCAAATCTTTATATTTTTTTGTACTGCTTTTTTCTGCCGTCTGCACGATCACCTCCGCATCAAGTACGTGGGTCGCCGCGTGAGTTATGCGCATTTAGATTTTTATGTTAAGCACAACGACAACCGCTGATCACAGATGCGATCGCAACGGTTTAGAATCTTTTAGCTATTTTGCAACAAAATGTTTGCTACTTTTACTACCATTACTACTACTATTTTCTACTACCGAACATGGTTTAAAGCAATCATTCGCTGGCTGGTTCTATGTAGCAAACATCGTAGAGATATTGTCGTTGTTGTAATGAAGGAAGATCTTGCCAATGAGGAAGTTATTATAGTTGCTCACACCTCTAACTGTTGGAGCTGCCTGCCTGCCAGCCAGCAGCTCTAAGGCAGCTGATCAAAGTCGAGGCGGCGGCGGCCTTCTTTTGGCTGATCGTGGTTACAACGCATAGAACTTGTTTAGCTACAAGCATTAGTGGCGATTTTAAAGTCATGGCAAAGCATTAAAATAGTTGCCTTTAAATAATGCTCAAAAAATGAAGAAAAACGCAGAGAAAGTGCGTTTTTAATAAATTTTTAAATTCAATGGCATATTTGTGGCACAATAAACTGCTTTTTATACTATTTAATATGTGTTATTTGCCAAAATAAAATAAATAAAAGTCATCAATATCTTAAGCACACAATCTATTGCGTTAATTGCGATTTCCGCCATATCATGTTACACGTGCCGCCGCCCGCACTAATGTCGCAATAATGCCTTATTAAGCCATTAAGGCAGACAGGGCAGTTTGGCCGGCGGCAACGATAACAAGTGGATCTGGCGCTACTTGCTTAAATTTATTTCAAGGACAAGGACGTACGCGGTACGCGTCTTAGCCAAATAAACAAATCTACAGTAGTAGCTTTGAGAGGCTTTTGTTGGATTTTCAACGCGGCGGGCGAACAAGTCTAAATAGCGTATTACCACGCCATTGACTGACTGACTGATTGCCGAAGGCCCAGCGGCTATTGGCGAATGCGAAAATAATGCGCGATAAGAAAAAAAAAATATTAAAAATAATAGTGATATTTTCGAAATCACTTTAAAAGCTTTAAATAAATATTTTTTATATTTGCAAATATTAAGTAATAATAATTTAATAATTTATATTTCAAAAAATACAGTGAAAAAAATATGATTATAAATAATGCACACCGGGAAAAAATCCATTTTGAAGGCAACATATTATGTTTGCTACAATAATTCTTGAATTTCAAGACTCAAAAAATTTTTCAAAATAATATATAACCATAAATTATGAAATGAATACTAACATTATTTTTAAAATTTTGATATAGAAGTAACAGCCAATTTAAGTCGTAAATTTATGACTCCAAACATCAATATGTTTCCTGCATATATGATTGTGATAAAAAAAAAACCCATATGCTAAAAATGATTATATCCGAATGATATAATTTTCAAAATGTTTCCTGTCATTCATTAAATGATTTCTGAAATCATGTAATGATTAAAATTGTTTGTTTAGAATTCCTAATGATTGGGGCAAACAAAAAATGATAGTTAAAGGCCGGAACATTATATATCATTTATGTCAATGATGCATAAATTCTGTAACAAAATATTCAAACATAGTATATGTTTAATTGTAACCTATAACGTTAATACGTCCATCATGTTACACGATTGTTTCAAAAATATGTTTGCAACAATTATGAAATATAGAATCTCATTCAAATGATCAAAATTAAATTAAAGTAAATTTTTTACTGACTTGGTAAATCCCGTCTTTAAATTTTTCTTGGCTAAACCAATTAAATAATTCATATAACGCAATATTTTCATAAAATTTTAAAACAAACATTGCTTAAATTATGTTTCCCACTTTACCCTAGAATATGTTTCTTACTTGGCAAAACCCGTTTTTATTTCCAAAGATATAAAATATGCTAAAAACGATACAAATTCTCACTTCAAATTCTCAATTCAAATTATCACGAAAAATTTTATTTTTTACTAAATATTCAAATTTTCACAATATATTCAAATTTTCACTAAAAACCGATTTTTTCACTACAATTTTTTTTCATTAAAAAAAGAATTTTTAACTAAAAATCGATTTTTTCATTAAAAATCGGATTTATCACTAAGTCAAATTTTTCACTAAAAATCGAATTCTTCACTAAAAATCGATTTTTTTTTACTTAAAATCGAAATTTTCAATAAAAATCGATTTTTTCTCTAAAAATTCAAATTTTCACTAAAAATCGATTTTTTCACTGTTAATCGGATTTTTCACTAATATCGAATTTTTCACTAAAAATCGAATTTTTCACTAAAAATTCAAATTATCATTAAAAATTCAAATTTCACTAAAAATTCAAATTTTTTACTACAAATTAAAATTTTCACAAAAAATTCAAATTTTCACTAAAAATTCAAATTTTCACAAAAAATTCAAATTTTCACTAAAAATTCAAATTTTCACAAAAAATTCAAATTTTAACTATAAATTAAATTTTTCACTATTAATTAAATGTTCACTAAAAATTCATTTTTCTCGTTAAAAACTGAATTATTTACGAAAGTTATTCGAATTTTTTTTATCGAATTTTTACTAAAATGATAATTTTCATTAAAAATCGAATTTTTCACTAAAAATCGAATTTTTCACTAAAAATCGAATTTTTCACTAAAAATCTAAATTTTTACTAAAAATCTAAATTTTTACTAAAAATCTAAATTTTTACTAAAAATCGAAATTTTTACTAAAAATCGAATTTTTTACTAAATCAAATTTTTCACAAAAATCGAATTTTTCACGATATATCGAATTTTTCACCAGAATCGAATTTTTCACCACATCGAATTTTTCATTAAAGATTGAATTTTTCAATTATTACATTTTTTTCACTAAAAATGGAAATAAATTTTCACAAAAATATAATTTTCACTAATAATTCACTTTTTCACTACAATTTAAATTTTTCACTAAACAAAAAATAGAATTTTTACTTTGATTCTCTCCCATTATTTTAGTCGCTGCTTCTTGGCCTCTGGCGCCATTGACTTTGGCTGAATGACAACAATAGGCGCAACACAATAAAAACACATTAATGCAATAAATTGCTGCCAGCATAATGTGTGTTGTCGCAAATAAAAAAAATATCACAGTGACAACAATTATAATAACCAGAAATTTAAGGTGCGTGCATGTGACATTTGAAACGTCAAACGAACGAACGAATGAACGCGCGCCTGCGCAGCCACTTGACAGCGTTGTCAAGATAACGCCGCCGCGCAGTCACCGCAAAATACGCAAGCAACGCAGCACGTAATCGTCGAGAAGCGCTGTCAAACGTTGACAAATGTGCGTGTGTGAGTGGACGTGACAGTTGAGTACGTTTTTGAGATACGTCAAAATGCAAATTAACACTAAACAAAATAAAATTTTAAAAATAAAATTTAAATAAACAAAAAAAGTAAAAAAAAATTATAAAATAAAAGAAAATAACTAAAGTAAAAACACACAAAAATTTAACATAAAAATAGAAGAATTTAAAAAAAAAAATTGCGCATGCGCAGCAATGTGTCGCTGGCATAAATTTAGCGCCAAACTAAGATCAATCGAAAAAACAGACAGACAGCCTAAAGTCGGAAAGAGGGGCTCAAATTGACAATGATAAACGTATTTATTTGATGTGGTCTGACTGACAACATAAGCAGCAATAATATTTAAAGTCAAGGATTGAATTAAAATACAAATTGTATAATTAGTTGATGGGTATTTTATTTGCAAAGACGTGCGTTTTGTTTGTAGTGACAGCAACAGCCAGACAGAGGCGTCTTTTAAAAGGGGGGTACTGAATTGAATAAGAAGAATTGCCATACTAGAAATTGGCATAGTATATAATTTTATTTTGCGATCAGTTAACTTTTAAAGCGATGAATTCACTTTGTTATGAATTTATTTTGTGATCAATTCACTTTACTGCCTTTGTGATCTATGTACTTTAAGATGAATTTATTTTTTTGGTTTTATACGAAGTTTACTTATAGGTAGAATTACTTACAATAAATAGAGATAAATGCTTAAAACACAAATTTACCTGAAATAGAGAAAGAAAATAATTAAATTAGTAAATGATTATAAAAATGTTTGTGTTAAAAAAAAAAAACAATAATTTTAATTGATGTTAAAAATTCTAAAAAATTTAAATTTTCAATCCAAATTCAATTTTCAATTCAACTTATGACACTTTAAAAAACTCATTTAATAACTTTTTTTATTAATTTTTAAATAGTCCAATAGAAACAACACCTTTTGCACAACAGCATCTTTCCAAAGGAGCCGAATTTTAGCGCCCATCACTATTTATTCACGAATTTGAATTTTCTAAAAATTTGAATTTTCAAAAAATTTGAATTTTTCAAAAAATTTTAATTTTCAAAAAATTTGAATTTTCAAAAAATTTGAATTTTCAAAAAATTTGAATATTTCAAAAAATTTGAATTTTCAAAAAATTTGAATTTTCAAAAAATTCTAATTTTCAAAAAAAAAAACTGTCACCAATACATGCACACACAAAAACACTTGATAAGCACTTGAGAAATTTTGAAAATAAACCGAAACGAAAAATACCAAAAAAAATAAAACAAACGAACGACTGCAATTCAGCCACAAAACTGCGTGCGTTCAATTGCGCGTTCAATGAATTAATAATGAAAAAGTAGCAATCAACGCACAAAACCAAAATCGGCTACAAAACATGGATCCAACATGGGCCGCCTGCAGGCGCAACAATTAATTGCACTGAAAAGTGGCACAGAATGTGAGATGAGGCGGCTAATAAGACAAAGAATAAAATACACAAAAGAAACCCCAAACAAAAAAAAAAATTCAATTCAGAAATATTGGACACACTTTCAAAAAACATACCAACTGCGGTCGGCCCCCCTCAAATAATTCTTTGGAATTGTAATATTTTGTTACAGGCGCAAAACACCCGGATGTTTACTCAAAAATAAACAAAACGTTTGAATTTTTCAAATATTACCCCCTAATTTTGGTGTTAGCGCGACGCGAGCAACAGGCGGCAGCTGCTAGCAATAGCAACCAGCAACCACACCAGCATAATTGCAAACCATCAACAATAAAAAACAACAAATTGTAACAATCATTTGACGCATAATAAACAACAAAACACAACAGATCGATTTGTAAAAATGATCGAAACCATAACTTAGAGTTTTTGCCACCTCGATGACCTGTTGTATGGGAAGCAAAACTGTTTCGAATAGATCAAAGACATTGTTTGATTAGAGTTGAATTTATAAATATGTATAATATTTGTTTATGGATCTTTTCTTGACCCAGTATTTTTCTCTACTTAATAGTAGCCTACTTAATGAGTTTAGAAAATAAGTTTAGAACAGATCAAAGGCAGTATTTGACACATCAAGTTTTTGCTTGGCTAAACCAATTAAATAATTTATAATACACGTTATGTTCACTTAAATTATAACAAACATTCCTTAAACTACGTTTCCCACTTTACCCCAGAAAATGTTTCCTACTTTGCAAAACCCGTATTTAAGTTTTCTCTTGACTAAACCAATTAAATAATTTATATAACACAATATTTTCACTAAAATTACAACAAACATTGCTTAAATTCTGTTTAATTTAATTTAAGTTTTTTCTTTGCTAAACCAATTAAATAATTTATATAACACAATATATTTTGACTAAAATTATAACAAACGTTGTTTAAATTACGTTTCCCACCTTACCCCACAAAATTGTTCCTACTTGGCAAAACCCGTATTTAAATTTTTTCTTGGCTAAACCAATTAAATAATTTATATAACACAAACATTGCTTAAATTACGTTTCCCACTTTACCCCAGAAAATGTTTCTTACTTGGCCAAACCCGTATTTAAATTTTTTCTTGCCTAAACCAATTAAATAATTTATATAACACAATATTTTCCCTAAAATTAAAACAAACATTGCTTAAATTCTGTTTCCTACATTACCCTAGAAAAGGTTTCCTACTTGGCAAAACCCGTATTTAAGTTTTTTCTTGGCTAAACCAATTAAATAATTTATAAAACACAATATTTTCACTAAAATTATAATAAACATTGCTTAAATTACGTTTCCCACTTTACCCCTCAAAATTGTTCCTACTTGGCAAAACCCGTATTTAAGTTTTTTCTTGGCTAAACCAAAAATAATTTATATAACACAAAAATTGCTTAAACTAGGTTTCCCACTATACCCTAGAATATGTTACCTACTTGGCAAAACCTGTCTTTAAATTTTTCTTGGCTAAACCAATTAAATAATTCATATAACACAATATTTTCAATAAATTTTAGAACAAACATTGCTTAAATTATGTTTCCCACTTTACCCTAGAATATGTTTCCTACTTGGCAAAACCCGTTTTTATTTCCAAAGATATAAAATATGCTAAAAACGATACAAATTCTCACTTTTTGATACAAAACACGAGAACTCTAAAAACTTTTAAGAACTTTTTTTTTCATTCTTCTCGAAATGCAAAAGAAAAATTATTAATTTTATTACAACCAGACATGAAAACGTTGATGCCATATTAAGAAGCACCTGAAAATTGTTTTTTTAAATGCAAAAACATGTTCAAAAATTGCAATTTTCCACACTGCCCAACAGGCGGAAGCTCACTTTACCCTAGGTTTCCATACTAATTCACCGATTCTTTCTAAATCTGCCAATTTGCTTAAGTAGCAAATTATTTAATTTTTATGGTCGAAGTTTTAAAATTGTTTTTATTATTTTCACAGTATATTAATGATGAATGTTTATTAAAAAATAAATATTATAAATTCTTGTCGACGTACATAACACATATACTTTTCCGATGCTGAAGTTGGTAGCATAACAAAATCATCATTGATGAAGACACCACTATAGAGTGGGAACGCTCTTTAAGTATTTCTTTTGACATGGATAAAACATTAATCATATACGCGCTACCAAACGCGCGAATTCCTACACCACCGCTGTACGCGAATACACACAACACCGGTGCGTTGCGGTAACAGCTGTTGTTCGCAAATGCGATTGCTAATATAAAGATGTGTACGCTAATGCAGTTCTTAATTTAGTCAGCGCAGTTTTAGCAAAAAGTTAATTGTATAGATGTAACTTTTTAGTTATATTTACGATTTTTTCTGTGTAGTCTTGATTAGCGACATTTTTTGATAATTGTATTTCGTAATCGTAACAGATTAGATCAAGAGACCATGTTTTAGTTTTATCAAATGTGCTTAAGCTAAAAAATATGTTATATTATAGATTAATTTGAGGCTGCATATTTCACATTTAATTCGGATTTTTTTTTTTTGAAAAACGAAAAGTGTATATGTTGAATTTTAATATTTTAATATTTTAATATTCGTTTTTTTTATTTCTAATAATTTTTGACCCATTATTATTTTCACCTAAATTCCGTACATGATTCGTTTCGTTTATTTTTTTTTATAAAATATTTTTATTGATTGTCGCGTCACTTGCATAAATATTGACTCATTGCAAGTTGAATGCACCGTAATTATGCTGTTGCCACTAATGAGTCAAACAATTGAATGCCGCAAGTTGGTCAACGTTGGCATGGTCCGTTCGATCGCTCTGGCCCAGTTACACTTGCTCTGGCCCAGTCAGTGGAAAACGAAGTAGTTGAATGTCTGCCTGCTGGTGGCCAGACCAGGCCACTACTAACGAGCTGACCGCGCGTAAACAAATTTACAAGAATTTGTTTTTATTGAAAATTCAACAAAACAAAACTTGAAAAAAGTTCTCGCATTTTGTTTGTTTCTTTTTTATTTTTTTATTTTTTTTATTTATTTGTTTGCTATGCGTTTTGTGGTCAGTGAAATTATTGAAATGTTTTCTTTATTACGTCCACACACAAACAACTCGAAGCTGTCATAAACACTAGGTGTAGAATGTAAACATAAAATACTTGGCTACGCCATAGAATGTTTAACACGTAGGAGACTTTAAATTGAAAATTATTATTATTGGAATGAAAGTTGTAAATTTGTCAAATAATTTAAAATTAAATATGATACGCAAAAATGTCTAAGGTTCAGTTTGCAGTGCAAGTTTAAACTTAGTCTAAACTTTTGCATATTTATAAAATATCTATAGATCCTAATCAAATTGACCGAATGTATTTAAATTTTACGGAAAGAGACAATTGCTAATCAGTTAATATTATATTTTAAATATTATTGAAATGTTGACTGTAAATGAAATTACATCTAGTTTAAACTACGTTTCATTTCAAAATGGGACGAAAAATCTGAACCTAACTAAGTCACATTGATTTTTTCAAACTAACTAATTTTAAACAACGAATTTCTGAGATTAAACTACGTTTGACATACAAATCGAGTTAAACTACCACTGTATAAAATTACACCTAGTTTAAACTAAGTTTAATTTCGAAATGTGACTGAAAAACTGGAGATAAATGTATTGAGCTGGTATATTTCTTAGTGGAATAAATTATTGCAGGGACATGATCGGGAACTGATTATCATAAAATAACCAGTATCCCCTAGTAAAAATTGGCCCTATTACGAAATACATGGCTATATCATGTAATTTATTATATTACCCCAAGATAAAAACACAATAATCAATACCCATTCATGTACCTTTTCTATTAAGGATCATGCCCAGTCAACGTTGGTCTTGATCGTGAACTGATTATTGAGTTTTTTTTTTCATTAATGTAACCCGATCAATTACAGCACCGACATGAACTTGCCATGATCATGCCAAAACTAATAAGAAACATTTAATCTCTGTTTAAAACAAATTCAAAATACAATAATTAGTTTTCAATCAGAGATCTTTGCATAATTTTTATTAAAGAAATACGTATAAAATCAAAACTTATTTTTATTTTAATTTCTGTATTAATTCGTATGAATTTCTGATAAAAACGAAATACTTCGATACCTAACAAAAGTTCTTTAGAATTTATACAAAATGTACTTTAGTGCATAACGGGTTAAACAAAATTGTGTAACTTTGCAATTTGAAATAAAAGTTTATCCCAAAAATTCATTGAAGCTTAGCGGAAAAGCGCCACGTAAGTGTGAAATATTTCCGAATTATTTGTTGTTTACACCACACAAATGAAGACAGGCTATCAAAACAAGTGCCCCCCGAACGTTAGGTGGGTCCCATGCATTCAGAAAAATAATATGACTCATCGAGGTGTTTGTTTAAATAATTTAATTGTAAACGAATTAATTGTGAAATTGTAACAAATGTTGAAGCACTCAAAATGCAAAAGAAGTGATGTAGATTTGAAAATGGGAATAGCAGAAAATAACTAATATATAAAAAAATCCAAATATATAAAAAAATACTATAAAATCAATAGTTTTTTGCTAATAAAAATAGTCAATAGGATAAATTATTACTTTAACAGGTAAATCACATTAAATACTTCAAAATACTATAAAATTGTTTTTGTTTTTACATGAAAATATATATTTTTTTTGTATACTATTGAATCAATAACTTTTTTAGGATTTTAATAGGATTTATTTGGGAGTGTAGAGTTTATATTCCTATATATATGAATAAGAATGGAAATGGGAACTCGAATGGTTATCGAAATCGGAATATATATATTAATATAGATAAATATATATATGGAGATGGGTAACAAATTAAGAAGTCAATGAAAAAAAATACCATTTAATTAATAGTATATTTAGTATTAAAATTAGCCAATAGAATAAATTATTATTTTAATCGGCAAATACCAATTAATACTACAAAATACCATGAAATACTATTTAAAATATTAATTTCTAATGTAATAATTGTTGTGCGATTTTAGGGAATGGGATTTTATGGATTTTTTTTGTTAAGAGTGTAGGAGTGGGATTATGAATTGGAACAGGTATGGAAACAAGAATGGGAAATTGGTGTTAAAAAGATTGGGAATAGGAAAAGGAATGGGAATAGAAATAGAAATAGGAATGTGAATAGGAATAGGAATGTAAAAAATATACATAAATATAAAAGACAACAAAAATGGGAATTAAAGGTTATAATAATCGGAATAGGACTGGGAATGGAAGAAAAATGGGAAAATAAATGGGAATATAGTAGTATATATGAATAGAAATTGAAATGAAAACTGGAAAAGAAATTGTAATGGAAAGAGGAATATGAATAGGAAGAGAAATGGAAAAAGGAATGGGATGAGGAATTGGTAGAGGAATGGGAAGAGAAATAAGAATGGGATGACAAGCAAATGAAATGGAAATTGGAATAGAGATGACTATATGAATAGGAATGCAAATAGAAAAATAATTTGAATGTAAATGTGAATGGGAATGTGAAAGAGAATATGCATGGAACTACGATAACTAGTAGGAACATAAATATGAATAATAAAAAGAATAGAATGTGAATAGGAAATGAATAGGAAAAGGAATGGGAAGAGGAAGAGACATGGGAAGAGGAATGGGATGAGAAATAGGTAGAGGAATGGGAAGAGGAAGAGAAATAACAATGGAATGACAGGCAATTGAAATGGAAATTGGAATAGAGCTGACAATATGAATAGGAATGCAAAAGAAAAATAATTTGAATGTAAATGGGAATGGGAAAGGGAATAGGCATGGAACTACGATAACTATTAGGAACATAAATAGGAATAATAAAAAGAATAGAATATGAATAGGAAATGAATAGGAAAAGAAATGGGAAGAGGAAGAGACATGGGAAGAGGACTGGGATGAGAAATAGGTAGAGGAATGGGAAGAGGAAGGGAAATAACAATGGAATGACAGGCAATTGAAATGGAAATTAGAATAGAGAAAAATTATTTGAATGTAAATGGGAATGTGAAAGGGAATAGGCATGGAACTACGATAACTATTAGGAACATAAATAGGAATAACTAAAAAAATATGGTAATTATAATGAATGGTAATTATAATAGATATGGAAATAGGAATGGAAATTAAATTGAAAATCTTATTTGAAATATGAATGAAAATTATATAAATCTGAATTTGATTAGGAAAGTAAATGGTTCTTCATCAGGGACGCTACAAAAGTAGAGCGACAGGTACACCAAACGACGCCATATTTCTTGCCGCTCTTTTGGCATTTCTCTTCAGTAAGGTTTGCCATTTCATGATGGAAAGATATACGAATTCGAATTTCGGTAGTAAATTTTAATAATTTCGACTCGTTGTTGGCTCGTATATCTTTCCATCATGAAATGTCAAACCTTACTGAAGAGAAATGCCAAAAGAGCGGAAAGAAATATGGCGTCGTTTGCTGTCCCTGTCGCTCTACTTTTGTAGCGTCTCTATTGAAAAACACTTGAAAACCCTTGAAACCCTTGTAGCGCTCTTATTGAAAAACCCTTTATAAAGCGAATAAGAATGGAACTCGAAATGGAAATATCCCATGACACATTTGAAATATAAGTAAATAAAATGAAAAAGGAATAAAAATGGGAATACATTTAAAATATTAATCGAATTATGAATAGTTTTAAAGATATAAAAAAAAGTCTGAGAATAAAAATAAATTTTTGAAAAACTCAAATCTTCGTACAAAACCCAACATGATTTATGAAAAGCATAAACGTGCACGAACCGACATAAAAAGAAGCAAATTATTAACTACAAACCTAAAGTGGCGGCGATGCAGGTAGGTTTAGGCTGACTGCGCGCGCGTCGCGTCGATCGCCATTATAAAAATTGCAAAATTTCCCATGCTAAGAAGGTGCAGCGGCGACGATTTTGCATATATGCGCTGCAGCATCGGACGCATGCATGTCTGGAGTCAATAATTCTTTGGGCACAGCAGCATCAGCAGCGGCGGCGTATATTTGCTTCTTTTCTTTTTATAGCCATGTCTCAACGATCGTCGCGATGTTTAGTTCAACTGGCAAACAGATCGCGTTGTTGTTTGTCTGTTAGTCGGTCGACTATATGTCTGTCTGATGGTCTGAATGGTTGTCTTTAGATCTGTTCTGCTGCTGCTGCCGTCTGTTCTCATAGGGCTGAGCATTGAGATTGGCACTGGGCTTGGGACTGCGCACAATCAGCCTGATTGTCGAATTGCGAATTTGTGAACGCAATTAAAAAACCCCCACACAGCAGCAGCACCAACATCGCAACTCATCGCAATGCGCATCACAGCAACACAACACAACCCAACACGCATCGCATCGCATTGCATCGCACCGCATCGATTACTTTGCATCTGCAACCAAATCTGTGGCATCTGCGGCCACATAAATAAACGTTATTATGGCTTAAATTTTGCGGCGACGGCGAAGACGACAACAACTACGGCGGCGGCGGCAACGCATCATGTTGCGATCCGATATCGACGGCAACAAAACGACGACGACACGGTTTTTATGCACGCGACTGTCTGCAATTTGCATGCGTCGCCTTAAACACACCCCAAAGTTAGTTAAGGCGTCGCGTCGGGCAAGTTGGTCCTAAAAATCTGCGCAATTCAAGTGTAATTTTCGCCTAGAATCGCAGTCGCAGCAACCGCGCAGTCGCAACAACCGCAGTCGCAGCAACCGCATCGATGGCATGTGTGACTATCGTTGATAGCAAACGATGTGACTCATCAGCCATGTCTTCGATTTGGCGATGATCGCATCACAGTATTGCGCATGTTGCTGCCTTTAAACTGCGTCAATGCGTGGGCGATGTTGCTGGTTTTGCAGAGGCAAATTATGTTGCCATTTTAGGAAATTATGTAGATTGCATTGTCGCAGAAGTTGCTATAATGCGCGAGAAATGTTAAATCGTTATCGTTTGTCAAGCATTTAAAGTGACAAACAAACAAATAGTTGCTACAAATAGTACAATATTAAAATTAAGTTGCATATTATATGCTTTTTCATTAAATGTCATTTGATAAAAGTGACACAAATTAAATACTATTATTTTATATAAACAAACAGATTTTTTTTAATATTGGCGTATATTGGAGACACAAAAAAATGCAGTTAATCTTTTTTCTGAATAAACAATCAATCAAATGAAGTTGCATAATATATGCTTTATATGCCAATTGAAAAATGTGATAAAAAGGAAACTCAATTATTTTAGAGACACACAAAATTATAGTTAATCTTTTATCTGAAACAAATGTTGTTGCATATTATATGCTTCTGATTAAATGCCAACTTAAAATAGAAATCAAATTTTAACTATTTGATTATTAACAAAAGTTCCTCAAACAGTGTCGAATAACAGAGACTAAAAAAAACTCATTTATACAAGTTTCTAAAGTAGTAGAAAATTAAATTGAAGTTGCATATTTTATGCTTTTCATGAAATATCAACTGAAAAGTGTTCCCAAAAAAAACATTTATTTTATATAAACATTAGAATATACGTGATTAAAAATGTGACATTTAATAAAGTTTCTAAAATTTTACAATATCAAAATGAAGTTGCATATTTTATGCTTTCATCAAATGTCAACTGAAAAAAGTAAAACAAAATTCGAATAATCTATAATATAAAATAGAATAAAACTCGTATACATATACTAATAATAATAAAATAAATAGAACTGTTTAAAAAAATCAAATTTTTGATATAATAAAAATTAAAACGAAGTTGCATATTATATGCTTTAACATTAATGGCAGCTCAAATCACGCAAATACATACAAGTAAACTTAATTATGATAAGAATGATAAATAATGATTATAATGATCAGTTTAAAACAATATTTAAAATAATAAAAAAACAAAAAAATCTTGCATATTATATGCTATTTTGTTCGGTGCGAAAATCAAAAATTCTCAGTAGATGAAATAAATGAAATTTAATGAAATATACAAATCTAAAGAACGAAAAAACTAAAATAGAAATTAGTATAGAAATAAAATAACATTTTAAGAAATTCTATTTGTAAAAAAGTAAAAGAATGAATGCATATTATATGCAATTGATAAAATGTGAACTCAAACAACAATAGAAATTATGTGACAAACTAAAATTTACCTTTAATATTTGCAAATCATAAAGCCTAAAACAAAATCTATTTAATTTAATTTCTAAAAAAGTAAAAAATACAAATTTATATGCATATTATATGGCTTTAATTAAATGTCAACTGAAACAAAGGATAATAATAAAATTTTATTTAGCTTTGTTTTGCGCTAAATGTAGCCGGTTTTTCATTAGGTTGCCGGCATTGTTTTAATTTATTTTATTATTGGCAGCACAGTTTTTGTCACAATTTGCAATTAAGCGGCTTTGTTTTAAAATAAAACCAATAATAATAAAAAAAAGAACAAAACTGACATTTATAAAAAAAACGAATAAAATTGGCAGATATATGACGCGAGATACCAGTTTTGACGACTACAATGTATTGTTTTGATATTTTATATATTTTTAGTATAAAGTAGATTTAAAAAAAAAAAAAATTATAAAAAAAAACTGAATTTGAAAAATATTTACAATTTGTAATTAAAACGTCCGAATGTCTTTAAGATTTGTTTACTATAGTTGAAATTATTTCTAGTTTAAACCAAGTTTAACTCCAATATTAAATTCTAAACAAGGTATGGTCTAAAATTTAATATTTGAAGTTATTCAGTGCAAGTTTAAACCCAGTCTTCCAAATTCCACATTTTTAAAATATTTATTTAGAGTTTCTAATCAAAACGTCCGATTGTCTTTAAATTTTACAGTGAGATTTGTTAACCATAGTTGAAATTAGGTTTAGTTTAAACCAAGTTTAATTCAAATATTAAAATCTAAACCATACCGTATTATTTAGTGCAAATTTAAACCCAGTTTTTACAATTCCACAATTTATAAAATATTTATTTAGAGTTTCTAAACAAAACGTCCGATTGTCTTTAAACTTTCAGGACAGATTTATTGAAATTACCTCTAGTTTAAACCAAGTTCAAATTAGAAATTAAAATATAGACCTTACCGTTTCAAAACTCAAAAGTAGACCGATTTGGCTCATATCCAAACTCTAAATTATATTTTATCTAAAACATATTCAAAATAAATTTCGTCGCATTCTGACCAATATTTTCCAAGTTAGAATGTATATGGATAGACATAATGACATGACGAAATCGACACAACAAGTAATGCTGATCAAGAATTTCTAAATGCTGTTCTATAACTGATCACGTCTCTTAAGGAGCTTAACAATATCTGCACATACTTGATATACTCTTTACCTCATGTGTATAAAGATACGTAAAATAACTAAAAAAAAGAGATACCATAAAATCCACTGATCCTCACAGGTGTTTTGAAATATTTCCCAACTTAAGCAATTTCAAAGTCAAAAACCTCTTAAATTATCTAATGTAATTTGTAAAACTGTCTGCTTATCGCCGGCATTAAGTGACCGAACGCAGCCGCTGATACCAGTTCTTTGGTAGATCGGTTTTAAACTCAAAATAAACCCAAAGTTATTGCATTAAATTTTTAATAAATTTTGTACAGCCCTTTATGGCTGCGGCACTTCTGCGAAACTGAAGTTTTAAAAAATTGATGCTGTTTACTTTGGGCTGAATTAAAAAAAAAATAAAAATAAAAAAATCCGAAAATTAATTTCATGCGTTGATTGTATTTGAACGAACGCAGCCCGTGTAAAATGTTTATATGCTTGATTATAAATTGAGTCATTAATTTTATTTATAAGCGTTGAAAGCAAAGTCTTCCACTGTTTTGCGTTTGGTAATTTTATGATATTCTTTTCTTTTATATAAAAGTGCAGAAAATATCATAAAGTTTATTGTTTTTTTCTTCATTATGATGGTACATGCGAAGGAAACAGGGTCAACGAAAGAAGTTGTAATTATAATTATATGGTTTTATATTATAGGTGGCCAGATATTTATGATTTGATGTGATGCAATAAAGTAATGAAAACTGAAAAACTGTGTTAAACTATTTGAATGAAATACAAAAAGCTTATAAAAATGTCTTATAAATTAGACAAATAGGCCACATATGTATTTGCAACAAGCATATTATCAGTTAATTATAAATTTGATTAAATCTAGTAGCTGTCACAATTATAAGAAATTTATTAGATTGATTTTGATATTATTTATATGAATTGAGTACAATTATATTGTTACCAAACTCATTTTGAAAATTAATAAATGCAACAAATAATGATTTTAATTATATTATGCTTGCAGCAAAACACATTTTTATTTCGTGTATAACATTATTTATTAACTTCTTTGTTTATATAAATATTTTTATTTTATTTATAAAAACTTTGCTTCATTTCTGAAGAATATAATTATAATTTGGGGGTAAATTCTCTAGGGGAAAAGATGTTCGGCGATGAATTAAATGGAAAATAATTATATCGAAAAATAGATAGGGTGAAAATAATCTGTTAAACTGTTAAAGTACGAATTAGTTATTAATATGATTAAATATTTAATCAATACAATTAATTCAATAATCGTTTCAGCAAATTATTTAATTATATTGATGTAATTTTTTTTTTTGTTTTTTGTCTGTTAATTTAGTAATTATTGATTAAACATTTAATCAATACAATTAAAAGACATATCGACGATGAAACAATTAATTGTAAAAATTAATTGTATTCATACAATTTTTTGTTATATTTACACAAATATTTGTTACTGTGTAGAACTAACTGGGAATGAATTGTGTCAGAAAATAAATGTCGTAGACAAATTTTGCACCAAAAACTATCTGTAGAAATTGACTCCGAGATGAATTGCCTCATTTAAGAGTTATCCGGAAAAGCATAGACCGTGGGAAAAATTGTATTGGAAAATAAATGTGGCAGAAACATTATATTGGGGCAGAATTGTTTCGGGGTAAAGTTATCCGGAGTGGAAATGTCCCGAAAACTATTGTATCGAAAAGAAATGTCAGGAAAAAATTATCTGCATAAAAATTATCTGCAAAAAATTATCTGCATAGCCGCGGTAGCTCAGTGTCTGGACTGGGGCTGGACTGGGGCTAACAACATCTTTCATAGAAACATTTTTCTATACCGCGCTACGCGCCTGCGGCAGTAAATGACAAACCTACGAGAGTAAAACATTACCTATGAAAAGCTCTCACCCGCCGTTCGGATTCGGCAATAAACTGTAGGTCCCACCACTTTGAGTACAAATATAACACGCACAGCTCAAAATGGTGAGAGAGCTCGGCCGAAGTTCTTATAGGACTGTAGTGCCAAACTATTATTATTATTACACTACAGCTCTAAAGAACCGACACGAAAAAAAAGGATATCATCATATTGATGAATTTCGTTCATCAAACCATGATTCATTGTATTGAAGAACGATTCATAATATTGATAACTACTTTGCAAAACATCCATGTTATGAATTCTTTATCAATTTGATGAATGACCGAAAAAGTTTTCTGCAATATGAATGAAGTGAAGAATACATTTCATCTTATTAATGAACAAATACATAAAATACAACATATATGTACAACAAATTGAAAAATGCTGCTCATCAAACCAAATTTTAATCAAAATATTTATTTTCCGTTTTTTTTTTTTTTTCATACTACTCGACTTTCTCGACATGCATAAATTAGTAAAATGTTTTGTAATATATTTATTTATAATTACAAGTTTTTAGATAAAAAGTTACAATTATAAAAAAATACAATTTTAAGAAATAAAAATGGAATATAGTAAAAGGCAATATTTTAAAAATTCATAAAAATTAAACCATTCTTAAAACAATTTTTTCATGTTATTAGTAGAAAGCGGCATCTAAAAAAAACAGGATGTCTTGAAATGCCCCATTTTTACAACTTATCGGTTTAATTATAAAACTAAAATAGCACTTTTTCTACTGTTTTAACGATGCTCAAATCGAATGGATGTCGGTCATTCGTTTCCGGCATTTAATAGTTTACTGGCATTAAAAACAAAAGACAAATAATAAATTACATTAAAAAAAAACGATAAATGTAATACAAGAAAAATTATCTATTTGAAAATACTAGGTCAAATTATTAGCTTGCATTGAGTATTTAGAACGACATCTCATAGTTGGCTGGATAGAAAAACGAGGTGTACAAAGTGCGGATGGATAACTGCAAAGATAGCTAGATAGTTGGATGGATGGATGGATGGCTGACTGTATAAATGGATAGATGGTTTGACAACAAAGAAACTTGCTGTCAACAACATTTTTGCAACAAGAGGAATAAAATAAATACTATACTATATAATATTATATAAAAAAAAAACATTAATAATAGAATAAGAGGACAAAGAAAAAGTGAGTAAACAACGTAAGTAACCGATAATAATTAACCTAGTGCATGATTGACCAGACTAGTGCTGCGCAATTGCAAATAAATATTGAAGTAAAATGATAATAAAAAGAAATAATTGGTTTGCAAAGAACTAAAAAAATAGAAAAATATTTAAAAAAAAAATGGAAAAAGAAGTTGAATTTCAAAGAATTATAAAATAAATAATAGCGCGTTGTCCCCACAATGATGTAGGGTTAATAGAACTGAAGTGACTCGGGATGACGTTGTCGTGCAGTTGAAGAATCCCAAGAAGTGGTAAAGGGGAACCAGGGCTGGAATTATCTGCAGAGTACGTTGAAGTTAAGTTAACTGGGTAGTAGTGGAGTTGTTGCTGCTGGTGCCGCCGCCGCTGCTGCTGATGATTGGCACGCAAACAAACTAATTAAAAATGACACTGACAGTTGTGACAGTTGTTGGTTTGCTGCGTTGCATGTTATTTTCCACTACTTGTAATTGTGACTGTAATACTTGAAATACATGTTGTTTGTTTTTTGTTTTTTCTAGATGATGTTTATTATTTAAGTATTGTTCGAGAATCTTACGACAATAATAATACATACTACTTAAAGTAATCATCGTGCGTTAGCAATATTTGACGTCAAACGAATGCAACAGCAACATGCGTAGGTTTATCGACAATATCTGACAGCAATGGACGGACCCGTAATATAACTCTATACAGCAAGAGTCAAAGTCAATTCGTCCAGTCACCAAGTAGTCTTACAACAGCAACATCTTCGGATGATGACGACAACTGTTTTGGTCTGCAAATTAAAATGTTTCACATGTAATTGCAATTTAAAAAGTTCGCTGATTGCAATCAAGTGTCAAACATTTCAATTGTTTTAATAAGGGTCTGTCTTTCGTCTCACTTTCTTGCAGATGTTGTTGTCAGTAAAATTTGCCTCAATTAAAACTGCTGTAGGATATTTCTTTTTATGTGCAGCAGCAACACGGAAGAATATAGTCGCGTCTGTAAGTTGTGACAACTACTAAAATTAGGTCAGTGCTGCATATTTGCACGTGTCTGTCGCACGTTTGACCGTTGTCCAATGTGTCGGCAACATTTCTGGCAATTAGTATTGTGGTTGTGTACAATTTGTGGCAATTTTTACAATTTTTGAGAAAGTTTTAGTTTCATTTTGAAGTGAATTTGAGCAGGGGGGTATGTTCACTAAATGAGTGCAAAGCGGTAAAGGATGTGTTCGTAACTGTAGTAAGATTGTAGTTTATTTCAATATTAATGTATACAAAAAATATATTAAAATATTTAAAAATCTATATTAATTATTGCATTTTTAGGTAGATTATTAGATGCTTAAAAATTACATAGAAATATTTGACAATTTTACAATTTTTGAGTAAGTTTTGGTTTCATTTTAAAGGGAATTTGCGCAGGGGTTATGTACACTAAATGAGTACAAATCAGTAAAGAATGTGTTCGTAAATCAAGTATGATTCTAGTCATTTCTTAATTAATGTATACAAAAAATGTATGAACATATTTAAAAATATATATAAATTATTGATTTTTTTAAGTAGATGTTTAGATACTTACAAATTATATACAAATTAGTTTCAATTTTTGCAAGTTTTGAGAAAGATATGATTTAATTTTAAACGAAATTTGTGCATGGGCATGTTCACTAAATGAGTACAAATCAGAAAAGAATGTGTTCGTAAGTATAGTAAAATTGTAGTTCATTTCTTAATTAATATAAAGAAAAAATATATGAAAATATTTAAAATCTATATTATTTATTGCATTATTAGATAGACTTTGATAAGTTTGAAAATTATATAAAAGTTTTTGGCAATTTTTACAATTTTTGCAAGAGTTTTGATTTCATTTTGAAGTGAATTTGCGAAGGGGAATGTTCACGAAATGAGTGCAAAGCAGTAAAGGATGTGTTCGTAAATCTAGTAAGATTGTAGTTAGTTTCTAAATTAATGTTTCTAAATTAAAAATATATGAAAATATTTAAATCTATATTATTTAATGCACTTTTAGGTAGATTTTTAGATGATTAACAACTATATAAAAATTAAACCCATTTTTAAAAGAAATACCCACAAATCTCTTCGATATAAATGACTACAAAACATCTGCTAGACTTGTAAAATACCCCTAGGGTGTCTCAAAAAAGCTGTTTATTGTGTTTACTATAAAAAAGGCAACAAAATAAACTGAACCGAAAAAATTCCCATAAAACACATAACCTATTTTTATATTTTGCAGCATGTGGGTGTTGATGGAACAACGTTTAAGCTTAAAGCGTTGGCTTAAAACCTGTACAAAATTATGATGAAATTGGACGGTAAGTAATTCAATTATAACCCACTAACAATACTAAGAAACACATGACTCAGTTTTAGACAGACAGAAAGTCTCGCCTAAATGACAGACTAAATAACAGAATGACTGACTACTGACTGACGGAATTTGCCCGTTTAAGACGTATGACTAGAAGCTATAGAAACCGCAAAAATAAAAAAAAATAAACAAAACAAAAAAATAACAACAAGCGAAAGTGTCTTAAATATGCAGTCAAGCATTAAGAATGATAGATTAAGCACTGAAAATAAATACCAAACCAAAAACAATTGCAATGGCAACACTGACAATAATTTAAACACTTTTACTTGTTGTTGTTTGCTGCCCGCGGGCAAGGGGATAAAAAGAGTGTTTAAAAATAATAAATAAAAACACTGTAAAAATATCAAAAACAAAGCCCATGGCTAATTTGCGCTACAGTTTGGCAGCACTGCATGCTATGCCGCATAATTTGCGGTATTTTATGCGGCAGTTGGTGCAGAAAACAGTGCTGCCAACATGATTGATTTAGTTGGCAATGGCTGCAACGAAATTTTAGCGTAGATCTAGAGCGACAATGAAGGGTTTTGGTTATTTATAGAGAAAACATGCTTTGGTGAAATTAAATTTTCACATGAAAACAGATTTTTTAGTCTGCCTTTTGTATAAATAAAATTGATATTATTTTGCTCAACATTAAAAATATGGCAACATCGTTTGCAAAATGTCGTCGCAAATGCAGTAGCTTTGGGGGGGGGGTGTTGGTGGTTTGGTGTTGTCGCGACAAACACTATTGCGACGTGCGAATGCGCATGCGCAACCTCCCCAACACTGGAGACTCATTTAGCCGGACGCGCACGCGTTGCCACATTTAAACAGGTTTTATTGTTTTTCTTAAGCAGTAATTCTTGCAAATGTTGTTGTTGTTGTTGCAGTTTTTGGTCATAATGCGCATATGGTTGAATACAAAAACAAAAATTAAACAGCAACAAATGAAAAATTATGATGGCTCAAATTTACTTCAACCTGTTGCTGTTGCTGCTGCTGCAAGGAGCGTAAAGCACAGGCCTAACGAGGTCGTTCAGCTGCTAATTTACAGCAACAGCAACAATATTTTACAACAATAACACAAAAAAAAATAACAGCAAAAAAAAATATAAAAAAAAACAACAAAACAAAAAAGGTTGGCAACATTTAATTTCGTTTGCAAATGTTGCTGCATATATGGAACAGCAACAATTACAAAAGTTTATGTGCCACATATTTTTTATTGTTGTTGTTTTTTTTTTAATTTTTTGCTGTGCTTTTTTTCGTGCACTTTGCTAGACGTAATGGCGTCATTTTTATTGCAGTTGTTATTGCTGTTTCTGACGCTGCTGCTGCTGCTGATGCAAATACATCACGTTGTATATGTCTGCAATTTTTTTTTTTTAATTTAATTCTTTGTAGTTGTGTGAATTTTGCTCCACTGTGCAGACAACGCAAATTCTTTTACAACGAGTTTTGAAGATGTTGTAGTTGTTGTTGCTGTAACCGTTGTAGTTTATGGCGACACATGCGCAACATGTGCAACTGTTGCTGTTGGCGATGTTGTTTATTGCAGTGGTTTTGATATTTTTTTATTTTTATTTTTTTTTATTAATTTTTTATATTTTTATAATTTTATGAAATTTTATTTTTGTAGTATTTGAAATATGTTACATTCGTATTGTATTGTTGTAATTCTGTTGTATATTTATTGTATTTTAGTTTTAGTATTGAAGCATTGTATAATGTGTGTTCAATTGCTGTAGATATTGTAAAAAAATATTTGTACTATAAAGTTTTATTTAGTGTACATTGTTTGGTGTACTCAGTTTTGTAGAACTTTATTTGTACTTTTTTTTGTACTTTTTTTGTACTTTAGTTATTCCTAAGTTGTAATTATAGTAATGCATTTTTTAACATTTCGTTCTACATGTGAAGGTCTTTTGTTATATTCTATTATACTCTTATGGTATATTTGTTGTACTTTTGTAATTGTAATTTTGTTGTACTCTTATTATAATTTAGTTGTACTCTTATTGTACTTTTGCTGTACTCTTATTGTACTAATTTTGTTTTATTCTTATTGTACTTTTGCTTTACTTCTCATATACTTTCGTTGTACAATTATGGTACTATAGTTAAATTTTATCTGCACTCTATTTTATTATTGTATTTTTGTAATCGTACTTTTATTGTACTCTTATTATAATTTCGTTGAACTCTTATTGTACTTTTGTTCTATTCCTGTTGTACCTTTGTTGTACTCTTATTTTACTTTTTTTGTACTCTTATTGTACTTTGTTGAACTACTTTTGCTTTACTTCTCATATACTTTTGTTGTACAATTATGGTACTTTTGTAGTACTTTTATAGTACTTTTGATGTACTTGAGTTGTACTAAAGTTATATTTTATCTACACTGTAGTACTGTTTTAAGTTAGTTATACTACTGCAGTCATTGTGTAGTACTTTTTTAATATTTTTACTAAACCATTTTTGGTTCGTTTATTGTACTTTGTTGTACATTTGTAGTACTTTGGCAGAAATATTGATGTAATTTTGTTGTACTTTTTTTTGTTTTCCTTTTTTATTTTTTATTGTAGGTACTTTAAATGTATTGTAATATCGGTGTATTTTTAATCTATTTTTTAAATATTTAATTTGTACTTTGTGGAACTTTTATTGTGTTTGTGTTCTTCTTTTATTATTCTGTTATTGTATTTTTTACATTGTTGTATCTTTATAGTACTTTTTGTATACCTTTGTTGCATCTTTATACTTCCTGTGTACTTTTGTTATACTTATTGTGTATTTTTTTAAAACATTAGTTGTACTTTTCTTTATTATTACTAATTTTATAATAAAAATAATGTTTTTAACTTTTAGTTTTTCTCTAATCCATCTTTAATGTTATGAGTCAATCAAAAAAAAAAACAAAAATTGTGAAATACTTTAAATGCATCATCAATTTAAGCTCAACATAGGTACTTAATTTATTATAAAACAAAATGTTTGAAGACGATAAAAAATAAATCAAAACAAATCATAGTGTCTACGTGCGCCATTTACACCCAGCGGTAAAAATAGAAAATTTTTCAGAAATAATTAAATTTTACAAAAAAAAAAAAAAAAAATAGATACAAAACGCAATAATGGTAAACAATTCTACATGACATGAAATTGAAGGTTGAATAAAAAAATTACAGACATTGAAGGAAACGTCAACTTTTTGAAATTTGTTGAATTTTGTTTTATGATACCGTAGAAAATTGAGTATAATTATCAGAATTTTTTTAAAGAAATAAAATCATTTATTCGTTTATTTTTAACGTAACGTTTTAAATGTTTAAAAAAGTAGTAAAAGATACAAAGTAAAGTGATGTATTCGATTATGTTTGATTATGTTCGAAAATATAAAAATTGAAATTTGTAGGTAAAGTGTTTTTCAATAAGAACGCTACAAAAGTTTTTTTCAAGGGTTTGCCATTTCATGATGGAAAGATGTAAAAGCCAACAATGAGTCGAAATTATTAAAATTTACTACCGAAATTCGAATTCGTATATCTTTCCATCATGAAATGGCAAACCTTACTGAAGAGAAATGTCAAAAGAGCGGTAAGAAATATGGCATTGTTTGCTGTCCCTGTCGCTCTACTTTTGTAGCGTCCCTGTTGAAAAACCCTTTATTAATAAAAACGTTGGACTTTGAAAATTTAGAAATAAAATTAAAGATTTGCTCAAAACATGGAGGCTTGCTTAAAAGTAAATACTTGTTTTTATTAATACGGCTTAATATGACGGGATCTAAAATTTGGGAAATGATCAACACAAAATACATATTTTTAAATTCATATTGTCGATGATAATGCAATACCGATTATCTACATTTTGGACTACCGCGTCCAAAATTAATTTTCTAGAAAACCCATATTTATTTATCTACATTTTCGAATACCGCATTTCGAATATAAATTTAAATATTTCGCAAAAGATAATCGATCGCAAATTTATATGAACCACGTTTATGTTGAAAACACTATCTTTTATTTATTCTAAGAAGAAGAAAAAAAACTATTTTGAGTCTCAATTCCGCACTTACTTCATCCAAAATTTAGTAAGTCATTATTGTCATTATCAGTCAATTAAAATCGGATTATAAGACAAAATTAGGCGTAATTTTCACAGGTAGGTGAGCGGTTTTGCTGTATCGTCGACATATTAAAGGTCATCTCAATATATTTCAATTGATATTTCAATTGTGCTTGTGCGTAAACTACTTTTTAAGATAAACGCAATGAAGTTATCCCATTTTGTGATTTTTAAACCATTTATTCACTTTTAAGCTGCTATATTTCGGTAACCATAAAACACAGAGGTTCAAAATTTTGAATTTTTCTCAGTTGATGTACTTATGAATATTAAATTTTATCAATTTCAAAGAGAATGGCTATTGGTTTGGTGTTGGTTTAAAATCGAATTTTAAATCTTTTCAATCGAATGTTTTAACGAATTTTTAAGGCATAGATTTAATTATTTTTTTTCGTGCATTTTATCCCGCTGGGTTTATCGCGTGCATGCTCGCCGGCATGTGTATGTGTCTGTGTTAGTCTGTCAGATATCGATGGGCCAATTTATTAGGTATATCGGCAAAGTGCGGCGGCGGCGGCTCCAGCACATTAGCGGCGACATAGACACAACAACAACAACAAGAAATACAACGACATTGCTATGCAGCAATGCAACGAATCCAATGAATTATGAGCGCGCTGCTGTTGACCATAATGACAGATTAGCAGCAGCAGCAGGCAGGCAGTTAGTATTCTTGTTGTTGTTGCTGCTGCTGCTATTTTCGATGCGGGGCCTAAGGGGGAACCCATTTAAAAGGCAGGGCGTTAGAATAGAATCGCCTACATTTCAAAGGCTTTGCGTTTAGCAGCGACTTCTAATCGTTTGTTGAACCCGTGTGGACGTTAAAGACACCGACAGCCACAACGACGATGGCGATGGCGTTGAACAGCGCCGTGCAACAGCGGGTGTTGGAATTAAAAGCTATTGTTGTTGTTTGTGTGACTGTTGTTGTTGTTGAGTGGACGGACGGACGTACGGGGGGGGGTTAATGTGGCACAGCGTGTGCGCAGCGGGAAAAGTGGCTAAATGAGTGCCGCAGGCGAATTTGTTTTAAACCATTTTATTTAAATACTTTTTTTAATAATTTTTTATGTTTTTTTTTACTTATTTTGTTAAATTTTATATTCAGTGAGTTTTTCTTGATTTAATTAGACAGATTTTTTTTTAAGTAAAGTTAGTTGGGGTAACAGAAATTTCTTATACACCCTTCAAATTTATGGACCAAAGCTCACTTTTGGAGACGTACAAATTTTGAACTCAATAAATGTTTTTTTATAGCTTTTTTAAATACATTTTTGTTTTTATTAATCAAAGAAAATTTTGTTTTATTCATTTCTGTATAAATTTATTTTGAATAGCATTTCTAATAGCATTTATTATAATTTTATATATTTTTAATTAGATTTTTTAAATTCATTTGCAAAACAAAAACCTCTTAGTTATGTCCGTTTTTAAGCCGCTTTAAGTTCGCCTCTCTACGGACTGACTGAGCCGTTTGTCATATTTCAGACTCTCGTGCGTTGAACGCATTCGCCTACGTAACGTCGCGTAAAGCGTCACGTCTCTTCGCATCGGTGGCGCGTGTTTTGTCAGGTTTTTCCACAGTCACTAGAATTGTTTTGCTGTGATTTTATTGCATTTTCGGCGAAACTGCTCAATAATGAAGTGCGTTGGCTAATAAGAAGAACAGCAATAAATTAAAAGAAATATAAAAACCGAAACAGTCAACCTAAGCAACATGTGTTAGAAAGTGACAGCATGTTGGCGTGACCAGTGTCACGCGAACGTGCGTAGTTGCCGTGACATGTCTTTTGCATTGAATTGCGTCGCGTCGTAACGTAGTCGCGTCACCGTCACTGTCACACAGTCGCTGTCAATTGTCATCAAGTGGTCGCGGTGACTGCTAAGCAATGCCATGCCGTTCGACAGACGCGTCGCACGTTCTGTTTTTGTTTCATGCGTTGCCACCTCGTCGTTCATTGCACTCAAATTTGCAAATTTTTATTTTATTTAAAATTTTATTATTCTCAACTACTTACTGTCAACAGTGTCTCTGTGTTATATATAGGCTCATGCTATATGATTCAATGATTAAATTATTGACAGCGAGTCCGTTTTGATTTGTCTACAGTTCGCGCATTTGAATTGTCAACGAAATACCAAACAATTGTGATTTTAATTGAATTGTTTTCATTGCGAATTATATGTTAAATGTTCAATTGTTCTGATCTACATTTTGATTTATGCTTCAATTTTCAATAAAATCTAAATTTTTTAAACGAATTATTTAATGTTATTTAATATCTTCTATATGTTATTGATACTAATTACACTTAATTTTATAATAATTTTTTTAGAATTATAATCTTCAATATTTTCATAAAAATGATAAATAAACTACTTTGCAATCTACATTCTTGAAAAAACAAATCTCGCTTAGAATATGTGAACTCTAATATAATCTGCAATGGCATATTGTGATCTTTAGCTATTTTTTAGTGATCGATCATATGAAAAACCAGCTTGAATACGTAAAACAAGTCTCATTTTATATAACATAAATGCATTTCCTGATTAATGACAAACAGTATCTCTAATAAAAATGATCATAAATGATCAATCATTGTTTTCTTCTTCTTTTTAAGTTTTAGAAAAAGATTTACACTTAGATTTAAAATATATTATATAATGCAAATTATAGTGATCAGAATAATATTCGTAATTTTATATATGACAAAACTTGAAAATAAACATTCCTAGTAGAAATTTGCCTTATTAGGGTAGAAATGATTATGACCAGATCATGTTGTTCATATAACTGGTCGGATTATGACAAGGAACATATAAAATGGTCATTTCCCGATCATGTCCCTCGATCATGTCCCTCGATCATGTTCTACTATGAATGATTAGGACTAGCTTTATGGTATGTATTATGTAGAAGCTACTTCATTTTAATTCAAAAATAAAGATCTGCATATTTTTATGATCTACACATTATGATCTACATATTGTGATCTACGCATTATGATCAACATATTATAATTGACATATTATGATCTGCTTATCATAATCAACATATTATGATCAACATATTATGATTGACATATTATGATTGACATATTATGATCTGCTTATCATAATCAACATATTATGATTGACATATTATGATCTGCTTATCATAATCAACATATTATGATCAACATATTATGATCAACATATTATGATCCAGATATTATGATTGACATATTATGATCTGCTTATCATAATCAATATATTATGATCTACACATTATGATCCAGATATTATGATTGACATATTATGATCTGCTTATCATAATCAACATATTATGATTTACACATTATAATCTACATATTATGATAATTCAAATTATGATAAAAATATTACGATCAAAGTACTCTTGATAATTGTTTTGATCAACACAATATGAGCTACATTTAATGATCACTCTTATGTTAAACATATTATTACCCACACTTTAAGATATACATATCATTATCTACATAAAACGACATGGATGATTATATGAAATCCACATGTTGTGCGCTACATATCATGATCTACAAATTATCTTCATATTATGATCTAAATACTTTTGATAATTGTTTTGATATATATTATATTATCAACATTTTATGATTATTCATGTTCTTCATTTTATGATCTACATATTATGATTTACATATTGTGATCTACATATTTTAGTCTACATTTTATGATCTACATATTATGATCTACATATTATGATTTACATATTGTGATCTACATATTGTAGTCTACATTTTAAGATCTGCATATTATGATCTACATATTATGATCTTCATATGATCAATTTCATATTATGATCTTCATATTACGATCTTCACATAAATTAGTATATTACATTGTAAATATTATATCATAGATCTACATTATAATAATGTTCATATTATGATCTACATAATTATATATTATGATTTAGATACAAATTATATAAATAAATTGATTTTTGAAATATTACAAATTTAAAATATATCTTATGTATAAATAATAAAAGTACATAACTCTGTATCTTCAAAATATTACCAAAAAAAACTTTTAATTGTTCTATAATTGCATTCATTTTTGTTATATACCTCAAATACCGTGACTCGTTTGCCGATCTTTTTACAATCCAATTAACAAGCTACACACACAGCACCAGCCACAGTCATTAACAGCACAAATGCCGCACAAAGGCACGCCTAGCACTTCCAACAATGCCACCCAAACAATCACTAGACATAGGATAAAATGTTGAGAACATTATAAAAAAAATAAAAGAACAAGAAGATTAAACAAAAAAAAAATTGCAAAACAGTCCCACAACATGACGCAACGCGCGCCCAGTTTTTTTGATAAAAATCTTAATAGAATTTCTTCGACAACTTGGCAGCACTGGCAGGCTCTAGTACAACATATCGAATAGGACAACAACCAGCCGGCATATAACAAGCAGATATCAATCAGTAATGAATGTGAAAAGAATTGCTTACAATTGCCATGTTTTTCATGGGCATCACATTTACAACAAGTTAATATAAATACGCTAACAAGATTTGTTGCCGATCGCTGTGATCTTCAGAGTTGATCGACGCAATCCGAAGGAGACGACGGCGCAGAAGACGGTCGTAGTCTGAAGCAGACTAACTACTCAAAAGTACTAGTCAAAGTAGTACTTAAAATAGTGTCTGGAGCGTAGTATGGAGAGCCAAAAAGCGTGCGACTTGTAGAAAAATCATGTGGCAAATGTAAAAATAACTAAAAGATCATGGACGACGATCTGTGTGACCAATACCGGTGTAAAGCATAAAAACCGCATAGACATTTCATTAGTATGATATAAAAAAAGTGAGTTAGTAATGTAATTAATCAAGATTCTCTTTTATAGTTGTTTCTATAATATACGAGATTATTCAAAATGTGTACTTCGATCGCTATTTTATACGTTTATCTTGGGGCAAATCGAAAAATTACTTATATATAATAATATCTATAAAATCGTATTAATGCATTATCTCCAACGAAATTTGCAGGAGTATACCGAAATTTCTTCGAAAAACGAAACATACGGGCATTTTCCAATTTCTCGATTTCAAACACGATATACATTAAGTATTGAACTCATTCGTATCTCAAGTTTAATCATATTTAAACCGAATCTCATCTCGTCATCAAACTTATCTCGTATTTGGATTAGTTTTACACTTTATGATCTCTAAATTTCTCAGTATGCCATTCGTTTCGATATCTTTACGAGATCAAAGCGAGTAGATGGAGAAATAACACGATATCGGACCCATTCTCTTAACGATATCAAACCTCAAATTGGACCTACATGGTAGGTAGATATCGTTGTGTTCTATTGGAGTTTTTTCAGTACGGAAAATTGTTTGAAATCGGAACGATATCGAAGAAAAAATAACCAAAATTCGATATTGCTTCGAAAAATATTGCTATACCGATGTCATGAATGTTTAAATATCGTATCTACTCCTTACATTTGAATGTAAAAGAAATTTTAAAAATTAGATGCGTTTTAGCTGCGACTTCGAACTTTTATATGGAAGTTCGTTCGAGAAAGCTTCGAGCTATTGAAGACCTCCGAGACATGACAGACTGGAATGATACTTTTTATCGTAGCAGGACACTTACCCGAAAGCCATTACCCCGAAAGATTGATACTTGAAGCCATTTACCCGACAGACATTTCCCCGAATGGACATTTCCCCGAACGGCCACTTCTCCAAATGTACATTTCCCCGAAATTGACACTTCCCCGAATGAGCATTTTCCTGAAATGGGCCTTTCCCCGAAATCGACACTTCTCCGAAATGGACACTTCTCCAAAACTGACATTTCTCCAAACTGACACTTCCGGGGAAGTGTTGATTTTAGGGAAGGGCCCTTCCCCGAAATCAACACTCCTCCGAAACGGACACTTCCCCGAAAAGGAAACACTTCGGGAAAATGCATGGGGAAGGGTCCATTTCGGGGAATATCTATTCGGGGAAGTGTCCATTTCGTGAAAGTGCACATTTCGGGGAGATGTTCCTTCGGGGAGATGTCCATTCAGGAAAGTGTCCATTTCGGGGAAAAGTCCATTCGGGGAAATGTCTCTTTGGGAAATGTACGTGAACCCTTTTTATAGTTCTTGTACCGAATTAGAATCCTTATCTCTAACTTTCTCTCATTTTTCAACTAGTTTGCATCTCGAGTTCAATATCATCTTAATGTAAATCTCATTTCGTTAAAAACAAGTTTAGAGATACTTCTTGAGGTATTTATTATGTGTCAACTACACAAATTTCAATACATTTTTCAACATTTCGAAGATCTCCACTTTATTTTTAATTTCTCTTTGTAATGTATATCTATTTTAAATTTGATTTTCTAAATATTTTCAGAGTAAGATCGTGATTTTTTCTTCTTCTGTACATCTCTACGTCTAAATATTTAAGCATTAGATATATGCGGAGGGAGCTATTATACCAGAGAGTGCCCGTTGATCAGCACATAATTTTGATGATGATCAGCATTTAAAAAAAAAAATCAATTTAAGTGCAAATAGCCGGCAAGCATGTTGCATTTGCATAATGCGACTTTGGATCGCGATCCTCTAATAAAACGTAGATCTGTGGTCTTTAACGATGAAACACCCGCTGCGGCTGCGCACATGTTTGCTGTTGCTCTTGCTATTCCTATTGCTGCTGTTGCTGTTATGGTTGTTGCTGTTGCTCTTGTAGCTGTTTTGTTGTCATTACAAAACCTACAACAATAAGGATGCTTGTTAGTCTGTTGTACAACAACTTCATAGCGCATAGTTGAAGATCAACACAGATCAGCAATAAGCAACATGCGTATGTGTTGCAGAGGACAACAGCAACATCATCAACAGCAGAAGCAGCAATATCATCTACAGCAACAGCAACAGCAGCAACATCTTCAACAGCAACAACATGACGATCAGCAGCAACATCATGAAGATCAACATCGTTCGACGTTGTCATTTTTGTTAGCACAGGGCACCTTGACTAAAAGACTAAATAACGTCAGGGCATTGCCAGTCAAGTCAGTTAGAGAAGTAAAAAGGGTTCCGCATATGAAAAATGCAAAAAATCAAACAAATTTAAGTCGGCATATTTCACATTTGGTTCTATACATTAAGCTGTTTCTTAGGGAAAATTATAAAAAAAATATATATATTTTTTGTACCCTTTTCAAAGGCAACTTAATGCGATTTACTTGAAGCGTTCGATTGTGTGCCTGTCATACGCACCTCGTACCACTCACGCACGCACGCATGACCACCGTCTGGCTGACTTGACTACCTTGCCTGCGTCTTATAAATTTATAAATTTCAATAATAAAATTCTTGATTAGCATCGATAATTTGTACGGACCTCTCTGACGGCCTAGGTTCTTCGCGTGTGAAGTCGTGCGACGTTCTGGAACTTTTGCGCGGACGCAGAAACACAGAGACCATCATGAGCAGGTCTCTTGATTACCTAGACGATATAGTAGGGTTGCCTGTTGTATTCTTTTAAAATTGCTGCGATGTATATCTAAATTTGATGAGGCAAAACCAAAGAAAGAGTTGCGAAGAAACGGAGAAACGAGACTCTATTAAATTAAGACAGCTGGATAACTATAATCTCAAACAAATTGTTTCTTGCCGTATTTTCTTCTTGCATATATTTCTTCTCGTTTTTCTTGTATTCTTATCTCGCCGATAGAGGTTCATTTTGTATAGTTTTGTTTTATAGCATTGCTATATAGTATTTCTACAGTCTTCTGAATTTCTAAATTTTTCGGAAATCGCTTAAAGAGTTTTGAAGAATGATAGCAAGTCAAAATCATTTCACGTTTACTCAGGTCTCATTTAAAAAAAAATGGAGATTTCAGTTATCGATATTAATTCTGCTTTCTTTTTTTTATGAAATGGTACTGTTTCCTTCCACTTATAGTTTTTGAAAATATATTGAAAGTTTAGTGTGTAAATTCGTTCTGCCAGTCTGGCAACTCTACATTCGACATACCTCATAATCACCAACATTGCATAAGTAACAAAAAGAATAAGAGGTATAGACAACACAAAACCACAAGCGCGATTCTGCATGCATGTCACCTCCATAAATAGGCTTCCTTGCAACGCCTAAGATGGTGCCAAAGAGGAAGTGGTTCAAGTCGACGAAAAAAGGTCGGCGGAGGGGGATAAATTGTGCTTACGCTTGAGCGCGTCAAGTCTATTAAATTCCTGCTGAGCTCGTAATGAATAGCAATGAATGCATGCTTAGTGCAAATGCAAAACTGGACAGGTTGGCAGAAGAAGTGTAAAGGAAGGAAAAGAGAAAGGAAGACGGGAGAAGAAGACCGAACGAACGTAAAAGTAGTTAACAGTGAAGAAATCTAAAGATTTTACGGGATAGGTTCGGCACCGTGGACAAAGAAATGAACTAAGTGAAATAAGAGGCGAAGAAGAGAAAGAAGAATATGCGCAGATAAGAAAGCTCGAAAGCGTGGAAGATTATTAAGGAAGAACTACTCTGAGGGAAAAGTTGTCAATTACTCTAAGATGACTTATCACGTGACTGGTGAAAATAGGACTAGTCACTGTTCTAGTCGAAAGGTAGGAAGAATTGGATCTTGCAGTTCTGTGATAGGGTGAAAGGTCTGTGATAAGGCTTAAGGTCTGCATTAGGTGTTAATTGACCTCTCCCTAGGATAACGTCATGTTAAAATTGCCGGTTGGTTTCATATAAAAGAACTAGAACTTGGAACGGTTAACTATCTCCGAGGAACCAGTCATGTGCCTAGTCTAAGACCATTTCGATTCACCGTAGGTTAAGGCTAAGAATATACGATCATAGGAAGAGCATATGATAAGTAAGGAAAAATAGAAAATATGACGTTTTATTGGAGTACTTATATGTATTATGGATAGGTGTACCGAATGTTATTTTTATATATATTACGGTCGGAGTAAGCTATATTTACAAAAGATCGCAGATCGATCATGCCTATTTCCAATACCCGACTGCGTAGGTATACAAATAATCTATCTTTTGAGTTCCAGAGATCTAGTTCTTCTGGAGCTTTCAAAAGAAAGACTTACAGAAAGACATCAAGACAGACACACAGATGAATAGACAGACGCACATCAGTTAAATCCAGGTGTCGCTGATAATAAAAATATACTTTTCCATACCGGACACGCTTTCTTATTCGGTTTTCTCAACCGTTTAGTCGATTTAGTAAATATGTAGTTTGGACTACAACCAATTTCTAACAGTTTTAGAACAACTTAGTACAGACTTACAACCATTAGGAGTGTGTATAGGCTAATATTTCATTCGATAACCGAATATGGTACTTTCGGCAGCACATTTGTAGACAATATTATTTAACCGAGTGAAGTTAGTTGATACAATGGAAATTAGGATTGTTGTGCCGGCGCTTAAAAAAGACACTGGCCTAATGTTTATTTTTATTACTGCCGGCACTTTAAAGCGAAAAGACTTTTCAATGATGATTGGATTATATTTCGGCAAAACTTCATATTTATATCCATAATTCTAATTTGACATTCATTTGACATAACTCTTTTGACATTTAAAACATAGAATAGCACATAGTAATGTGGATTCGGTATCCTACACTAACTTTTTCTTTCTTCGAACCTCATGCCAAAAGTGGATTTTTCTGTGTGTACAGGAGAAGATTTCAGCAGGTCCAAACTTTATATAATTTGGAAAGACTCTTGCTATCTCAAACAAACTCTATTTCTAGGTAATGCAAGCACTTTCAACAGTTTTCTTATATTTTCAGGCATTAATAAATGACTATTTTCTTAGCAGGAATAGTAGGCGTGAATCATACTAGGTTTTTTGTGCTTTCTTCTACTGTTTTTTGTTTTATATGACTCTTTTTCTTTTAACCAGAATAATTCTTTACGCGTTGGATGCGTCTGTACATTTTTACGATTATTACTACAGACTGAGACGATCACTTAGTCATCATCAGCAGTAGTACATACGGTACGTAAAGCCGAACGAAGTCTTTGGCACTGACACTGACTCTGACACGGTCTCTGACTCAGGGATTTCCATACACAGCGAACGAACGTGTTTATTTGTCGGTTTTGGCCATATTTGTATTTCGTGTTATTTCATAATAAAGAAATCAATTTAAAGTGCGAGTCATCAAAAACAAAATTCGCAAAATTGCATTAATAAAAAATTATTTACTTCCTTTTAGGTTAATGAAATCTGTAATTGATTTTGTCAAAAACACACAGAACTGAAACTGAGTATGAAAAATGAGCTCATTAAACAAAAAACTGGTGTGTACAAAGAATTATAAAAATCATTCAAATTCTTTATACAAAATTAAGATGTATAAAAAAAACGAATTGGATATTTGTAGTGTGACAACTCATTTGAAATGCAAAAATCAAGGACATAATATATAAAACGTCTACCAATCACAAAAGCACTTTGTTTAGCATCAGAAGCAAATAAATTTGCATAAGAATTTGAAAAAAAAACAAAAATATTTAAAAATATCGACAATATATATACTATATAAAATCAAAGACAAGGTAAAAAAAATATATATTTATTAAAAATTCAACAGAATTCACAATAACGCACAGAATCGTGCAAAAGTTTAACACGTAGTACGCGCCATCGTCTAAATCGATCGCTTATGACTTTTTTTTGTGTTGACTTTTTTAAGTTAACTTTTTTTTTTTGTTTTTCTTGAGCTGTACCACCAACGGAAATACAATAAGTGTTGGTGGCCATTGACTCGTTGGTCGTCAAGGCATCACCTCACATACGCTGTTGTTGATCGCGATACAAAAGAAATATATACAATATATATAAAAATTTGTAAAGAAAAATTGTGATTTCAGTTGTTATTGCTTTTCACCTAAACATTGGTGTTAAAAGTCGATCTTGATCTTGAAAAAAAAAACACCGCTGTAAACAACAATAAAAAGTCTGTAGTTTTTGTTTTAAAATGTACCGTAAAAAACACGTGTAAGCTCACAAATTGGCACAGTGTTTGAATGGTTTTGTAATAGGAGAAATTTTGTTTGAATACTTTAGACAAATATGATATTTGCATAGGCTTTGTGTTGTGTATTTGATTTGCGTTATTATATTTATAAAGATTTCATGTTATTTTTATAAAATATGTATTTTTGAACTCATAATTTATAATTGATTAACTTACCTTTCAAGTGTTTCTGTGTCGATGGTATTTTTGATTAAATCAGAGAAATCTTTAATCTGTAAAAATAGAGAAAACGAAAATCGATTAGTTTTTACAAATTATATAAAGGGTTTTTCAATAAGAGCGCTAAAAAAGTTTTTTTCAAGGGTTTTTCAACAGGGACGCTACAAAAGTAGAGCGACAGGGACAGCATCCGACGCCATATTTCTTGCCGCTCTTTGGACATTTCTCTTCAGTAAGTTTTGCCATTTCATGATGGAAAGATATACGAGCCAACAACGAGTCGAAATTATTAAAATTTACTACCGAAATTCGAATTCGTATATCTTTCCATCATGAAATGGCAAACCTTACTGAAGAGAAATGTAAAAAGAACGGCAAGAAATATGGCGTCATTTGCTGTCCCTGTCGCTCTACTTTTGTAGCGTCCCTGTTAAAAAAACCCTTTAATATATAAGAGTATATTCAGATATATTCTTAGAAGTATAAAAAGATCAAATAAACTACAATTCTTTAATATATATACTATTTTAAAATAGTATATTTGGAGATAGATACCTTTTATAGAACAGATTATTTTGCAATATCTTTTGCAATATCCTATTAGCAGTAGAAATTTTACCAAATAGGGAAGACTGGATTATGGCTAGATCATATATGTCATATAAACGGTTGGATTATGTTAGGACTACACACAGAAAAAAGTCCTCCTTTGGCATGAGATTAATTGAACAAACATTTCAGTGTTCGAAAATCGAAATACATTTGTTGTAACCTCATGTTATTAAAATGAACGTACCTTATTTTACTACAACCGAAATGTTAGTTCGCGCAACCGAAATATTAGTCCGCGCAACTGAACATTCGGTTGCCGTAAACTCATGATTGCATTTATAATTTAATTTTTAATTTCCAGCCAACAATTATAGATACATACAGAAATAAAAAAACGTAAAAAATGTTCACAAGTCCAAATCAATATTAAGTAATTTCTCGAAATAAATACATAACAAATAATAAATCAATTAATTAATTCAATACAAATTGCTTTCTATAATATAATAACTTCGTTAAAATAAAATGTCTATTGGAGGTTTAGAAAACCTTATGCTCACCGACTAGGAGGTTGCGACAACCTCATGCTCACCGATTTCGAAGGTTTCAAAACTTCACAGACACCGATTTCGAGATTTCCACAACCTCATGTTCACCGTTTAGAGGTTTTCACAACCTCATGATCTGCCTCATGGAGTTTAACACAAACTCCACCGACTGGGAGGTTGCCACATGCTCATGATCACAATCGGATTAAGAAATTTATGCAACTACTTTAAAAGTTTTTGCCACAATCGTATAGGGCAATTTTCGGTAGGGCAATTTAGTTGGTTGCCGCAACAAATCAATTTTCTGTGTGTATGAACCGTTCAATTTTCGTATCAGAATTGGATTGAAGTGTTTTAGGCGTTAGTAACAATACAATGATCGTGGAATTTATACATTTTCTACGAGTTTAGGGAAAATATTTTCATCGCCAGATTATTCAAGTCATGTAACATGACGGGGTTGACCAATGTTTAAATTATAACCCTAACAAAATTCCGAAACGGTAAAATAGAATACTCAGATATAATAGCCCTAGTAGAAATTTTGGTAGGACCATGGTCATGAAGTGATCCGTATATGACAAGGCCCATAATGTCCTAGTAACGCAGTGTCCTGATCATGTACTGACCTCAGGCCATGATCATGTACTGATCGGGCAAGTCCCCATTTTATTATTTACCCGACAATTGCCTTGTCAGAGCCCGAGCATAATAGGGTTTCTCTAATTAAATCTCGATCATTGTCTGATGTCATTTCGTTTTGAGGAACAAGTAATGTAGCTATGATCGGGAACATTGACTATTTGATAATGTAAACCCTGGTATGGTAAGAATGATAAGGGCATTCAAAGGCAATGATCATATTTTCTCTAATAGGGCTAACCCAACAAAAACCCGATCATTTCCCGATGGGCGCATCAGGCAAATTTCTACTAGGGAGCAAGTACATAATTCAGATAATTAAAAATGGAATGCTTTTTTAACAATTAAATTTGAACATTACTGAATTCTATTGTATCAATTCTGAATGTAATTGGTTTCTTTTGAATCATATTACTACGCACAGTTCAATGAGTTATCTACCCTAATAGGAATTTTCCCGATGCTTCATGGAGAACTTATGGGGTTTTCTTCAAGTAAACCCTTTTAGAGTAAACATGAACATTGGCTTATTTACCAGACCTTATCATGTTCAATGATCAGAGCTATTTTATTTTATTCTCACAAGAAATTTTCCATCGGGCAGTGGTAAAATTCTAATCAGGAAAAACACTAATGTTTTTTTTTTTCAACCTAATAGTATCGGAACCATTATTTATGCAGATGCAGATGACATTTTTTTGTATTTTATCAAATATTTTTTATGTTAAATATTCTTAAGGGCTGTTTTAAACAAAAAAAAGGTTATTTATCGGGTTTTGATAAAGAAAATATTTTTTGCTGGGGTTCTAGAGGACAATGATAGCCCATTTTTCAATTTCCCATTTTTAATTTTTATTTTATTCATAATTTTTTTTTAAATTTTTAAATAATTTTGAACTTTTTTTGTTTATATCTCGAAAACACAAATTTTTGTTTTATACCGTAACATTTTATGTATCTAATACCGAAAAGATAATTTCATTATTTTCATTTGTTGAAGTTTTAAAAATAAAAGTAGAGCAATATCTAAGAAATTTAAAAAATGGGTTATATCTTAAAAACTAGTACCAATGTAACAAAACTGATGCCATTTTCGAAATCAGCGCCAAAAATGGTATCAAATATATTCTGCAACCATGTCAAAATTTGAATTTTGTCGGACAGTGTAAACAATAAAAAATTCAAATAAAGTAAAGAAATATATTCTGCGCTTTTCAGAATACATGCTAAAAATGAGGTAGATAATAAAAAAATAGTTTTTATTTTTTATTTTCATCTGGGAATTTTAAACTCTCATAATACGTATTTTGCTTAAAATGTGTGATTTTCGCCACAAACAAAAGAATTCTTTTATGCAAAAAAATACAAAAAATACTATTAGAAAAATGCTATAAAGCGCTGAGCACATCACGCTTTTCAGGCATGTTGCGCATGTGCAAAACAACCAAAGACACTTTACAATAAAAAGTTCACAAGAAAATCTTGTACTAACCACATGTATAAGAAGAAGAAAAAAAAAGAAACTGAAAACAATGAGACAAACTTAGGTTGTAATGTAAAACGTGTTTAATGTAAAATGTTCCGACATACCTTAAAAATAAAAACAAAACAAAGAAAATCCAAAAAAAACATAGAGAAATTAAATTTCTTAAACTTTTTAACGGTTACAAATAAAAATCACATATATTAAGTAAATATGTATTTAGATTTTACGAAATCAATGTAAATATCTCAACAAATCTTTGACAATAAATATACATTAATTTTTATGACTTAAGAAAAAAAATATATATATATTTTTCAAAGACATTAACATGATATAACGACATATTGATTAGCGCAAACAGTTTGACAACAAGAAACTTGTTTGCTTAGTCAATAAATTCAAAACTTAATTAAAAGACCCGTCAATGTGACGGGTTTACTATGCAAATGCAGTCAGCAATACTCCACCGGTCTTTCGTTTTATCCCCTGAACTGAAATGAACCAAAACATACCGTACCGTATCGTTCCGTATTGATTTAAACCGCACCGAACCACGTGAAACACGCGAACCGATCAACCGACCGAACGAACGAACGACCTTGAGTTGCCTGCCTCTGTTTTAAAAATTCAAAAATGTGGTAATACAAAAATTTTTGCTTAATTGCCGACAAAAGCTGTACAGCTTAAGACAATGAAAAATTTGTAATATTTTTACATGCTGATAACTTTAAAATGCGGTTTATTAGATATCGTACGTTAATTGGTGGCTCTGTTAGCACCTGTGTGCATAGCGCCGCCAAGTGTTAGAATGTGGAAATCTAGTTTTTTTTTTTTGTATTATTTTGCAAAAATTTTGTAGTTTTCCCACGTATATTTAATTTGAAATACTTGTTTTTTTCAAAAGTTTTTCAGGTTTTAGAGAGCTTCAAAATACATATGATATACATACTACACTAGTAGAAATTTACGCTATTAGGAAAGACATGTCTTTTGTCTTTTCTTATTTGGAAAAGACAAAATAATAAACTCAACAATTAGGGGGCCTAGGGTAAAGTGGCACAGTTTTGATTTTCCTCAAAAAAAAAGGTACATTTGAATAATTTATTAAATTTTTTTGAAGGGTTTATTTCATAGACTAGTTCTTTATAGCTGCCTTTTTATAAATTGGTGAGCAATTTTTCAAAACAGCACATTTCCGGACTTGTTGAAAAATGTTGGGGTGAAGTGGGAAACTTCAAAAATTTTACCAAAATGCTATTTTAGTCTTTCATTTTCATACTTTCCTTGACTAAACCAATTAAATAATTAATATAACAGAATAGTTCCACCAAAATTACAACAAACATTGCTTAGAGTACGTTTCCCACTTTACCCCAGAAAGTGTTCCCACTTTACCACAGTATCGGACTTTAAACATAACTTAGTACTATTAATGCAATGTTAAATTAATTGCAAAACCCTTCTGAATTTCAAAAGATATAGAATATGGGATCATTTTAATCATACTTTCCTTCACTAAACTAATTAAATAATTAATATATCAGAATAGTTCCACCAAAATTACAACAAACATTGCTTAAATTACGTTTCCCACTTTACCCAAGAAAGTGTTCCCACTTTACCCCAGTATCGGACTTTAAACATAACTTAGTACTATTAATGCAATGTTAAATTATTTGCAAAACCCTTCTGTATTTCAAAGGATATAGAATATTCGATCATTTTAATAAATGATAAAAAAATGATAAAAAAAATAAAGCACTCTAAAAAAAAATCAAAAACTTTTTTTTAGCTTGTTCTCGAAATGTAGTAAAAAGGTATTAATTTGATTAAAACCATGGAAAAGTTGATGCCATATTAAGTAGCACTTTACTGTTTTTTTTAAGTGCAAAAACATGTCCAATAATTGAAATTTACAGCAATACCCCAAGTCCCACTTTATTCCAGGTTCCGCTATATTTGAGAAATTTCAATAATTGGTTAAAAAAAACTTTACATTTCTTACAAATTGAATTCGATGAGTATTTGTTCAATTGGATGTGATCAAGCTAATCTTTGAATAGAATTTTAATTTATCAAAATTCCTTTCAATGTTCCTTTCAATTTCCTTAGTCTACGATTAGATAAATTGAAACTAATCTAAGTTTAAATATTTATTAAGTAATATATGTTTGTTATACCTATTACTAAATCTAAAATATAATATTTAATTGTATAAAAAGTGTTATATAATTAACAATAACTTATCCATGACTTTACCATTCATGAAAACATTCGATGATAATGTTTGAGAATAATCATCGTCTTATGTCAGACTGACTTGACAGACAAATAGTGCTGCTGCTATGCTAATTCGTTTTAATTGTACGTCTTTGAGTTTCTAAGAATATGCTCAACACTATGTTGCATGTTAGAATTCAATTATATTGAACTGCATAGACTATTAGCCCGTTCTGATAAAAAAAAAACCAGCACCACGAACCAAACAATTAACATAAACGAAACGAGCAAAAAATAGGGGCCAATTGTTGGCACGTTTGATCGGTGCCGTAATTAATGTGCAATTAGATGATAATTGTATCAAATATCAAAAGAATTGTGTCAAAAATGATATTTTTTATAAATTGTATAATTAAGTCGTGGTATGGAGCGAATAAAAATATGTTTACCGTAAATATATTAAGATTGCAAACTATTTAAATAAACTAAATGATTTTTAAAATAGTTAAGTTAAGAGTTTAATAACATACTGATACTAATGTTAATATGCTTGCTACAAATAACTTTCGTTTTGTCTGTAGTATTTTATGATAAATACTAGTTAATATCAATGCAGTAATTATTGTGCAATTAGATGATAAAGGTTATTTTTTATAAATTGTATAATTATGACGTGGTACATGCAGCTAAAGAACTATTTTTATTGGAAATATATTATGATTGCAATCTATTTAAATAAACTAATTGATTGTTAAAATACTATAGTTAAAAATTTAATAACATAAATAATAAAACTAATATAAATCAGTTCTAAAACATCGAATTTACTGTAATTCCAAATTTTTAAGTGCATATATTTGATGATACTAATGTTAATATGCTTGCTACAAACAACTTTCGTTTTGTCTGTAGTATTTAATGACAAATGTTTGTTAAAATCAGTGCAGTAATTATTGTGCAATTAGATAATAATTGTATCAGATATAAAAACAATTGTGTCCAAAAGGTTATTTTTTATAAATTGTATTATTATGACGTGGTTAAAGAACTATATTTTACAGCAAATATATTACGATTGCAATCTATTCAAATAAACTAGTTAATTGTTAAAATACTAAAGTTAAAAATTTAATAACATAAATAATAAAACTAATATAAATCAGTTCTAAAACATCGAAATTACTGTGATTCGAAATTATTATGTGCATAAATTTGATGAAACTAATGTTTAAATGCTTGCTACAAACAACTTTCTTCTTGTCTATAATATTTTATGATAAATACTAGTTAAAATCAATGCAGTAATTATTGTGAAATTAGAAGTTTATTGTATCAGTTATAAAACGAATGGACACAAAGGTTATTTTTTATAAATTGTATAATTAAGACGTGGTACATGCTCTTTAGCTGCATTTTACCGCAAATATATTATGATTGCAATCTATTCAAATAAACTAATTGATTTTTATAATAGTAATGTTAAGAATTTAAAAACATAAATCATAAAACTAATACAGAAATAAGTACAAGAAATTCGAATTTGTTGTGATGTGAAATTATTATCTGCATAAATTTGGTGGTACTATTATACTTGCTACAAACAACTTTCTTTTTGCCTGTAGTATTATATAATAAATACTAGTTAATAGTAAAAAATTAAATATAAAACTTGATAAAAAATTTCTGTTTAAATTTAAAGTAATAAAACTCTGAAAATATGCGCAAATTTATAATCCTACTATTTATGAGCCACAAAAACAAGCAAAGAACTATATAGAGAAACTCATGCAGAACATTTTCATAAAAATGCTGCTAAACAGATTAAAAATGAATTAAAATTGTCATCGTTATAAATGGAAATTTATGATATGCCATTTACGCCGAATGATATTGTTGTGCATTAACACAGATGCATTAAAAATGCTTTTTATTTATATTTCTTGCATCTCTTTGGATGCGAAAAAGTGCCCTCAACTTGTTGTTGGCAAATGCAAAAATAATCCACACTCTGGAAATGCATTCAACTTGAATTAATGATATTAGTTTATTACACCCTTAACCGCAAAAAAAAAACACCAGATAAAAACCGGGAAATTACTTGTTTCTGGTGACTATCTGTGTGAGTTGTCAACACTGGGTATATTTTATTTATTTTTTATTTTTCAAAATGCTTTCATTTTATTGTATTTCCTTTTTATATATAATTTTTTTTCATTTTTTTTTAGGTTTCAATTTTTAATCGTGTGGATGATCGTGTGGTCGTTAGTGCACTGCACTAAATTGCATTATTTATTTATGTGCTCAGTGCCACAAGTTATCGTTATCCAACGCCTAACGAAACGACACAAAAAGGCGACACACCATTGGGGGTTTTTTTAACTAGTTGTGGGAATAATATCAGTGAGTTTCTTGTCTGGTGTGAAATAGGCGACAAAATAAATTCTCCGAACGACTGCAGTTGGCAAAATAAATGCATGCCTTCAAATTGAGGCGAGAAGAATTGCGCGCACATTGAGTTCTAAAGTCAATGAACCGCAATAATACCGGAGGTTCTAATAAAAATTCAAGTGACGGAAATGTGCAAAATGTTTTGAACAATGGCATGAGGTTTTTTGTTTAAGACATTACACACGCAAAAAAAAAATAACAAAAACCAGTATTCATCATATTGATGATTTCATTCATTGAACTGAAATCATTTCAATGTTTTTAATTTTCAATAATTTTTGTAACATCAAATTTGAAATTAAAATTTGTTTTCATTTACACATTTACGTATTTATAATTCTTATAAGATTTATGCTATTCAAATTAATATAGTTTGATGAACAAAATTCATCAATATGATGTTCACTTTTTGAGCAATAAAATATTATGAGCAATTAAATATTATAAATCGTTTAAGAATTCTAAATACATAAATGTGTAAATGGAGAAAAATTATTGTTTGAAATTTGATGTTAAAAAAAAATATTGAAAATGAAAAACATTTAAAAAATACGATTTTAATTCAATGAATGAATTCATCAATATGATGAATCGCGGTAGTTGGTGAAATTTTTGATGAAATTTTTTTGTGTGTACAATAGTTAATAGAATATTTAATATTTTATTATAAAAAAATAGGCGAATATATTTAGAATATTTGCCATTTATTTCTGAGGTATTTGTGAAGATCGAGATTTTAAGTTGACAGATAAAAAAAATGATCAGCATATTGATGAATTTCGTTCTTCAAACAATGATTCATTGTATTGAAGAACTATTTATAATATTGATAACTTCGATTAATAATATTGATAACTACAAAACATCAATGTTATGAATTCATAATCAATTTGATGAATGAAAAAAAAGGGTTCCTCAATATGATGAACTTCGATTAATAATATTGATAACTACAAAACATCAATGTTATAGATTCATTATCAATTTAATGAATGAGCAAAAAAAGGGTTCCTCAATATGATGATGCGAAGTACACTTTTCATCATATCAATGCACAAATACATACAACATATATGTACATCAATTTGAAGTATGCTGTTCATCAAACCGAATTTCAATCAAAATATTTATTTTTCGTTTATTTTTCGCCATACTTCTCAGTTCTCAAGTAGTTCTTGTATGTTATCTATATATACAAAACTCAGTTTCCGTTTGTTGTTTGTGCGCTATGCAAACGTACACCTATCGGGAAGAATTCTACGGGCACGAGTCATGCACGGGTCCAGCTAGTTTCTTATATAATGTTTGCTCGACATGCATAAATTAGTAAAATATTTTATAAAATATTTATTTATAATTAAAACTTTAACAACAATTTTTTCAAGTTTATTATATAAAACCTTCTTAAACCTATTTTGCAAACAAATAACTACTAGATTATAAAAATTATATTTAAAAATATTGAATTTTAAATATAGACTTATTAAAAAGTCCACAAAAAAAACCTAAAACTATATGACGTACACAATTTCTCTACAAAAAAAAAACCCTGCAACTATTGCAAAAGACAATTGACTCGTTTGTGTTGGCACAAAACAATTATATTTGACTTTTTCCAGCAATTTTGAATGCAGCAACCACAAAAATCAACTGATCCTCATCGCATTGATTCAAACTGCGGCGAGTTCATTTTTCTAGTCAATTTTACCGTTTGGTTTTTATTTTCCACGTCATTATGGCGCAAAAGCCTTTCGCGATCAGCAGCAGGCAGCATCATTTGCGTTTATGATGGGATTTTTTTTGTTTTATTTCTATATTTTACTATTTCATGCTGCTTACCACAAAATGTTGCAATTTTGAGTAGTATGTAGCAGGTGTTGGGCTGGGCTAGGTCGGGCCTGAATCGCAGCGAAGTGAACTAAAGTTGAGTGGAGCGGAGCTGAGCCACTGCTGCGCGTGTCTGCCTGCAGTTTGGCAGCCAATTTTCAATTTTTATTTAACAACCTTTTGCCAAGCATTCATTGAATTGTTTGTTTGTTTGATTTTCGCTTGATTTGAGGCGGCGCAAAGCACCGCACCGCTTCGCTTCGCATCGCGGTGGCGCATAGTGGCAGCAGTTGTTGGCAACCGCTGCGAACGAGTGTTTGACGGAAGACAGCAACGACGACGATAGCGACGACGAAGACGTTGACGGCCAATTGGCAAAAGGTGTGTCAGTAGTTGCAGCAATTGTTGCTGCCTGTTTGCATTGTGCTATTTGATCAGCAAAACAACAGCAGCAGCCGCAGCAATATCGTCAGCAACAACATTGGCAACAGCAGCAGCAGGAGTCAACGCGCTGCAGTGGCATCACGTGGCGCACGGCAATCAAAACAACGAAACACGCAAAGACCGATGCGACAGCAGCAGCAGCAACAACAACATCAACAGCAGCAAGTGGGTTAATGCGCCAAAAAGTTGGCATCATTTTGAATTTTTTATTGTTATTATTATTTTGTTTTTAAATTTTTATTATTATTCCCATTGTTTTGTGCAATAAATAGTGGGCATAAAATGATTGTTTATTTTTTTTATTTACTTTTAAATTTTTGTTTTTTATATCTTTTCAATTTTATGCATATTTTTAATATCGTTTCAGTTTTTTTTTTTTTTTTTATTTTCTTTTTTTTTATATTATAAATTGACAGTATTTTGAATTTTTATTTTCTTTTTTAATTACATTTTTTTTTTCAATTTTGCAATGTTTTTATAACATTTTTTATTGTTTTCATTTTTTTAATTATTTTTATTTTAATTTTTTCTATTATTTGTACTTGTTATATTTATATATTATTATTTTTTTAATTTTTTATAATTTTTTGTTTTTTTTTTTTGTTATTTTTTTAATATATTTTTATTATTTTTTTATTATTTTTTATTATTTTTTATTAATTTATATAATTTTTTTATTATTTTTTACAATTTTTTTATTATTATTTATTATATTTTATCATTTTTTATTATTTTTTATATTTTTTTTTTATTTTTTATTATTTTTTATTATTTTTTATTATTTTTTATTATTTTCTATTATTTTTTATTATTTTCTATTATTTTTTTATTATTTTTTATTATTTTGTTCTATTTTTTATTATTTTTTTATTATTTTTTATTATTTCTCATTATTTTTACATTTTTTTTATTGTTTGTATTATTTTTGTTATTTGTTATTATTTTTAATTTAGTTGATAATTTTAAACATTTTTTATTATTTTTATATTTTTTAATTTTTTTACTATTACTTTTTATTTGTTTATTTTTTATGTTTTTTTAATTAATTTTTAGTATGTTTTATTATTTTTTATTTTCTTTTTTTTTTTTATTTTATTTTTTTTTTTATTTTATTTTTTTTTTTATTAATTTTTATTATTATTTTGTATATATTTTTGATTATATGTTATATTATTTTTTTTTTAATATTCTGATAAAGTTTATCATTATTTTCCAATTTTAATTATTTTTTATAAATTATTTTATTATTTTTATATTTATTTTTTCAATTATTTTTTGATTTTATGTACATGATTTTCTCTGGCTGTCTGTCGTCGCTTGACAGTTGTTTATTTTCGTTTTCATTTTCGAGTGGCTCCCTCTATGGGCTGTCATGATCAACTCCAAGACTTGTGAAAAAGCCTTTCTTTGCAGCTTTAATTGAACTGCTCTTGAAGAGCAACACCGGAGTAAAAGTAATCACCATGCGAACCACTGAAATTTATTTTGCGTTGAATTTCTTTAGTTTTCAATTTTATTATTTTTTTTTTATTTTGTTTATTTTGGTTATTTGCGGCTTAATAATTTGTCAACCAATCTTTAACTTTTGTTTTTGTTAAGATATTTTTTCATGTTAAAATAATAATAAAAAAACCAACTCGACTCAATGTTGAAAAGTTCTCGTTGCGGATGTGAACGTTCATGGGATCGATCATTGTGATCGATCGCATATCGAGCACATGCATTATTTATATTGCTTTCGATTTCTCTTTTTTAATGGCATTTTTTTTTTTGTATTTTAGGTGTGAAGTGGGGATTATTAGCTTATAGAAATTGTCAACGGGGACAATTTAAAACAATAACAAAATTGTATAAAAAATAAAAATGTTAAGTAGCAGATGAAATGTGGATGAATCAGCAAGCAACATAGGTGATCCGTCAGAAAATCTGTTTTCTTTTTGTGTATAGAAAACTTTTAGTGTATATTTCAATTTATATAAAAATGATGGACTATCCTACTTATAATTTATCATAATTAAATAAACATATTAGAGTATTAAACGTATCTAGAGATCGTAGTCGTCAATTTACTATTATGTTCCGATTACAAATTTTGTTACGGTAGTCCATTTTGTATTCGTAAAGAAAAAAAAAATACCATCAAAGCTCATTTAAATTGTTCAATATCGCAATTAATGATTTAATTGTATACACAAAATAAATATTTTCATATAAACTCGTTTCCATTCATGGTATTTTGTATTTTTTAATGATAATAAATAATAATTTATCCTTTGAACTAATTTTAATAGTAAAAACAACTATTAATTATAAGTTATAAGTTGATTATTCATAATATCTGAGCAAATTGCTTCACATCCATTATTCAATATAATCATCAAAGAATTGAATTTAAATAAATAAATTCAAGTAAATATCATGTCACACATTTCTCTAATCAATAAATGCGTCTGAATAAAAAAAACTCATAAATATTTAGGTTAAAATTGTAATGCTTGTGTGAATATGTAATCAAGCGTTAACAATAACAACAAATGCGTATTAATTTTATAAAATATTTTTAATAAACAAAACAAAAATATATATTATACAATATAAACCAGCTTCAGCTCTAACCAAGAATGATAAGAATTATAATGAGCATAGAGTGTAATAAAAACTAAAAATAAATTCAAATGGAAGGATGTTACTTTTAATATGCAGTAGAGGCTTTGAAAAGCGATAATAAAAGTCTAGGCTTGTGCTATAAATTATCTGTAATTGCTAATAATTTTGTGTTGTTTATTAACATTAAATAAAAATATTTTTTGATTTTGCAAATTCTCAAATAGGAAGTTTAAATGCAAAACGACATTGTAGACATTAGTTATTCAAAAATTTTGGTAAATTTTATATTTTTATTTAATATAATTTTACGACAGTTCTAAAAATTTAGACAAATAGTCGAACGTTTTAAATTTGTTTTTAAATTATTTAAAGTATTATATGAAAAGTTAGTATGCTTCGAAAATAAAAATAAAATTCAAGATCAAGATCAAATTATCACAAATTCTCTTTAAAGTTTTAATAAATGTTATAATAAAAGTTTTAAAATACCGACTTTAAACTTTACAAGAATCGAAATCAGTCTAAAAACTACTATTCAAAAACACACAGAATAGAGATTTGTTGCGCCAACCAACTCTTTGTCCAAACTACTTATTCGGTTCTCTTTACCGCTTAGTCGGTTGTTATTGTCAAAACTAAAACAGTTGTAGTTTGTATTGCAACCAATTTCAAACTGTTTTAGAACAACTTAGTACATATTAGAACCATTAGGAGTGTGCATAGACTAATATAGTGTATATGCTAATGGCAGTGCCGCCAACAAATTTGTAGACCTAACCGAATGAAGTTAGTTCTTCCAACCTCATGCCAAAAGAGGATTTTTCTGTGTGTACGCTTTTCTTCCAATGTTGAATTCATTTCACATACAATTTGCATAGAATTTATTCAAACGATTTATTTTTTATTTTTGCACCAATTTAGACTTTTAAATTAGAACAAAAGCCTCGTAGCACAGACGCCAAAAAAAACGTGCAGCTCTCCAATAGAGTTGCCAACTAGCATACATTAGCATATAACGGTTAGAAAAAGGTTGGATGCGCCAAAACCTGGAGTTAACACGAGGATAACGACCGACTATGCAATATCTGTGCAACGTCTGTGCCCTCGTTGAATAAGTCAAAACCGTGAGTAATAAAAAATAACGAAATGCGATCAAAGTCAAATATGGTGGCGCTTTTTACTTGGGCTATACAGGGTTGCCCCCTGTAAATTTGCTGTGTACAGAAATAGGTGTCGGAAGGAGGGAGTTACTAAGTTGATTTTCTAATAGCGCCAACTATAGCGCATTGTTCTGCCATTAAAGTGCTGATGCTGCTGCTGCTGCTTCATGATGTATTTAATTAACCCATATTTGCGCGCGCCAAACCAGCTCGTTAACTGGGTTCTACACTGCAAATTCCCCACCACCATCTCTCTACCCCACTTCTTACTCACTTTGTGCCTACAATGATCGTGCATAAATTATGCTACCTCATTGCAAGAGCAGCTACTCCATAATTACTATACCTGGTGCTAAAGAAGAGATACTGCAAAAAAAATACACTCTGATCTTGATCTGCAAAACATCACAAACAAGATGTTTCTTTCTTGAAGTAGTTCTTCATTTTTTTATTGTTTGTTTCTTCAGTAAGAGTGCTCTTGGTTTTTGCATAAAATTACTTTTTTTTTTGCAGAAATACTACAAACTTAATTGAGTTGTTGCAAAAATCTACAATAAATACACGAAATATTATGTTAAACTGCTTTCTGAAAAATTATCTTTAAAATTATATTCTAAACGGCACGATCTACTAATGTTGACCTATTTAATATATTTTATTTTATTATATTTGTAACCTTTTTGCATTTTTGGTTTGTTAACATTTAACAAACTTTAAATGTCTAACAGTCCGTCGTCTCAGTGACTGACATAATAGGGTCTATAACCTATAATGGTGACTGACAGCAGCATTAATTGCCAAAACGATTTTGCATTTCGCATAATAGATTTTTGTCTAAATGGTTTTCGAACAAATTTCAGACACGTTTAGGCAATTTGTAATTTGTGCACTGCAGTACATGTTTAAAGTTGAATGGTTAATAGCTATAAAAAAAAAAAAAAAATCACGAAAAAAACTTACGAATTATATAGTAACAGCATACACTAATGCAAATGTCACAGATGTCATTAGTATGTTACATAGTATTTTAAAAGCGTTTTATTTAGAAGTTAAAAATGAATAATTTGAGTATTTAAAATTTATGATAACTGCAAAAATAGGTTAGAAGGAAAGGTACTAAAAAAAATTTAATATGAAAATTGATAAAATAAAAAAAAAGCTTATTATTTCTTCATAAATCACTTGTTAGAACTGGTTCTTTATTTTCTATAAAAACTCTCTCACAATTTTCAGCTGTGCGTGTTATATTTGTACTCAAAGTGGAGGGACCTATAGTTTAGTGCCGAATCCGAACGGCGGGTGAGAGCTTTTCATAGGCAATGTTTTACTCTCGTAGGTTTGCCATTTACTTATTTCTATGAAAAGATATTGTTAGCCCCAGTCCACGCTTGAAAATGTATACCTAGTGATATACAGCTAAACGGAAAAACATTTATTTTTAAAAAACTAATCTACTTAGTTGTCAAAAAGTAACAAAGTAGATTTATTCTTATTATGCAAAAACTTATTTTATAGGTATCTTAAAAGTAACTTAGTGGAAATATTCTTGATATGCAGATATTAATTTCTTAGGTTACAAAAAATAACTAAGTACAATGTCTTGTCTTGATATGTAGAGGTTTTTTTTTTAGTAAATAAAGCTTGTTTAATTTTTGATAACAAAGTCATTTGCTATATTAATATTCAGATAATAAATTCTAGAATTTTGGTAGTATTTTATTAATACTAGTTAAATTTTACTATTTTTCATTCGAGCCGTATACTTCCGAGTTTTAGAAGTTTATTTCCATTCTGTAGGCTCTCTTTAAAGCAAATACTTCTTTTTATTAATACATACACGGAGGGAAAAAAGTTCTTAAATCCAGAAGGACTCAAAAAGTATACGGAGTGATATACAGCTAAACCGAAAAATTCTTAATTTCAAGAAATGGATTTTCTTAGTTGACAAAAAAGTAACTAAGTAGAATTATTCTTGGATTCAGTTATTAATTTCTTGGGTATCAAAAAAGTAACTAAGTAGAATTATTCTTTATACACTTTCTTCTCTTCTGTTGCCTCTTCTGTTGGAATTATTCTCGAGTTTTAGAATTTTATTTCCCTCCGTGTATAACCCAATATTAATCAGAGAATTCCCATATAGTAAATGTTATTTAGACATTTTCTGACATTCCAATATTTGACAACAAAACTCGAATTGCAATACGTTACTCTAAAAATCAAATGCTGTAACAGATAAATATAAATTATAATTTATTATTTATAATTATTAATTTAGAATTTTAAAAACATTTCGACAAAAAGTTTGCCCAATTATATCTATTGTAAAAAGAGGTTTAAAAAGTTGAAAAAAAAAACCAAAACTAACTGCCGTTCTCGGCTATTCAGAGTAATGTCATATGGATTTTTGGTATTCCAAAGATCTATAGTTCGAATAATTATTAAAATAAACACCTAAAACATCCCTAGTAAAAATTGTACAAGGTTCATGATTGGAAAGTGATCTTTGTGTTATTACCTTGTCATAACCCGACCAATTACACGACTAAAATAATCTGATTATGTCTTTCTAATAAAAACAATTTCTACTTAGGAAATGGTAGAACTTACTGCAAAAAAGTTGAAATGAAAGAGTGGAGTGATAATAATAATAATAGTTTGGCGCTACAGTCCTATGGAGACTTAGGCCGAGCTCTCTCACCATTGTGAGCTATGTGTGTTATATTTTACTCAAAGTGGTGGGACCTACAGTTTAATGCCGAATCCGAACGGCGGGTGAGAGCATTGTTTTTACTCTCGTATGTTTGCCATTTAATGCCGAGAGGTAGCGCGGTAGCTCAGTGGTTAGTGCGTTGGATTGCGAGCCGAAAAGTCCCCGGTTCAAGCCTGTGCAGGGGCTAACAACATCTTTTCATAGTGGAGTGATATTAACGCAATTGTTATAGCGGACAATTCTACTTGTCATTCTTGTCAGCTGTTACAAACGATATGTTTGTAATAGCTAAACATCTTTAATATTATAACTTAAAAAACTTAAAATATCTATAACTATACCAATTCGTTAAAAAAAGCTTTACAAAACATTTACAAAAATTAGTTTTTAAGTATTTGAAAACTTACCATAAATATACGATGATCATGTAAAATCCTAAAATAAATTAAAGAGAAAAAATTAATTAATATAATGTCTATATTAAAAAAAGTAATAAAAATATATAGTAATAAAAATATATTTTTGTATGAAAATAAATGTATTTCCGTATAAAATTATTTATTCGGAAAAATATAAATATTCGTGGGAATATTTATTTTTAATAAAGCTCGATTATTAAGCTTATTGCTTAACGACAATAAGAGAAAAACTAACTAATTTCGAAATAAAGCCAAAAAAATATATATTTTTGAATGCGAAAAAGGTGAAATTATAGTGTTGCCAACAGACAGCGAAAATTACAAACCGAATTAGGTGTAAATATATAAATGTTTGGTGGCAATTACAATGACAGCCACAATAAGCACAAAATGAATGTCTATACTCAGTGCAACCACAATAGCAAATATTGATAGGTATTGCACAATAAAACTGCGCTTTAATGGACAATTGTTTTGTAGTCAAATTGGGGGAAAATTTCATACAAAATTAGGAGTAAAAATAGGAAATTGAAAAAAAGAAAATTTAAAACAAATTTATATAAAAACTTAATAGAAAAAAGTCAAAATAAAATAAAAAAATTAAATAATAGAAAAAAAAAACGGCAAAAAATAAAAATAAAAAAAAACGCAAACTATAGAAAAACAAAACGTAGCATAAAATCGTCAATTTCCGCAAAATTATAATAATTTTGCATTTTCATGGCCGTCAATGCGGTGCAGCAACAAACGACAGGCGACGATTGGCGCGAAATGCGATGAAATTGGAGAGAAAATTGTTTTATTTCGATATTTTTTTTATTTCGATATTTTTTTATTTTATTTTATTTTATTTTTTTTTTTTTATTATTACACAATGCAGTCAATTTGGAGGTGATCGCACACGTGTGTTCGTATGTGTGACTCAATAATGAAGAAAACAATGGAAAAATTGCAACAATAACAAAGTAACTCTCACTTTTCCAAAGACGCCCTCATGTGTGGCAGTTGCAGACAAAATGGCAACATATTGAAATAAAATAAAATGGAAATAAATTATAAAAAAATATATAAATTAAAAAAATTGCTTAACGAAAATTTCCCGTATAAAAGAAATATTTAAAGAGTTTTTGCTAACGGTTAACAATAAAAAATTTGATGAATCATCACACAATAATTTGATGAAACATCATACAGGCGGATCTCCCGTAGATTTAAATTAAATATGCTATACACACAAAAATGGGCATATCACATATTAGTTATCAAGCGATCTCGTTCATTTTTAATACCAGACAGCGTAGGTGTAACACCTATCGATATTTTAAGTTTCATAGACCTAGCTGGTTTGCTTTTTCTAGAATCATGATTTCAACAGACAGACAGACTTAAAAACGGACTTTTAGTTAAATAGACTCTGGCTGGCGGTGACAGTAATCAAGAAGTTTAAGTATTACCAAATTAAATATACCCTTTCACTTTTAGTATAGGCTATAATTATAAGAAAAAAAACTTTTAAATTGTTTCATCACTTGAAGGTTATTGTCGCACGCAAAGCAGTGCCGTTCGATGCTCGTCGTTATGTCCTCCCATTACAGTCTGTCCTCACAACGATTGCCCAATATTGTGATCTTTCGCTTGTTAACTGGGCAAAAACAAAACATTTAACTGCCAACAAAAACAAGGACACAATGACAATAACAATAACAACAACATCAGCCACCAAATGTGTTACATTTTGCATGCGAGGGTCGCCAACGACGCCTTATGCGATCCGTGCAAAACGATGCACGGCGTGGTTGTCCATTGCATTGCGTTACGTTAGGTTACGTTGTTGCGATCAGAGCTCTACGTCCATTTGTGGTCATTTAAATATCCATTTTTGCAAATAGTTATTGCGCAATCGCAACCACCAACCGCACAGATGGACCGATCGACCGATGGACGAACGGACGGACGGTCGGTGGCCACATTTCGTGTGACTGTCAGGAGGCGCTTCAACTGTTGGCAACATTGTTTTCGTGCAGTTGAGCGGCAGCGCACGCGCTTCAATCGGAATTGTTTTTCTTTCTGTTGCTGCAAATTAAAATTGCTGCTTAGCTAATTTTGCAGCAATTTGCAATTTGTGTCTGTAAAATTAAACAGAAAATTGGCTTGTCGACTTTCAATTGCATTGAGTAGTTTCATTTGTTTTTTTTTTTTTTTGTTTTAATTGAATTTAGCACAGCTGCTTTAATTTGATTCAGGAAGGTATTTATAACCTATTGTTGCTACCATATGTAGCATTAAATTTATTCAGAAACAATTTGAACTTTTCCGCATTTTGAAACTAAAGGTAATTTGAATCTTAAGTCATTTTGAACCTCAAGGCAATTTGAACTTTGTTATAATTTGAACCTAAAGGGAAATTTAAACCTCAAGGCAATTTGAACCTCAAGGCATTTTGAACCTCAAGGCATTTTGAACCTTAAAGAATTTAAAACATTAGGGTAATTTTCACTAACCACTGAACTACCGATGCCATAAGGTAACAACATTAGTATTGAATGAAACTTTTAACCATGTTTTATAACTCTTCTCCGTTTTAGTACTTTTCAAGAATACATCGACTCAATGAGTCACCAACTCTTCATTTGCATACATAAAAATCGAGAATTTTAGCACCATCTGCATCATTTTCTATTTAGACCTAGTATCCCTGCTCTTCATCGACCTAATATAATTTCTCACAATCGTTTGCAACTGATCAATAACAGCACAAAGGCAGACAACACTCCAAATAGGGCCCCACAATTACATAATTTTGCTCACAACATAAAAATCCAAACCCAACAGACGACAATAAACTCCCTAACGACGACTGCGCGTCGGCAATCGATATGCGATAATCGATTTGGACCATATAAGGTCATAATTTAATACCATGAAAGAAGAAGAAGAAGTAGAAGTTAAACAAAAAAACCTAAAACTGCAAAAATTTACTTTAAAAAAAAGAAGCAATTGCGCAGGCGTAACGTGCATGAAAAACAAATAAAAATCATACAAAAAAGTCAAAGGTAGTAAAGAAAAAAAAAACTAAACTGAGAGGAAAATGTAACCGCGACGGTCGATCGCGCACTGCAGCAGTCTACAAAACAATGAAGAACAGCAACTGTTGCTACTTAGTAGGTTAAAGACGTGCTTTTCTTGTGCTGCTCCGAAAGCAAGTAGCAACTTAAATACACTGAGAAACATTTATAATTGAGGTGCAGTTTTTCAGTTACATTTTCAAATTAAACGTAGTTTAAACTAGATGCAATTTCATCAACATATTACAAATATTTAAAATGTAAAATTTATTGATTACTAATTGTCTATCTGTTTGTAAAATTTAAAGACATACGTCCGTTTTGTTTAGGAACTATGAACGTTTTAAAAATGTGGAACAGTTTAAACTAAGTTTAAACTAGCACTGAGCAATGGAACCTGAGTTTATTTAAGTAATACAATTTATGTTTACTAAATACACTATACTAAATACACTGGATGAAAATATGCATTCAAATTTAACCAACTAGTAAATTCATAGTATTGATGAATGCATTCATAAACTAAGTTTAAACTAGCAGTGAGCAGTGAACCTCAATAATGCGATTTATTTTTACTAAATACACTATACTAAATACACTTGATGAAAATATGCATTCAAATATAACCAACTATCAAATTCATAGTATTGATGAACGAATTCATATATATTATGAATACCTCCAAAATGCATAAATACTATGAATAGTTTATAAATACTATGTATACTTTATAAATACTATAAATACTTCATGAATACTATAAATACATCATAAATATTAAATATTATTCATAAATACTACGTATATTTCATAAATACTATGTATATTTCATAAATACAATGAATACTTCATAAATACTATGAATACTTCATAAATACTATGTATACTTCATAAATAATAAAAATGCTTCATAAATATTAAGTATTTGTCATAAATACACCATAAATATTAAATATTATTCATAAATACTACGTTTATTTCATAAATACTACTTCATAAATACTACGAATACCTTATAATTGCTAAGTATTTGTCATAAATACTATGAATACATCATGTGCTTTTATCAAATTGGCAATCATTTTAATTTTGTTTTAATTTTGTTTTAATTTTTATAAAAAAATGTTGAAAATTAATTTTCTTAGTGTATAAAACGATGACGACAACGCAAGCGACCTATTAAAGTCGGGCGGACTATAATGCGGCGCGACGTTTTATTTTTTCACGGTGCAGCGATTCAGCTGGTTTTCTGGTGCTACCATGAGGGGCAGGAGTGATATGGGGTGTAGTGTGTGAGTGATGCCGCGGTCGTCAACATGGCAAAACAGGGGCAGACAACAAATTCAAGTCTAGCATGGCGCAAAAAAGCCGCCAGCGTCGTGGTCGTCGTTGTCGTCATTGACGCCGCTGCATTCGCCACTGTAGCCGCCGTCAACGCCCGCTGCACAAGCAACGCCTACGAGGAACAATTTTTTTTTTCGGCGATTTAAAGAGGAATTAATTTTTGTATCTATTTTTGTTAGATTTTTAAAATAAGAAGCCAAGTAGAGACTGAGCTAAATTTTATCATGGCTACTGATCTGTTTATTTTGCAGCTGTAGGGGTGGCACAAAAAGCAGTAAATACAAGAACAACAGATTTTTTTGTTTAGATTTTTATCTATTAAAATATTGCACCAATTTGGCGGTACTGATGTCAGAAAAATTAATGCCAATTGCAGCAACAATATCGAAAAAAAAATAATATAAAGGTATAAATACTATTATTTTAATGGTTTTGCTCCTATAATAATGAAAGTCTCACTATTTTGCATATCAACCCGTCATTATTAAGAACTCAAATTATTTAATGTAAAATTCATTATATTTAACAGTATTTTTAAAAGGAAATAAATTATAAATCAAATTCCACTTAGGGCAACGGATACAAGAATAAATACAGAAATGCTAAATTGTGAAAAAGTAAAGAGAACATGAAATATCGTGTAATCTTTCATAACAAGGTGTGTAATTTTATATATGTGTATTTTAATTATGATAATTTAATAAATAAAAATACATATTATGCATTAACGTCACTGAAATGTTAAAGGGACGAATGTGCATTTTAAAAAATGTTGTACAAGATTAATGAGGCGCAAGACAATTCATCGCACTAAGCAATATGTTAGAAAGAGACGGAAGATCATTCAGCACACTGAGGCAGTGTGCGAAAAAGAGACTGAAGATCAGCGCATTAAAACACATGAGTGCGAATGAGATGCAAATAGAATGCAGCATTCACGATAAGTTTAGAAGGTTCCCGAAACATATCGAAGCGTGTCGAAACTTGTCAAACAAATGTATAAGGGCGCCGCATCTGAGGCACAGCACTTCAGTAGTGCTTGGAAAGTGGTCGAGTGCATTCGTGTGTAATCAATGTCAAGTTAAATTGTGGACAAGCAGCAGTTGTTAGAATTTATAATTAGTAAAGTTGTTAGTTAAATTGAATAAAGTTAATTTTTGTAATTCAAAACAAACATAAGAGTGTTTTTATTTTGTACACAATCCAGAGATACGAACTTGTAGAACAGTTTTCTGTATAATGAATTTTCGTACCAATATTTAAAAAAAAAATTGTATTTGTAAGATGAACATTATGAAAAGTAATTAATTATTTCGACAATTTTAGGCATTCTATATAAAAACTAGGAATTGAAACCCATTACCTATTAATAAAATAAAATATAGAACATCTAATAAACTTTTAACCCTATAATGGAATGGATATAACACATAGCTATAATCAACATGATGAATGACACCTGGTTATTTTTATATTTCCGAATATTTATCTTCTTTTTGTTTTTGTCTCAAAACAAACAAAAAATCTGTAAAACAAAACTTACAAACTGACGAAAACTAAATTGAGTATTTTCTCAGCCAAACTAAACGGATCAATTTTTCGCTGGCCTCCACATTTATAATGGACCAAAATAAATAAGAAAGAAAAAAAAACACCCAACCAAAACAAACATCAGCTGTGTTATGCGCATACAACAAACACATTAAGTATGGTCTGTGAAAAACTACCGTTTGATCGATCGTTTTGATTATAAATGCAACACATTTCTGTGATCTGTCACAGACATCACACAAAACTCGCATGCGAGTATCTGATGCGATTGAGTGAGTGAGTGAGTGAGTGAATGAGTGAGTAGTATCTGTTTTCAGACCACTGTCTACAAAACTATGTCTGTCGTTGCATCTGGTTGTTGTATAAACATACAGCTATCTGTCTGTCTATTTGTGCGTTTGTACATCTGTATATATCTCTGTTTGTGACTCGATGTCTGTTTATACTATAAATTTAATAGTATGTAAGTTCATCTCTCTCTGTGCGTTCATTTCGCGTGTACATCTGTCTGTAGAAATGTCTGTCTAACTGTGTATATGTCGCTTCTGATGTCTGTCCTTATATCTGTTCGTCGATATGTCTGTATATATCGCTGTCTGTCTGTGCATTTGTCCGTCCATCAGTCGTACATGAAAATGTTTGTTAAAGTGAAAATGCATTCATATCTCTTTTTCTACCGCATCCACTGTCTGTCTGTCTGTCTGTCTGTCTGTCTGTCTGTCTGTCTGTCTGTCTGTCTGTCTGTCTGTCTGTCCGTCTAGCTGTTGGCTGTCTATCGATCACACATATATTTTGTTTTCTATATAGATATGTCTAGCTTTTCTACTGCGCCCCTTTTCTTTCATTACCCACGATCGCGCGACGCTCTCGAAACCCCGTCCGAGCCTCTTTCAGTCAACAAAGTCCAAATTCATGTTGCAGTCAGTTTGTTTTGCCGAGTAGTTTATTTACAATTAATGAAATTCGATCGTTTTATTAACTGTATATGCGATCAGCAACAGCAACAGCAGCAACTATGCGTACAACAACAGCAGCAGCAGCAACAACAAGAAAATCAACAGCAGCATCAAACATTCATACGAGTGACATTTTTAATGGGACTTTGGCATGAGATGGCGCAGCAGCAGCACTAGTCCGGATCGGATCGATCACCCGATCAGCACCACCAGCAGTACTCAATGCATCGATCGATCGGTCGATTGCTGGATCGATCCATCGATCGATCGTTCGTTCGGTTGTTATTTTTATGGGCAATTGCAATTGCGTTTATCTAAACATTCAGCGCATTCATTAAAACTATGAAGTATCTATGGTGCTGTTGATCACTATTCAACGATCACCGATCATCACAAAATTGCTGCTGCTGCTCCAGCATTTTTCAATTTTCACTTAAATGCAATTGATTGAAGCCGATTGAGCATCCATTAACCTTCATTAAGTTGGTTGGTTGTATTCAGACGTTAGATCGATCGTGTGGCATTTGGAATTATTACTATTTTTCTTTTTTTCTTTTTCTATTTGTTATTTTAATTGTCAAATCGGTTATATAATGTTACGGCAGTTAAAAGTCGCTGGGAAACGCTGTGTTTATTTGACAGTTATGCGACGGTTTATTTTTACAACTAATAAACCGATCAAATCTTAAAGATCGATGCGAGATCATTTTACCAGCACTTAGGCGGGTTGGCATCAATTACAACGAATGACAGGAGGGTGCACACAAAAAAGTGATATTATCTAATAGATGAAGCTGTTTGTGGGTTTTTAATTGATATATGTGCTTTGAAAAAATTTAATTTATTGGAAATTAAATATATAAATGATAAATATAAAATATATATATAAAAAAATAAAAATATAAAAAAAACCTTTGATGACAAGAATAAATCATCTATTTCCGAGTTGATAAACCTTATTAAGGGAGACCTTATTAGAGCGAGTTCATGTATGTCATGTTGGATTAAGATTACAAAAAATTGAATACTCAGTTTGCAATCATACCCAGTCCGCCATGTCACGGAGACCTCCGATGCCTGGAAGTTTTCTTGAATAACTATGTTTAAAAATTCGATTTCGTTGCTTTATCGATACTATTTTTTTAAATTTCTGGTACAGTCAATTTATTTTACAAGATACGATATTTAAATATTTATCGCACAGAAATTGCAATACGTTTCGAAGCAATCTCGAACATTCATCATTTTTTGTTCGATATCTTTCGATTTCAAAACACGTATCGTGACGAAAAACTTCGTCGTAACATATTGATATCTACCTACCATGTAGGTCCAATCTGCTCAATATCGCTACTATTAAGTGTCCGATATTGTCTAGCTTTTTTCCTTTTTCTTGCAGTCATGATTATTACAAATTCTCTAGGTAAAGTGTTGTTATCCAGTATTTCTTTTGTTTCGATTTCGTTACGAGATCAATGTCAGTAGATGGAGTATCAGACAATGGCGCGTACAATTAGACCGATATGGTAGGTCGATATCGATGGATTCTGTCGGAGTTTTCGAAATCGGAACGATATGGAAGACACAAATAATCAAATTTCAGGAATTCTTCGAAAAATATTGCGATATCGAAGTGATAAAATGTTTAAATATCGTATTTTGTCAAAAAAAAAAAAAAAATAATTCACGAGAAATTTTAAAAATTAGATTCGATAAAGCAACGTGATCGAACTTTTTGATCGAAGTAACTCGAGAAAGCTTCGAGACATCTTAGTCTGTCATGTCTCCGATCTCTTTGATGATCGAAGTTTTATCGAACCAAGTTCGATAAGAAAGTTCGATCACGTTGCTTTATCGCTAATAATTTTTTAAAAAATCCCAGTCTTCCATGTCTCGGAGCTCTTTAAGGATCGAAGTTTTTTTTTCGAAATAACTGCAATGCAAAAAGTTTGATCACGTTGCATTATCACTACAAATTTTTAATATTTTTCGTACAATAAAATTTAAGGATTTTTTTTTTTTAATTTAAGAAATATTTAATCGATATCAAAATGTTTTTCGAATCAATCTCGATATTCGATGCGATATCGAACTAGAATCGTCTCGATACGAATTGTAGTACAATATTAATACAAAATTGTAATCGAGATCCAATGAATTACCCGATATCTAGAAACAGTCTTGAAGCGACATCGAAACGAATGGCAAACTGGCATGTCTCGAAGCTCTTCGATGACCTCAGTTTTCTTGAACTAAATTCAATAAAAAAGTTCGATCTCGTTGCTTTATCACTACTAATTTCTAAAGACTATATATGATTTTTAAACACTTTCGACATCTATATCGCAATGTTTTTCGAATTCAATATATTTGCACTATTTGATACGATAGCAATTCATAGTCCTACTTATTCTCCTTTCGAGAAAAGCTTCGATAAGTTGATCGATCTACAGTACGTTTTGGCGTTTGATACTGGTTCAAGATCTGATGCGATATCGTACGAATTCTCCCACTTATCGTATATCATACTTCCACCAATATCGAACAGAATATCAGATTGTGATCAAAGGTCTCCGAAATATCGCAGTCCGCTTATGATCATGACCAAATCATATTGTTCCTGTAACTTATTGATGAAAATTCAATTCGCAATCATGACACTAATAGTACAACGTATAATTTGAATAATAAGTTTCTGCTCATAAACCAAGAAAAGTTCCGACAATGGTATATAATATGTCTAAAAGTCTTTTCTCATAAATCTTAAAATTAACTAACATTAAAAGCCACTAACAATGGCTACCATTTCCTTTTATTATTAACGTTACCTTCTTTAATATATATCGTAAAGCAGCCACTTGCAATAAAAATTCTCAACGAACAACAATCGCACAGTGTGACCGGATATTGCACAATTTATTATTATTATTTTTATTATTTTGTATGTTGCTGGTTGCAATGTTTGCATTCAGCGATTGCTTCCCGCACAAGTTAAACGGAAAAGCACCGATAATCAAATGCAAAATAAACATCATGACGTGGATATATTTCTGGACAAAAATACAGATTATATTAAGTGTTTACATAAGGGATAACAAATTCCAGAAGACAAATGAAAGCATTGCCATGTATATACCCGAAATATAAAGTCAGAATTAAATACAGAAAATTAATATCTAAATTGAAACTCGATAATATTGTAATTTCCTATTGCAGATTCACAAATGCATTTATCAAATATAAAATATCAAATATTAGAGGTAAATACTGGTTGGTCGTGTTTTTAAAATACTACATGATCAGTCTTGATTATGAACCTAAAACCATTTCTAATTCAAACATTCAAACTAACTACATCTCTCTTGTGGTACTCGTCGGGTTTTTTAAAATATTGAATGATCAGTACTTGATCATGAACCTAAAACAATTTCTAAAAGAGAAACTAAACACATATTTTTAAATTCTAAAATCTCGTATTTTAAGTTCTATAATGTAATTTAAAATCTGTTAATTATCTTAAAAGCTATATATTCTTGTACATAATATTATCAAAAGATAATTATTTTATTGAGACAATTTAAACTTCGAACTTATTTTGTCATAGTCCCTAGTAGAAATTTTGGTAGGGCCATGGTCATGAAGTGATCATGTCATTATTTGAATTGATCGGGATACGACGAGGCCCATAATGTCCTTGTGACGCAGTGTCCTGATCATGTATTGACCTCAGGCCATGATCATGTACTGATCGGGTAATTCCCCATTTTAATATTTACCCGACAATTGCCTTGTCTGAGCCCGAGCATAATAGGGTTTCTCTCATTAATCTCGATCATTGCCTGATACTAATTTCGTTATGAGGAACAAATAATGTAGCTATGATCGGGAACATTGACTGTTTAGATAATGTAAACCGTGCTATGGTAAACATGATAAGGGCATGCAAAGGCAATGATCATATTTTCTCTAATAGGGCTTACCCAACGAAAACCCGATCATTTCCCGATGGCGCATCAAGAAAATTTCTACTAGGGGTTACGGTGATATCATGTTTTGTGCAATGTATTTATTAAAATATTAACTAATTATTATTTTTTTTTTGTTTTACAACCTATCATTCTCTAATTTGTCATCTTTTTCGAGTTCCTAAATAAGTTTGTCAACCCTAGTATGTCATAATATATTGTACAACCCCAACCAAAATACAATCAAAATCATGATTAATACCAGTAATGTCATATTTTATAAATTCTGATAAATTGTATAGAGACTTTTTTGTTATAACATTTATAACAATTATATTGATGTTTTATCCATTTCATTTCATTCCTTTCATATCATATTCTATTTTATTCTCAGATAACATATTTTTTAAACAATATTGGTCAATAACCTTCATTGTGTCTTGATGTATTTATCGAACGGTCGAACATATCAGTTTAAAAAGAAAAACTTTTTAAGTAGGGTTCTTATCACAGATCAATGCTTACAGATCGAAGTTAAGGACGTTGTTGTGTGTTGAGAATTTTCTGTAGGCAAGTTTATCAGCATAGACAACAAAATTAATTTGTAATATTTCATAGTTCTAAAGAAAACTGATTGATTTTTTGTTTAGACGAGTTGACAGGATAAAAAAGGTATTTAACTAAGAAAAGTCACATTGTACAGAATGAAAATCATTTCCAGAAATATTCTCAAGATAAATCTGATTAAAAGATTTTAATTCTTAAGAATTAAACGCTAATAACTTTAAAATGTCTAATGGTACAACTAAAAATGGAGATAAGTACAGAAGAATTACATGTCGTTTTTGGAATTGTCATGAGTTTTTTCTTTTTAATTGAACTGTGCATCAATTGAAGAATAGGATTACGTTGAAAATTCTCCAATTTAAGAACCGTTCAGTGATCTCGATGAGGTGTAAATTTAACCATTTCCAGGATACCGGTTGATTTCATAAAAAAAGTGGTAGAACTAGAATCGATTAATATAATTTTCACATAGGGATAATTTATAAAATCTTTGTAGATTTCTTTAGTAGAAATATTCACTACTAGGTTACATTAAATGATGGTCAACATCTCCTCATGTTGGACTTGACAAGAAAATCATTCAATGTTCCGTCGTTTTGGATATGGGATTCCTATATGACATTGACTGAATTCAAGATGGTGTATGTCGACAGTTATTACGGTGATATCAGTATATTTCACCACAGGATATACCAACCACCGCAAATTCTTTAAACTCACCAAACCGAAATTCACCACACCTAAATTCACCACACCGAAACTCACCACACCGAAACTCACCACACTTAAACTCACCATACTAAAACTCACCACACTGAAACTTACACTACACTTCTACGGAGAAAATTCTACGGCAAAGCATTCAACCGGAAAGAATTTCACGGGGATGCATTCTGCTGAGAAAAATTCGACGGGGAAGTATTCTACGGGGAAGAACAGTCCGAGGAAGAATAGTCTTTGAAAAAAGTTGTTTTGGAGAAGAATTATATTTGTTTTGGACTCTACTATATAACACTGATAAAAAAAACCTCCACAACGAAGCATAAAATAAAATTATTTATTTTTGTATATTTCACAAATCGATTCAAAACGTACAAATAACAAACAAAACCAACTGACATCATACGTAATTATAGGACTAAAGATTACATCTATCATTTTTTTTTATAATAGATTCTCCGTTGAAAAGTTGAATGCCTTCTGGTTTTGCATTGAATGACGTTGACTCAAGTCGATGAATTTATTGCTGTGATGATGACGCAAACAATATATCTAAGTTATGATAGATTTTTCCAAAGAAATCAACAAAATCAGCAACAATTATGAATTTAATTTTGGTGTTGTTGCTATTGTAATTATTGGTATTGGAATTTTATCAGCGTAACTGCAGCCAGAAGATTACAAAATACGGCGATGAAAATTGAAAGCATTGCAGTCAGTTTTTCCACATAATTTCGCGTGTCTCGGTAACATTTTTGTAGTTAGTTTGGACGCAAAAAAAAAAAGCAGCTGACTGGACTGGCGCACGGACTGACAGTTGTAAGGACAGACAGATAGTTGAATGGATGGATAAACAGCTGTATAAAGTGACTGAGTGACTGACTGATGTAGTGACTGGAAAATTGACGGTAATTTTAGATTTTGCATCTTCGGCGACCACACTTGTTGCTGCTACTTGTTGTAAGTAATATTGTTGTTGCTGGCTGTTGTTGTGTTTAAGTTTTTATTGGCGTTGTAAAGTATTACATCACATGGTGAGTCGCGTGAAGTCACCGCCAACACCGCGCCGTCATCATCATCCTCCTGCGAAATCCTCGTAATTGGTGCAACGTGAATGTGTACCGCGTTCCATGCCATGCCGTCAAAACGTGGTCCATCGCAGGCACTGGTAGCAATTTTTATTGGGCGTCACGTTTAGACTGTCTTTCGGTGTATTTGGTCTTTTGGTCAGTAGGCCACCCACCAGCAATGAGTGTGAGAATGAATGACTGACTGGACTGTCTGTCTGTCTGTTTACCTGACTGCCTTACTGCTGTAGTGTTTTATTGTCAGCCTTGGAGTCACGCAGTCAGTTAGTTGAACAGTATAACTAACATAACTAACACTTGTTGGTATTTATGACTTAGTTTAGTGACTGGCGTTTGAACTGCAGCTGTTGCTGCTGTTAAGATCATTGATAGTTAGATTTTTGTGAAAATGTACATTTTTGCGATTTAGACAAGCGGTTATTTCATTTATTTATTACATTGCAAAAATGCTATTTGCAAAATACAACGTTTATTTAATAACTATTGATCAACTGTTAAAGGATCTATATAATTAGAGCTGCATGATTGGTATGGTATTTTTGATATATAATTATGTACAATTTAAAATCCAGTGCAAATAGTCTATATATAAAAAATAAACCTGTTTAAATAATGCACTTTCATTTTAAAAATATTGCAGCAATATAGAAATTACTAAAAAATGGACAAATCGATAATATTTTCGAACTAATTTACGTTATAAATTTTTGAAATTAAGTAAAAATCATTCTAGAACCATGATCGAAATTTTGCATTTTTTCCTTATCATATCACGATTTAAGTTCTCATTAATTCTCATTTAAACCCTAATTGGGTAAATTTCTAATAGGTTAATATCTAATAATAATAAAAGTTTGGCACTACAGTCCTATAAGAACTTAGGCCGAGCTCTCTCACCATTTTGAGCTGTGCGTGTTATATTCGTACCCAAAGTGGTGGGACCTACAGTTTATTGCCGAATCCGAACGGCGGGTGAGAGCTTTTCATAGGCAATGTTTTACTCTCGTATGTTTGCCATTTACTGCCGAGAGGTAGCGCGGTATAGAAAAATGTTTCTATGAAAAGATGTTGTTAGCCCCAGTCCAGTCTTGAACCGGGGACCTTTCGGGTGGGACCTACAGTTTATTGCCGTTTCCGAACGGCGGGTGAGAGCTTTTCATAGGCAATGTTTTACTCTCGTAGGTTTGCCATTTACTGCCGGTAGCGCGGTATAGAAAAATGTTTCTATGAAAAGATGTCGTTAGCCCCAGTCCAGACTTGAACCGGGTACCTTTCGATTCACAGTCCAACGCACTAACCACTGAGTTACCGCGGCTACTAATTTAGAAATTATAAAAATTCGAGTTCGAAAATTCTAGTTGAGAAACAATGTAAAAAAAAATGTTTCTCAAAAATATAAAAAAACAAGTTTTTAAAAAATGTCTGGAAATTCGTACATACAATTCGTATCGTAAAAATTATTAGCATTATCAAATATAAAATAATTTTTAGCTAAAAATCGTAGTGCAAATTTCCATACGGAACGTCCGGAATTATTCTGTGAAATATTACGAAATAATTATAAACTATAGGAACAAAGTGTACATAGACAAAAATAAAGTAAATTGTCTCAGTTATGTTCTAAGATAATTCAAAAAAATAATTTGAACGCAAAAAGTATTTTTAGAACATAAAATTCATAGTGAAGACAGAAGAACCAAATGTAAAAAACGAGCGAATTTTTTTTTTGTATGGTACACAATTGCGGCCCGCCTCATCTTTTGAGTTGCCAATGCGGACCGTGATGCCAAATGAGTTTGACATGCCTGACGTAAAGGGTTTTTTTATAAGGTACGCTACAAAAGTAATGCGACAGGGACAGCAAACGACGCCATATTTCTTGCCGCTCTTTTGACATTTCTCTTCAGTAAGGTTTGCCATTTCATGATGGAAAGCTATACGAATTTGAATTTCGGTAGTAAATTTTAATAATTTCGTCTCGTTGTTGGCTCGTATATCTTTCCATCATGAAATGGCAAACCTTACTGAAGAGAAATGTCAAAAGAGCGGCAAGAAATATGGCGTCGTTTGCTGTCCCTGTCGCTCTACTTTTGTAGCGTCCCTGTTGAAAAAACGTATGTAGCGCTCTTATTGAAAAACCCTTTATGTGATTTATTATGAAAAAGCTTCAAACTTTAGGAACAAAGTGTTAATATACAAAGAAAACACATGATTTGAACTATTTTTTAAAATAATTCAAAAAAATAATTTGGAATTTCCATATGAACCTCGATACGTGTTTGTACCGTTCGGATCGACCACTATTTAATTTATATCTTTTGATCTAACGTATAGAATTCTCTAATTTTTTGCAGATGTTTAGTCCTAATTAAATACTACTTGCACAAAAAAAAATCCTTTGAGACATTATTGTTTTAAGCGTATCCCGAACTCGAGGAACTCTAGGAAACTCTGGAACTCTGAAACTCTAGGAAATGCAAATATGTGATATCGTGTCCGGTTACCATCTAATATGATACAGATGTTCCCATGATTTACGAATTCTTAAAATAACTGCAAAATTATAATAGCGAAAGATTTTCCTTTCATTTGAGTACCCACGAAATGCGATTTTTTTATATTAGGGTTCCATAAGTCGGTTCGCAAAAAAAAAACATAAATTTTTATATATTTTATCATATTAAAAAAAAACTTTCCTGGTACTGGTTCTCAAAATGTTTTAATATCAGATGCAGTTCCAGTTCCGCTTTCCAAAGATAAATATAAAAGTTTTAATTACAGTTCTGATATAAAAACTACGAAATATGATAAATATACAACACATTTTAAATGCCGTCAAAACTGCAAAATAAGTTCTTTTGATATGCGCCGCTAAGTACGTACTACACAACTTAAAAACACGCCACTTAAAAGTATAAAAATAAAATAATAAAAAAAAAATAATTTGCAAATTGTTTACAACAATAACAGCGTCCAAAAATATTTCAAACATATTCAAAAGAAAAATACAATGGAAACACATAACGCCAAATGTTAAAGTCATGTTGGCCAATTTTAATTTGTTAACTCATGCTGACACTTAGAACAGCGGACAATGTATATTTGAGTCAGGCTAATAACAAAAGCAAGATAATGTTTTTTTTTAAAAAGAAAAATGTTTTTTTTTTCACGAAAAACGTACAGGTCAAAGTTCCGTGAACTTCGTTTAAACTTTTTTTGGCACAAATATAAAAGAACTAAGCCAAGTTTTCCGGAAACCGCATGGAACAACTGGGCAACTTGATGAAAATTATAAAATAAATATACCCTTTATAATATTAATAATAATATAATAGTTTGGCGCTACAGTCCTGTACAGAACTTCGGCCGAGCTCTCTCACCATTTTGAGCTGTGCGTGTTATATTTGTACTCAAAGTGGTGGGACCTACAGTTTATTGCCGAATCCGAACGGCGGGTGAGAGCTTTTCATAGGCAATGGTTTTTACTCTCGTAGGTTTGCCATTTACTGACGAGAGGTAGCGCGGTATAGAAAAATGTTTCTATGAAAAGATGTTGTTAGCCCCAGTCCAGGTTTGAACCGGGGACCTTTCGGCTCGCAGTCCAACGCACTAACCACTGAGCTACCGCGGCTATATTTCACTTGTATTTAATGTTCAGGGAGAGGTCATTGATCTTCGTACTGGTCTTGAGACAAAAAAAGGAAAATGTTCAGTATAATTAATACTGTAAGAGATCAAGTGATCATATTTTTTATACATGTTTTATATATCTATTAATTATAATTTATAATTCTTCTATTAATGATCTTGATATACTTTTAATTTTTAAGTATTAAAATTGGTCATATTCTGTAAAAAAAAATCGTAACAACGGATTTAATCAATAGTTTCGAACTGATCAAGAACATTTCTAAAATGCAGATATACTTAAAGGTCTTCAGATATTTTTACAAAATATCATTAAATTCGATATAATAGTGTTGAAGTGATCTTGTACCATCACAAAAATGAATTAGTTAACACTAATCGGTTTTAAAATGATCAAAAGAACCCCTACAGATCATTAAACGATCATGACCTTTAACTGAACTTGAAATAAACTATTTAATGTATAATTTAAATTGTTTTAATTTTTAATAAGCTTTCATTAATTTTAAATTAATTTTAAAAATCGATTTATATACCTCAAATGATCTACATTCTCTCTTCGACTCTTCAACATATTACGATAATTACAAATATTACTTTAAAGACCCTGGCCCATTTTCGTTTACAAAATCAGAGCAATTGAAAGGGTTTTTTTTGTGATCTTTCTACTGATTGCGATCTTTCACCAACAACTGATCGATGCGTAAAACCTGCTGCGTGTGCGCACAAAACAGCGCTATTCAATGAAAAACCACAAAAACTTATTATCATCATCATCATTATTAATGAAATAGAAGAAATCTTATGGTAATAAAGCGCGGCAACAGCCACATGCCATGCCAGCAGATCGCGCGATCAGCTAAGGTCAAGGACTGTTTCGGTTAATGTTATTAAAAAATACCAAAAAAAAAAAAAATATTCAAAATATAAAAAAAAAAATATTTTATTATATATTTTGTTGGCAACATGTGGTGCTATGATTTGCAGTCTAGCTTTTAAGTTATTAGACGACAGTCAGGTTTTTTTTTTGTGGCTGGGCTCAAAGTGCTGTTGTTGGCTGCGCAGGTGGAAACCGGTTGCTGGTGTTGCTCCAAAATGTTGCTGACAAAACAATGAAAAATGTATTTTTGATTGCAAGTGCTTTGAAATTGGCTTAGAAGAGCCAAAACATTTTGGGCATCAATATGATGTGTAGGTTATGCTGGAAATTGTAGGTGATCGATTATGGACATCAAATGAGTTTTATTTTTTTTTAATGATTTTTTTTATTTTTTAAATTCTTTATTTAATAAATTTTTTTTGTAATTTATCTTTTTTTAAATAAACCATTTCAAAATTACATAAGAAATTACTAAATTTGAACAATAACAAAAAAACGTATTAAGATCCGTTTAGTTGAGGGTGATCGATGATGAGCATCAAGTGATTCGTGATTCCTATATTTTTAATAAATTTAATTTGCCTTTGAATTTAAATTAACTGCATTAAATTTAATTCAAAAATAACATAAACTAAACAAAGTATTTAAGTCGGTCTTGCATTGAGTTGAAGATGCTCTTAGATGATGAGTGTAGTATGATCTGTGATGTTCAAAACTTATTTTAAATTTATATATTATTTTTATTTTATTATTTTGTATATGGATCAAAAAACATTTAAAATTTAAAATATAGGATCGGTGATGATCGCCCAATGTTTGATTGTTTAATATTTTTTTTATTTTATGAATCTTTTTAAAATTGTCCACTAATTTAAGCAGACAGATTAATAGCTAATTTAAAATCTAAATTGATTTTCTGCTGTGTGTCTTGATGATCGTCAGATTATTCTTTTATTTTTATTGTATATACAAAATATATTATTTCTAAATTCTCTTAATTACATATATTATTTAACGCTAATAGTAATTCAGTAATATTTTAAATTTTAAATAAGTTAAAAAATACAAAATTTATTAACAAATGGAAATAATTGATCCACGATGATCGTCAGCATATTTGTTTGTATTTTTAAAATTTACTTTGATTAGTGTTATTAATATTTTCATTAATTTATGCAGAAACAATCACATCTAATTTTAAGTGATCTTAGTGATCGTACAATTACTATTTAAAAAAAAAATATAATTATTATATATTATTTAACATTATTAATTTGCCATTAATAATTAGGATTAAAAAATTAAAAGAAAAATACAAGATTAAGTTAAAATGGAAATAACAGTTCGACAATGTAAAGTGATCTACATTATTTAAAATTTCTTTATTCAATATTTTTATTATTTCACTAAATTAAACAAACATTAATTTTAAATTCAGACATAAACATAATTTTGAGTGCATTTTACGATTTAAATTTTATGTGATCTTGTTGATCGGCAAAAATATTTAATTTTAATTTATTTTGTTATGTTTTTATTATTATATATATTTTACAGACACATAAATTTGACTTTAGTTACAACATCAAAATTATATTTCAGATTAAAATGATCGCAGATAGATGATCGTCATTTTTTTTTATTTTTCTTATAAATTTCTTTTAATTTTTATTATTATTTGTGAAATTGCCCTGCCGCATTAATTTCAAATTTTACATACAGCACATAATTCGACACACTTCAGTTTCGAACGCGCACAATTTAATTGCACGATCGCGGAAGAATTTCCGCTAATCAATGTGCTGCGCAATTGCGCCGCCGCATGTTGAGTGATCATCGCATCGCAGCGGTGCCAAATCCGCTGAGAGACCAAAACAAATTTGCAACAAATTGAATTTTGCGTTCGTCGAAGCAAACGAAGACGATCTCTTGTAAGACAGACGTAAAATTTCATTTGATTTTAATTTGAAATCAAATACGAATTTAAATTAAAAAAAAGAAAACAAAAGTAACAGCAGCTGTTGACGTTCGCGATCACTAGAAAAAGAGTAGAAATGTAGAAGACGTAGACTCTGCGCGCAAATGCAAATCTATCAAAAATTATGCACGATCAGGCGATCAACAGGCAACATGTTGCTATGGTTTGTAAGAAATTTAAAACCGCGCGCGCGCATACATTAAGTGCAACGTTTTCAATTTCAATGTTTTTTTATTAAACTTTTTATTAAAACTTTTTTTTTGTACAATTCAATTTGTTTGATGCTGATTTGTTGTATTTTTGTAACAAGCATTGGCAACATGTAGCGTCAGAGGATCAGCAACAGATCTATTAGTTGGCTGCAATTTAGTTGTTTGCTTTGGCAACACTGCACAGTTTTTTTTTACTTCTTCTACTTTTGCAATTTCGCTGTAAAATGATCTCATCGTAATTACAAATAACATTGAGTCACGATCGCAATTCTTTTGTTAATATAATTAAATTGTTTTCCGGCGTACAGCAGATGAAAAAAAAACGCGAATTTTCACAATTTCGATTGATTAATGCAGTGGCGGCGGTGGCGACGCGATCGAGATCGAGAAAAACAATCAGACTTTTAATTGTGTGCCTACATGACTGACTGATCTATGCTATAATACACTGGGCGCCAATATAATTTTCCAATATTTTTTTTTTTTTTGAACTGTCGATCATGACTAATCGACCATTACGCGCCCACATAAAAGCGCCAAATACAAAATGGCGACAATCGTTCGTTTATAGGCTGTGACCTTTGAAATTAAATTAAGTGATCGTGCATGAAAATTAGTCATACTTTTTTTGAAAAATAAAAATAAAAGGGAGCTGACTATAAAATTATAGCGTTAAATCATTTATATTCAATGGCAGCAAGTTGTTGAAATTCTGAAAAATATTTCAAATTTCATACAACATAACAATTTCTAATTTCAACACGATCACCAACGCCCAACGCTGCCACTATAACGCGTTATGGGCGCCTATGACATGACAGGCTTTCCGCACATCTAATACGAAAGCAGCCCCACCTACCCATTAACAAAAATCTCAAAACGAAAAGTAACAAAAAAAAAAAGGCACGATCAGTGATCAAGAAATTGTATGCTTCGTAGAAGTTAAAAACAAAAAAAAATATGTAATTAAATTTTATGCGGTCACCACCATGCAGTGAGCGACAACAGCAATATGAGCAGCAACAATATGAGCAGCAGCACGATCATCATCATTTGCGGCAAGAGCACGATCATCAAACTAACATCAACATCAGCGCATCTTGACACCAGCAGCACGTTCTTTTATAATGTCAAAAATTATTAATTTTGAAATTACAACATTTTGCCGCTGCTGATGCTGCTGTCAAAATTGATCACGTGTCTGTCTCGCAGTCAGTCAGTCAGTCTTCCGTCACTCTTGATCGGTTGGTCGTTTGGTTGGTTGGTTGGTTTGTTTTCTGGTTGCTTGCATGGCTTGTCTGACAACAAACTTAGTTAAAATGTTGTTTTATTATTACTGGCATTTTACTAAAATGCTACAGAAAAATTTAAACTAATCAACAAATGTGATCGCAACAGCCATAACAGCGACGATCCCGCTGATCGCGCGATAGAATAAAATTGAAAAGTACATAAAAAAAAACACAAACCACAAAATGCATTAAGTGAAGTTATTATTTTTATTATATCTTTCATATGGAATGGTTATAAAATGCGATCAAATGAAATGCATGCGGAGTAGACTGATCGCGCTATAGTAGTAGTTGAGGCAGTTGATCGCAGGGTTCATCAACTAAACCGCAGTCATGTAGAAAGCAATTTCTTTTGACGCGGGTACTCATTTTTTTTTTGTTATTTTAAATTACTTTGTATTAAAAGCATTATTTTTTGTGTTCATGGCAATTAATTGGTGTTGTTGTGTTTTGTAGTAATTAAAAATTATTTGTTCATAGTAGAAAAAAAACTGATGTATTAAAGTGCAATCTATTGGAAAATGCGGTGATCGTTTTTGGTGGTGAAGTTGAACTTTTGTGATATAAAAAGATTAGAGCTTTGAAGTTATATATTTTTTTTAATAATTAGTTTAAATTGTAGTAGAAAAAAGTAGTAAAAAATAGTAGTAAAAAATAGTAGTAAAAAATAGTAGTAAAAAATAGTAGTAAAAAATAGTACTAACTAAAAAGTAGTTAAAAATAGTAGTTGAAAAAACAAAGTAATAAAAATATCGTAAAAAAATAAATATCAAAACATTTGTAAAAAAAGAAGAATGTGTTAAAACAAGAAGTAATAAAAGATAAAAGATAAAATAATAATGCAGAAAAAAGTGAAAGAAAAAAGGTAGTTTATAAAACTAATATACCAGAAAAGTCTAGTGCAAACATGTTGAAAAATAATATTAAAAGTCAGGAATAGAAAAAATTGAGTAATTTGTAAAATAATGGGCAAAATAGTAATATAATATAATGGGCAAAAAATGGTCAAAATCTGTTGAAAACGTTGTCAAAAAATGTGTAGACAAAATAGTAAAGTAGTATAAAATATTAAAAAGTTGTTTTAATATTTATTAGGTGTGTGTTATACAATTTAAGTTGTATAAAATAGTATTAAAAAAATGGACAAATATAATTTAGTAGAAAAAGTAGTGGACAAACGTAGTAGAAAAAGTATGTAAAATTGTAAAAAGTATTAGAAAAACTCAAGTGCAAAAATGAAGAAAAAAAGATAAAAATTAAAAGAAAAAAGATAGCGATTTATAATAATATAAATGGGACAAACAGAATGTAGTACATAAAGGTTAAATAAGGTTGAAATAAAAAATAGTAAAAAAGTAGTGTAAAAATGTAGTATAAAATAGTAGTAAGTTGTTATACTATTTATAATCTGTGTATTGTAAAAATTTAAGTTGTATAAAAAAGTATTAAAAAATGGGAAAAACGTAGTAGAAAAGTAGTAAAAAAGTAGTAGAAAAAGTAGTAGAAAAAGGTAGTAAAAATAGTAGTACAATGTAATAATATTTATTAGCTGTCTGCAGTACAAATTTGCATTAACTGCATTCCAAAACGTGGTTTAGTGTTGCCAGCACCTAATGCGGCTGATGTAGCTGCTGCTGTTGCTATTACAACTGCCACCAACAACTGATCACGTGCGCACCGTATGCCATTCGATCGCTTTTAATTTATAACAGAACTCATTGCAACGACAAATGGCCAAGTATGCGGAACTCGTAGTCCATAGCAACTTTTGGCCAAGAGGTGGCGCGCGCAGCAACACAAATGGCGAAGATGATTCTACCGCTGTTGCTGTTGCTGATGATGATGATGCCACATGTTGAGCAACAGTTGCTGCAAACATCAACACCATACAACAACAGCACTACTAACAACAAAACATCATGCATTTTCGCAGCAAACTAAATTAAAAAAATAAAAAAAGCCAAAAAAAAAGTAGTTTCTAATGGGTAGCACAAGAAAACTAAAATAGTAGCGTTGCAGCATTTTCAACACTTTGACAACGCAACGCAACGATCGCCAATCAATTGATGTAATAAATATTTAATTTTTATGGAACGCAACGCCCCACGAGCAACATTTTAAGTTTGAATTCGATAAAAAAATTTTAAATTTTGCAAACATGCAAGAGGACGAGTCAATGAAACTGATGTGATTTAAAAATTTTAATTTTATTTTTTTTATTTTTCACTTCAATTTCAGCTATAAATTTATTTATCTGCAGGATAAAAATCGGATTAGGTTTCAATTGAGTGGTGCGCGAGTAGCGTTGACTATGTCAAGATTTATTGACTGGCTGAACTTCAGTGATAAAAGTGGGCAACAACATAAATTTCTGTGACAGGCGCTAAAATTTTAGTAGTAGCAGCAGCTGCTGACAGTGTGGCCAGATTATGTTTTATTTTTTTTTTGTAAGGTTGTTTTACGGAGCAACACCTGCACTTTTAAGGCAGCCAACAGAATTAATAGTTTTTAAAGATCTTGCAATGTGATTAAGTACTGATCTTATTACAAGTCAAATACGATCACTTGGGATTTTTTAATATATTTTTTATATTTATAAAAGTCTGCATTTTGCGATTTAAATTGCTAAAGTTATCATTATTGAATTTATTAAGGAACAAACACGATCACAATAATTCCAACACGATCATTTGTGTGTTTCTGAAATTTAAGTTTATTTATTTTTTTGTTTCATATGACTGGCTACATTTTTGTAGGTATTACTTAAAAGCAAAAATATATTGATTTGAAATTATTGTTGATCTTATTAGAAGTCAAACACGATCACTTGCATTTATTCAAAAATATTTTTTTACAATTCGTTGTTATTATATGGCCCAAGTGTTTTCCTAAAAGTGCCAGCACCACAGCAACATTTTATAAATATTATTTTATAAATATTATTAATACTATTAATACACGATCACTTGAAATTTTTAATTTTGATTTTGATGTTTGTTATTGGCAACAGTTGGTGCGTATTATTTCTTATATTCCTTGCAAAATTTGATAATTTCTGTTGCATTTAATATAATAGTTAAATTAATAATCACGATCACATTAGATTTTTCAAATATGTTTACATCATTCACTTCACTAATTATGACTGGCAACATTTATTAAAGGTTATACATAAAACTCACAGCAATATGTTGTTGTTATTGTATTTATACTATAAGTGATTTATTAAAAGTCACTTTCACGATCACTTTTGATTTTTCAAATATATATTAATTTCTTAATTGTTATTAATGTGCGTCAACAAATTTTGACAGCAACAATTTAAAAATTCTTGACAACATTTCATTAAAATTTTTCAGCGATTGTTTTATAAATAAAACACGATCACTTGAAATATTTAAAGTTTGGCAACTTTAACTGCCAACTTATTTTTATTTGTAACTAACAACATTTGTTGCGTTGTATTCTTAAAATTCATAGCAACATTTGATGCCAGCTATTGCATTTTATATATTAAATGATCTATTATTACAAGTCATACAGGATCACTTTTGATTTTTGATTTTTAAATTGTAATTGCAATATGTCTTTATTTTTATGACTTGCAACATTTGTGCGTTGCATTCTTAAAATTCCTGGCAACATTTGCTGGTCGCTTTGCATTTGATGTAATGAATGATCAATCTCAAATCAAACACGATCACGATATATTTGCAATATTTCTTATTTATTTATGACTAGCAATATTTCACGCAGAGCATTCCTAAAATTCCTAGATATGCTGTTTGCTTTGTATTTGATTTAATTAGTGATCTATCACAAGTCAAACACGATCACTATTGATTTTTAAAATATATTTATTTCTTATTGAATACTGGCAGCATTTTCAGCAACTCAGTTCATTCTTAAAGCAGCTACAAATATGTTTTTTGAATGTATATAAAACAATTAGTGATTTATTAAAAATCAAACACGATAATTTTTGATTTTTCAAATATATTTTCAATATTTCTATATTATTTCTGACTAGAAACATTTCACGCAGGGCATATTTAAATTTCCTAGAAACATATGCTGTTTGTTTTGTGTTTAATATAATTAGTGATCTATCGCATGTCAAACTAGATCACTTTTGATTTTTCAAATATATTTGCAATATTTCTTTGTTATTTATGACTCGAAAAATTCATTTCACGCAGTGCATTCTTAAAACTGCCAACAACATGTTTGTTACTGTTGCCGCATCTAATGCGTTCACATTCTTCAATCGAACGATCGCAACGGATCGCGTCGCATTTAGCGCTTTAGTTTTGTATTATTTTTGATGTAATATTTGTGACCAGTTTTGTGTTGTTTTATTGGCAAAAGCAACAACTGCCTAAAATAAAAAGTCGAAAAAAAAGCAGGCTGCCGCTGGGCGCTGCTACAAGTGCAACGATCACTGATCTTGAGTGTCAAACGAGCAGCAATATTGCTTAGGCACAACGAACAACCAAGCCGAGATCGATCGACAACAAACTAAACAACTTTGCAACATCGCACAGGAGCAGCAGCAGCAAAGCCAAAAGTACTCAAGTGCTAAATTGCAGCGCAAAATAGTGAAATACAGCAGGTGATCGATGTTAAGAATGTCTCTTGAGTACTTTTGCGAGTACATTTAGCGAGTACGTTTTGCATACAGCGGCTGCAGCAGCAGCAAAACAGCTGATTGTGTTGCCGATTGTGTTTGTCGTATCAATGTTCGGTTTGTTCATGTATCGCGCTATGTTGTACGCTCGTTGGTTCGTTCATGCCTTCGTCTCTATCTGTCGACTTGTCTCTCTCTCACGTAATAAATATTTTGCTATGTTTTTATTTCTATTACGTTAGTTACTACGTATGCGCTAAGTTTTTTGGTTGCACATGTGAGCATTTTAATGTTGTCTGTCTATGTTGTTGTGCGCTGTTCTCGTTGTTGCTGCTGCTGTCCGCCAAGTTTTTATTACTTTCGATTGCAAGTGATAAATATTTCAACTACTCTTTTTCCACCGTAAATAAAAAATGCGCATTAAATTTTAAAGTTTACATTTTTAATTTAAATATTTGAGGAGTATTTAAAGTGCAACAATTAAAAGAAATCACATGAATAAGCAATGTTTATCATTTTAACAGTAATTGTTCATGTCACTGACACATAGTTCGTAGTCACTAATTTGATGAATTGCAAGCGTATAAGGCCTATCGAAAATGTGAAGAATTAGAACAAAGCTTAATGATGAAAAATAGGGGATGTCTTTAAAATAGAAATATCACTTGAATTTAAAATATTTAATTATAAAGTTCTGAAATTGTTTCACAAGTGTTTTCTTTCTTTTTTTTGTCGGTGTACAGCAACGCAAATACACATACTACATGATATAGTGAACGAAAAAATTCCCAAATATTTGTAAATTGCATAATTTTTATTAACGGGCGCATATTGCGCTGCACGCTCAAACGAAATATGCAAATATGTACTTTTTTAATTATCGTTTTTTTTACGTTGTTGTCGGGTGTTATTTTTGGGTGCTGTGGCGCATTTTTTCAGCGCTTTTAGTTAAGCGCATATGCTGTTCGAAAATATGTTGTCAATAAAATAATAAAAAAATATGCTTTTGGCATTTTTAGTTTTCAGGAATTTATTTCTATATGTGCAACACATTTATAGAGGTGATAAAAAGTGAAAAAAATACTCAAGATTTCTAAATGAAGAAATTTTAAAAAGTAAATAAAAAGTAACTAAAAACAACTTTAAACTGAAACTTGTTGGTTAATATATTATTTAAATAGAAAACTAAACAAGTAAATAACATTTTTTAGTTTGATTTTATACATTTTTTGTTATACGTCATAGTATTTTAATAATTAGAAAAATTTAATAATTACAACAAACATTTTAATAATAACAACAAAACTGGTCTTCAATTTGAGAAATTTCAACAGACTCAGATTATCGAATTGCGACCCAATGATAGGTCTAAATGATAGGTCTAAATGAACAACGTCGTGAGTGATCGGTTCGTTTTATATAATAGAATCATAACTAAGACAGTTGAAAAAATTATGGCATAGTTCTTCTATAAAATATGCGTGTGCTGATTTTGCCTGCATACTCAGTTTTTTCTTTTACATAACGTTTTAAAGAAAATTACAATCGACATTTTAGGCCTTTTTCAGTTCCTTTTTGGCAAAAGAAAAAATACAGACCGTTACACAACAAGTTTTCCAAAAAAACTTCAAACGCATTTTTTCTCTTAATTCTCAGGCCTAATTATAATATACAAATAAATTATAATATTCCGATATTGTTTTAAGATATTTGAATCTAAACTACAGTTTTATTTTTATTTTGTTAGACCATTTTTGGATGATTTTTATAGCATTTCGGATCTAATGATATTGAAGCTAAAGTGAAGCAAAGTGTTATGGTTGTACAGAGCATTGACCAAACTAACTATCAAAATTACTAACTTTTTTCCATCGGTTCTAATTTTTAAAATATGCCCTATCCATACGGATTTCATTAAAAAAATTGTATTTTATTAGAGCATAAAATGCGTGTATCTATCAGGAATATCGATAGTTCTTAGTTGTTTTTTCTGTGTGTATGTAACATATAATCTGTTCGAGTGCAAGTTCGAGTGCTTTGATTTTTAAAAATTTCAATATCAAAAATCTGTTCGAGTACTTTGAATTTTTAATTACACACTAAGTTGTTCAAATATTTTTAAAGAATATGATTTTGACTTTATTAAATTAAACTATTATTTTTGAACACTATAATAATTATACTGTTAATGCATCCGAAATGTACGAATAAACCGAATTTCGAAATGTACTTCGTACCGATTTCATTCCTTGAATTACATTATTAAGGGTGTGTGCGAATTCGACTAAATGGCAGACTAAACTAAATTGAACGACTTTTCATTCGATCGCCATTCCGTAACCGATAATTGTTAAAGTCCATAATCAATTGATTATCATACATCTGTTTGCTGTCATCCAATATAGTTCAATTTAGTCTACTCGAAAATTTACTAAATTCAAAAATCCAACACTGCATTACCGACCAAATTTAGTTTAGTCAGTAATTTAGTCGAATTCGCACACACCCTAAATATCATTTTACTCATACAACTATTCAACTTTGCTGTTTTCAATTAAGGTTTAAATTTTTCTGTTAAAAAGCGATATAATTTTTGCTAAATTCGTTTTAAACACCTTAATAGTAACCTTCCCATGAGACTGTCTGTCTCACATATATAGCTTTTCTCATTATATAAAACAAAAACTACATTCCTATAATTACCTCATGCACGTTAAAGCCTAATTCAATAATTTTATAAATGTGACACAATTCCGTTAATAACATTTCGAACAACGAAAACTTGTCGCCACAACAGCGTCAACGAAAAACAAACAATTTTTTAATTGGCGAAATTAAAATTAATATTTTTTTTTGTTTCTGCGGTATTTCTGTTGTTGTATCTACTATTTCAGCGATAGTAATAATAAAAATAATAATTGGTAATTAAGCAAGTAATACAAATTGTTTCAGAGACAGACAACAAGTTTTGTTGGGCTACTTATTTAGGATTTTTATTATTATTTCTATTTTTTAGCTGAGCTTATCAATATTTTTAATTATTACGACGCACGTTTTTTTCGTAGTAAATACGACATACGTAAAATAAAAAAACAAAATAACATATGTGGCATGGAGTAACTGAAAATAAAAACCAACTATGTATATTTTTTACTTGAGGTTCAAGGTTTAGTGTCATAAAGATGTCAATGCCTGAGGGCGCAATGTGAAGTTTGCTGTTGTTGTTTGACGGAGGCGAGTGTGGGATATGTAGCAAGCTGCCATTGAACAAAACGATTTATTATTGAATGCGACTCAAGTGGTAGATGACCGGCAATAACTTTGGCGTATTACCGAAAGTAAGTGGCGTTCGAAATTCGGAACAAGTGCCACTACTTCTTGCAGCGGATATTTTGAGTTTAAAATTAAATTTTAAATAATTTGAAAAATTATAATAAAAAAAAGTTTACATAAAATGAATACATAAAATGATTTTGCATACAAAATTTGAAATTTTACATGAAATTTGATATCGCTTAGAATTATAAAACACTAAAAATTCAATGTTTCACTAAAAATTCAATTTTTCACTAAATTTCACTAAAAATTAAATTTTTCACTAAAAATTAAATTTTTCACTAAAAATTAAATTTTTCACTAAAATTCAATTTTTCACTAAAAATTCATTTTTTCACTAAAATTCAAATTTTCCCTAAAAAAAATTCAATTTTCAATTCAATTTTTCACTAAAAATTATTTTTTTCACCATAAATTCAAATTTTCACTAAGCATTCAAATTGTCAGTAAAAATTTAATTTTTTACTAAAAATTCAATTTTTAACTAAAAAATTCAATTTTTCACTAAAAATTCAATTTTTCACTAAAAATTCAATTTTTCACTAAAAATTCAATTTTTCATTAAAAATTAAATTTTTCATTAAAAATTAAATTTTTCACTAAAAATTCAATTTTTCACTAAAAATTCAATTTTTCACTAAAAATTCAATTTTTCACTAAAAATTCAATTTTTCACTAAAAATTCAATTTTTCACTAAAAATTCAATTTTTCACTAAAAATTCAATTTTTCACTAAAAATTCAATTTTTCACTAAAAATTCAATTTTTCACTAAAAATTAAATATTTCACTAAAAAATTAAATTTTTCACTAAAAATTAAATTTTTCACTAAAAATTCAATTTTTCACTAAAAATTCAATTTTTCACTAAAAATTCAATTTTTCACTAAAAATTCAAATTTTCACTAAAAATTAAAATTTTCAATATAAAATTCAATTTTTCACTATAAATTTAAATTTTCACTAAAATTCAATTTTTCACTATAGATTCAATTTTTCACTAAAAATTCAATTTTTCAATAAAAATTCAAATTTTCACTAAAAATTCAATTTTTCACTAAATTAATTTTTTCACTAAATTAATTTTTTCACTAAAAATTCATTTTTTCACTAAAATTATTTTTTTCACTAAAAATTCAATTTTTCACTAAAAGTTAAATTTTTCACTAAAAATTCAATTTTTCACTAAAAATTCAATTTTTCACTAAAAAATTCAATTTTTTCAGTAAAAATTCAATTTTTCACTAAAAATTCAATTTTTCACTAAAAATTCAATTTTTCACTAAAAATTCAATTTTTCACTAAAAATTCAATTTTTCACTATAGATTCAATTTTTCACTAAAAATTCAATTTTTCACTATAAATTCAATTTTTCACTATAAATTCAATTTTAAGCTAAAAATTCAAGTTTGACAAAAAATTCGATTTTTCATTAAACCTTTAATTTTTCATTAATAATTAAATTTTTAACTAAAATTCAAGTTTTCACAAAAAAAAACTCAATTTTTCTAACGTTAAATCAACACTCAGTAAATATACAACTACCCTACTAGATATTTACGCCATTAGGAAATACCTGGGAATATATAGGACTTATAACAAGTCTGCTTAAAAGAAGAAAAAAAAATCAAGTATCACTATTTGATAAGTTTTAAAGTCAAAAGATTAAAATGTTCAAGGAATAAAATGATGTAAATATCGTAGACATCAATCCGCAATCGTCAAATATTTTGTTAAAGAAATTATTGAATATTATAAACTATAGCTGTTGAGTTCAACAATTTAATAAGTAAAAATTCCTACATATACCAAAATTACATCTGGCTACCTTTAGCACAACCGCAGCAACATTCCACATTACAAATGCTAATGTGGTTTTTCGCCCCCAAACTAAAATTACCAAAAAGCCATAAAATATTCACTGCCTATGTTGCAATTTAAAGTTTTGTTAGTCTTCCTGTAATTAAAGGCAACTTACGAACACAGAGAATGGTCTTAAAATACAAAATTATTGTAAACATTATAAACTTTTGTAAATTATCTATGTGTTAACGAAAAATAAAAGGCGCTACTTAGAACGTAGAACGAAAAATCTGTATTACAAAAACAAACAGTTGGATAATTTTTCAATAACGCATAAACAATGTTGGTACTGGGTAGTTGGGGGGGGGGGGGATGTTAAATTTGAACTCACCTCGTTTGCGTGTCTGTAAATGTTGCAGTCAGTAGTCAGTGAAAGAATGAATAATCCACACAAATAAAGAAAAGAAAACTTTTGTTAAAGTGTTTTTCTTTTTAAATTCGAAAAAGATATCAGGAATATGATGAGGCGAAGTAGAAGTTGAAGTAAACTGAAAATAAAATAAGAAAAATATACGATTTTAGTCAAATAGAATATAAAGTAAAATTGTATTTAATGTAAAAAAAAGAGTTTAACCCCAAATTGCACAAGCACAAAAATATAAAATCTTTTTTGCACACATTTTCTAAATATTTAAAATTTGTAATCAAAAAAATTTGTTTTAAATGTAAAATATTTTCACAGAAAATTAAGTTGGAAAAATTCTTTAGAATTAAAAAGTTGCATACGTCAATTGTAGCCGCGGTAGCTCAGTGGTTAGTGCGTTGGACTGCGAGCCGAAAGGTCCCCGGTTCAAGCCTGGACTGGGGCTAACAACATCTTTTCATAGAAACATTTTTCTATACCGCGCTACCTCTCGGCAGTAAATGGCAAACCTACGAGAGTAAAACATTGCCTATGAAAAAGCTCTCACCCGCCGTTCGGAGTCGGCAATAAACTGTAGGTCCCACCACTTTGAGTACAAATATAACACGCACAGCCCAAAATGGTGAGAGAGCTCGGCCTAAGTTCTTATAGGACTGTAGTGCAACACTATTATTATTATACGTCAATTTCATATAATTCAGGAGTGCTGATTTGAGCTGCATACTTAGATTTTTCCTATTATGTAACGTTTTTTAGAACATTGCAATCGAAATTTTTGGTTCCATTTCTGCCACTTATTAGAATAAATAAATTATCGTTCGTCGCAAAACTAGTTTACCAAAATTCTTTTAATTCAATTTTTCTTTAAATAATCTCGACTAATTTTAATATACTAACGAATGCTGATATACCGATACGTTTTTAAGATATTAGGATCTTAACACGAAATTTTTAATTTTTTGACAATTTTTGGCATTTAGAATTTAATCATAAATAAGAAAATGATTTATGTTTAGCTAGAACACAGCTCAAACTAACAACAAATCTTAATAACTTTTTTCCGACTGTTAAATTTCTAAAATATGCCTTTTTAGAACATTGAAATCGAAATTTTAGTGCCATTTTAGCCACTTATTAGATAAAATAAAATACCTTACCTTGCAAAACAAGTTTCCAAAAAAACTTTTAATGCAATTTTTCTTTGAACTATCAGGACTAATTTTAATATACTAACGAATGCTCATATTCCGATAGGTTTTTAAAATATACTGATCGAAATACGATTTTTTTTTGACTATTTTAGTAGTTGAGTTTTTAGCATTAAGGATTTAATGATAAATAAGAATATGATTTATGTTTATCTAGAATATAGCTAAAACTAACAACAAATCTTTTCAACTTTTTTCAAACTCTTATAATTTCTAAAATATGCTCTTTTAGAACATCAAAACATTTAAATCGAAATTTTAGTCCCATTTCAGCCACTTATTAGAATAAATAAAATACCGTACTTTGCAAAACAAGTTTTTCAAAAAACTTTAAATGCAATTTTCTTTAAATTATCAGGACTAATTTTAATATATTAACTAATGCTTATATTCCGTTAGGTTTTTAAGATATTAGGATCTAAACACGAAATTTTAAATTTTTTTGATTTTTTTTTTGCGTTGAGTTTTAAGCATTTAGGACTTAATGATAATGATCTCTGGTTATCTAGAACACAGCTCAAACCAACAACAAATCTTAATAACTTTTTATCAAATGTTATAACTGTTTAAAAACCCGCTTTAAAACAGGTATAAACTAAAACCGCTTATATCAGTTTTGGTACCGGTTAATTTCTGATATCTGCTTTTGGTTCAGATTATGATTACAGATTTTTAATGTTACATAAAACTTAAAAGTAGAAAAAAGCACCAAATTTAATTTAGTATTCTTTGGTTACAATGGGCGTTAAAGGGTTAAAGAAAAAATTGTGTTTAAATAAAAAATGGGGGTTAAAGAAACAATTAAGTCTAAAATATTATGTGGTTTACAGTAGAAAAAATTGTTTACTATAGAAATTTGTACAAGAAAAATGTTGTTTAAAGAATAATGAGATTGGAAGAAAAAAAGTTTAATTAAAGAATACAAAAAAAATATATATATGAAATACCATAAAAATTAGTTGTTAATGTGCGCATTGCATGGCTGGCAACCATTAAAGTTTATTTTAAAATGTGTTTTTAACACTTGCAGTTTCAACAATACAACAACTGCAAATAGAGTTACAACAAAAGCGGCTAATGTTGCTGCTGCTACATGGAGATGTTGCTGCTGTTGCTGCTGCGAATGGATGATGATGTTGCAGACGACGACTACAGCAACGGACGACGGGACGTATAAGCAACCAAATGACGTCGTGTTGCGCCTATTGTATAAACAATTTGAATGCAATGGAGCCGTCTATGCGTTGCGTTGCGTTGCAAGGTGTTGAGACGGTCCAATGGGAAGGCTGCTGCGTTTCACGCACGTCAACACGCACAGCTGGTCGCTGCATTTATTTTTGTAGCTATTTTGTATATAAAATTAAAAAAGAAATCCAAAAAAAACTCTCAAATTGTTTAAATTATTTTTTCTATTTTTTTTTTATTTTTATTTTCAACTAACCAATACAGTGATTTTAAAAACAACGTTAAAAAGAACCTTGCGCCATAAAATAAGCGCTAAACACTTGAGGCATTCATATTTTTATCAGCAACATTTTGCGCTGATATTTCCAAGGTTCTCAATGCATTTTACTGTTTGCACAAATTGCGCTTAGAAATAAACAATTAATCAGCGTATTTTATTTTTCCTTATAAAAAAAAAATCGTTTCAGTGTAGCTCAAGTTTTTCTACTATCCCCCCCCCCCCATTTCGTTTATTTTTGCAGCCTTAGTCTTTATTATAAACTTTATCTTATCAACTACGTTTATATGCGATAAGTATTAAATACTACAACATAAAAAAAATAAAAATATCGAGCATTTTTATATATATACAGTATATACTTTGTATCAAGGTAGATAATATGTGGCTGACGTCACATAGTATATGGTAAAGATAAAAATTACTAACGAAAAAGCATCAACTTAATTTGATTAAGTAAAATGTTTAGGTTTTTTTGTTTGTATTTAGTTTGTAGCATTTTTGGACTCATATGGCATAGATAAATTTTGGTTTTTGTTGCTATTAAATGTCTTATGCTAAGATAAAACTACACCGAGAAAATTTTAAAATTTTAAATATTTGAGGCCTTGGGAAAATAGGGTTAATATTAGGTTTTTAGTGCATTTTACTAATATTAGTGCACATTTTCTATATTGTAGGGTGTATTTTTATTTATAAAATAAAAAAAATATTCTTATAGCATCGGTAGTTCAATTGGTCACGTTCCACGTTCGTTTCCCTCGACTCTCAACATCTTTTCATATAAAAACATTTTTCTATCCGACGCTACCTCTCGGCGGACAATGGCCAATTATGAACACTTTCGATTTATTCACACAGAATAGATATTTGTTGCGCCAACCAACTCTTTGCCCAACCTACTTATTCGGTTCCCTCAACTGCTTTTTGGGTTGTTATTGTCAAAACTACGAAGACTACGAAGGGGTTGGCTTGGTTCGATTCCCGAGTAGAACGAGCGAACACACAACCTATTGAAATCAGCGCATGAATTTTTGTCGAACACTTACCATAGTAATATAGATTTGTTACTCCAACCAACTTTTTCGGTTCTGTCAACCGCTTATTCGGTTGTTATTGTCAAAATGAAAAGAGTTGTAGTTTATACAGCAACCAATTTCGAACTATTTTAGAACAATTTAGTACAGATCAGAACCATTGGGTGTGTGTATAGACTAATATTTCAAGTGTATAGGCTAATATGGCAGTTCCGTCAGCAAATTTATAAACCATGCTATTAAACCAAATGAAGTTAGTTGGTACAATCAACTTTTTCATTCTTCCAACCTCATGTCAAAAGAGGATTTTACTGTGTGTTTTATATTTCGATTTTTCAAATACCTTGCTATGAATTATGATCTTCTGAAATGAATGTAAATCGCAAATTTGGCCTGCTCATGTTTGTCATGTAACTGTTTAGATTACTGTTTGGATACGAATCTCGATCATGAACCAAGTAGAATTTTAACTAACGAGTTAACGGCCTCAGCTGTCCAGAGGTAGCGCGCTGGACTTGCATTCTGAAGGTCTCGGGTTCGAATCCCGGCTTGGGCAAGGGCGCTCGTGGTGATATTAACCACAAAATTGTAGGGAATAGATTTCACAGTACAATGGAAATAGTCTGTCTGAGTGCTGTGGATCTTAGTAGTTATTCCAAAAAAAAAAAAACAAAAAAATCAAATTCGTGTCAATGAACTATGTGTTAGTGACGTGAACATAAACAAAAAATAAAATAAAATCTTCTACTTAAATTACCGAAACCTTTAAATTGAATACAGTGTGCACTTTTTTCACGGTGTTGTTGAGTTACTTAGAAATACTTAAAAGATAGCATTATATATATTTAATAAGAAAAAAATCTAACTTTGGTTAAATTTTTTAGTTAGTTTTATATAAAACGTGCTTTCATTGAAACAAATTTAATTCAGGGCTACGATTTAAATAAAAGAAAAGCTAACAAAAAAATTCAAACGAACAAAAAAAAGACTAAAAAACTAAATAGAAAAAAAAAATGAAAAATTTTAAATGTAAAAGTAGAATTTAAAAAAAACAGAAAATAACAGAACATACAAAAAAAGAATAATATGAAAAAATATATAAGATAACAAAAATTTAGAAAAAGTACAATAAAACATTATAAAATTTACATATTAAAGATCTTAAAATATTGTAAAAAATACTAAAATTTATGAAATATATTAAACAAAATGTTATGGAAAAGTGACAATGGTTTTTCATTATTTCAAATCGTTAAAGGTCGTCCCCTAAATATAATCAATTGGAATATCAAGAATTTTTAGCGAAATACTAAAATAAACTTTGAGTTTTGTGAGCCATATCAACAACTTTAAAATTGAATTGAAATGACATTGGTGTATCATTTGTTAGAAACATTAATCTATTAGGATTTGCATACTATTAATGAGCCAAATCGTTTAATCTATAGCTGTTTCGACCTACAAAACAGACTGCGACGCTAATCAAAGAGCAGCATTACACATTTGCTTTTGTATGTTGGATTTGACATAGACCCACCCTGTAGTCGCTCCCATGCTTAAGATCGCACACGATGTATGTACGTCATTGCGTTCCGCTTTTTTGCAACATTGAAGGAAAGCAAAAATGGTACCGTGCAACATTTTGGTTATTAACACAATTGATACAATTTATGAAGGCAAAGGATTTTCTATAAAATATGATATATAACATTATCAATTCATAAATGTTATGAACAATATACGTTAATGAATAAAATACATAAAAGTATGCACGATACAATATATATTTATAATTTCATTTTATTTAAATAACACATTTTAAAATTATTTTATTATATAAATAATAAATGTTTCAAAGTAAAACTAATTTGTAACCAATTAAACATCAAATAATATAGACAAATGCTTTAAAAAGTAAATTCTTCGAATTGCTATCTTGTGTCATTGACATCAGCAGACTACAACGACAACGACGACACCTTTGCTGCTTATCTTTCTCTAATCGCTTAAATAAAATCAAAACTTTCGCTACAGACACCAAAATGCCAACTAACCAACTAATCAAATTGCTACCAGTTGATAGAAGAAAAATAAATAAAGAAACCATCAAACAAACAAAAAAAATATTAATTAATTAAAAAATAAAATAAAAACAAATTAAAACGAAAAACACCCACATAAATTAAACAATATTTAAAATTATATAAACTATTTAACAAGTTGATCACAAAGCGCAACCAAACAATTAATACAATTTGTGAGTCTATTGGCTGGGTTGACATGAAGCACTTTCACTGTTTCACATATGGAATAAAAATTTCGAATATTTAAAAATTCATAAAATTTCATTCATAATTAAAAACATTTTCAACTGTCACATAAACTGTGATGTTTATGTGATGTCTGTGTGGCACGACACATTCTTCAATGTGTTTTTCGCTTAATTATTGTTACTATTACTATTCATTAATTCAATTTTCAGGTTATAAGCGCAAGATTGTGAGCTGCCATTTTGGCATTTCTTGAACTTGAAGAAACTCTAAATAAAACTGTCAAAATCGGACGTGTTTTTGTATTTTTCGAATGACTCCAGGCTGCATAAAATGCATAATTTTTGTGATATAGAGTTTGAGATAAATTTGCATAGTTGAAATATGCTGGAGTTTATAAAAAGAGTTGAAATAATTTGTGTGTATATAGAGAGAAAATTAATGTAGTAAAAATTTCTGTTAATTTTGTATTTATTTTCAAACAATGTTGTTCTACTTGATCTATTTACCTATATAGTAAAATATTCGAAATGTTTATAAAAGGTTTTTCAACAGGGACGCTACAAAAGTAGAGCGACAGGGACAGTAAACGACGCCATATTTCGTGCCGTTCTTTTGACATTTCTCTTCAGTAAGGTTTGCCATTTCATGATGGAAAGATATACGAATTCGAATTTCGGTAGTAAATTTTAATAATTTCGACTCGTTGTTGGCTCGTATATCTTTCCATCATGAAATGGCAAACTTTTGTAGCGCTCTTTCAATAAGAGCGCTACAAAAGTTTGCCAAATTACGAAATTTCCAAAATTATTAAAATTTACTACCGAAATTCGAATTCGTATATCTTTACCCTTTATTTGATTCTACTACATTTACTTAGTTATTTAGTGCATATGTATTTATTGGACTTGATTTTATTACACATTGAATTACGAGCTATTGTGTGCCTCATAACGAAACAGTGATTATTTTTACATATTGCAGAAAACGTTTTTTTTTTCTGTATTTCTAAATTTTATAAAGTCCGTTTTTTACATTAAATAATACAAAATTAAATAATACAAAATTAAATAAATACAAAATGTAATAAATTAGTAAAATGTTCTACAATATTTTTATAATAACAGCTTTTTATTAATAAAATGTTACAAAAATTTATTTAAAAAAAATTGTAAATATTTTTTTTGAAAAAATATATTTTTAAAAAAATATTTAAAAAAAAAATTTTTTTGACCAAATTTTTTTTTCGAAGTATTTTTTTATTTCTAAAAAAATAATATTTTTCAAAGAATTTTTTTTCAAACATATTTTTTTTTTCGAAAATTTTTTTCTTACGAATTTATTTTTTTTTACGAAATTTATTTTTTAAATTTGTTAGAATTTTATTTTTTAAGGACATTTTTTTCGAATATTATTTTTGAGAAACAAGTGTTAATATGTATTTGAAAGGAGAAACATTTTCTGATCAGGTAATATCAATTTGAGCAGAAATGGTCTTTGAAACATATTAATGAAATTTTTGAGTTTTACTTATAAAACTGCGTTATATGTTTTGCAAAATATAAAAAATGAATAAAAAAATAACAATATATAAAAATTTAAGAATTAAGTTTATAATGGAACACTTTGGTAATATGAAATACTCACTACTATAGTCAAACCACATGGAATATACAGATATTCTAATCTTACCTTAACTCTAAGTAAAACATTTTATATATATATAAAGTTTTTTATATTAAAGTAATTATAGAAATACCTATGTCTAAAATAATCAAGTCCGTTACGGACTGGTTTTAGTCAACACCTCGAGGCCTTCTTTTAACATTTTCTGGGGTTTGGCTAAATTTATTAATGACATGCGGCGACGCATAATTAGCTTTGGTATTGGCATTTTTCCCCGCGATAATTTGCGTGTTTTTGGTTTTTATAGACACGACACAAAAAAAAACACTTAATAACTTTAATTTTCAACAAAGCGAATTTTTTAGCATAAATTCCAGTCAAATAGCGCCGCGTTCAAACAAAATTAAGCATTAAATTATTTACACACATGGGACACAGACAGACAGACACACTAAATGATGTACAAATTTTCAGGCCATAACAATTTAGCGCTTGGTCGTCGATTGGTCGCGCAACGATCGACCACAAAACTAAATAAACAGCAATTAAATAAATTTTTGCATCAAACAGTTAGCACTCCACCCCCTGCGCATGACAGCAACAACAAGAATTACAACAGCAAAAAGACAATATCAGCAACATCAGCAGCAGCAGCAACAACGCGATCGACACTTAATGATCGCCAGCCTACCGCGCCGAGATCGCGTTGACCAGCTTTTGGCGCTGTTGACCAACTTCACAAACGTGTTCTCTAGGTGCACAAAACGGCCAAGTACGGTGGCCAGCTGATGCTAATGATGTTGCTGCCGATCATCATCATGATGATCATGTTGTTGCTGATACTGCTGCTGCTGATGGCCCCCTTTGAACTAATCACACTTTTGTAGATGCGACTCTAAAGCTTTGTCTGTCTCTTCAACTGTCGCTTCGTCTATCACTACAGCAGTCTGTACATCGTATATCTATCTGTTCGTCTGTCTGTTCATTTAATCGGCTATGTTTGTTCGTTGTTTGTCTGCTGATCGCAGCGCCGTTTTGTTCTCATTATTGCTGCAACATTTGTTGCTTCGTTTTTTTACGTTTTATTCACGATTTTATTTTGATTTTTCGTTGTTCATTTCTTTGTTTTATTCGACGGACGACGACGACGATGACTATTAACCGATGTCGTTGTTGTCGATTGTCGATCGTTGATCGTCGATTCGCGCGCGCGCGCGTGTTCCACACACGAGTGAAATTTGCATTTTATCATCGGCTTCAGGAAGTACGCGATGATCATCATGTATCAAATGAACGAACGAACGATCGTTTGGTGCCTGCGCAATTGTTTTGTCCCAAAATGTGTTGCTGCTGCTTTGCCAGAAAATCAATTGAAATTTGTTTTGGCACTGCGATTGTTTGATGTGCAGGCAGCCAACAAATTTGTGTGAATTTTTATTTCTTTTTTTTATATATTTTTATACTCTTCCATACATATCGTACTTCTGATATGCTCACACATAAACAGCATCGTGAGACATTTGACCGTGTCACCCGCTGTAACCCAAGACCTCATAATTTCGCTGCTAAATGGCTTTAGAAAGGCTTGTTAAGTGGTAGCGCGCATTTGAGATGCGGTTCCAAAGCAAAGCAACTGAATTCTTTATAAAAAGTGTACAATTTTAAATGGCTTTAATTCTCTTTTAGCGCTAAATTATGAAGGCTTTTGTAAGTAGACAATATAAATGAATTTATAGTAGCTTCTTCAAAAAAAAAACGGTTTTAAATAATAATTATAAGTTTCAAATATCTTTAAATCTAAAACAAAAAAATGTATAGGATGTTAATAAGCTAATAAATATTTCAGATAAACCTCACATTGATCAACTACCCTAGTAGAAATTTGTCCGATGCGCCATCGGGAAATGATCGGCATTTCGTTGGGTAAGCCCTATTAGAGAAAATATGATCATTGACTTTGCATTCCCTTATCATGCTTACCATAGCAGGGTTTACATTATCTAAACAGTCAATGTTCCCGATCATTGCTACATTATTTGTTCCTCATATCGAAATTAGCATCAAGCAATGATCGAGATTAATGAGAGAAACCCTATTATGCTCGGGCTCAGACAAGGCAATTGTCGGGTAAATATTAAAATGGGGAATTGCCCGATCAGTACATGATCATGGCCTGAGGTCAATTCATGATCCGGACACTGCGTTACAAGGACATTATGGGCCTCGTCATATCCCGATCATCTCAAATAATGACATGATCACTTCATGACCATGGCCCTATCAAAATTTCTACTAGGGTAACTTCCAAAATGGTAAAATGTTCTGAATGTACTTAGAAATCTGAAGAAACTAAATATTTTCTTTATAATTAATTACTTGAAATAAAGAGTTAATGATCTAAAAAATTTATAAAATGACAAATCAATGCCATTTTTTTACAAAAAAAATGTTTGAAAATAAAATTAGAAAAAATGCTCCTTAAAAATTATAATTAAAAAAAAATTGTGCGAAAAAAAATTCTTCGAAAAAAAAAATTGTCAAAATTTTTTTTTTTTTTTTTCAAAAACAAAAAAAGTCCCAAAAAAAATTTTGTTTGAAAAAAAAATTATTTTGAAAAAAAATTATTTCGAAAAAACAATTTTTTCAAAAATAAAAAAATTAAAATTTTTTTTTTTGTAAATATATTTTTTATAACTATTTAAAATAAAAAAGTTGTAATTATAAATAAATATATATAAAACATTTCACTAATTTATGAAATAACATAACATAAAAGAAAAATAAAATGAAAGAAAAATAAATATTTTTATTAAAATTGGCTTTGATGAATAGTATTCTTCAATTTCATACACATATATGTTGTATTTTATGTATTTGTTCATTAATATGATGAAACTTATTCTTCATATACAGCTCATCATATTGAAGAACACTTTCTCGATCATGCATCATATTGACAATGAATTCAGAACATTGCTGTTTTGAAGTTATCAATATTATGTAAGATTCATTACAATGAATTATGATTTGAAGAACGAAGTTCATCAATATGATGATCATTTTTTCATTTGTCAAAACCTTTTAATATGTACTACATATCTTTTAGTACTGTCTTATAATATTTAATAGTCTCACTAAACAAATAATGTTCTTATATTAGTGACTTATTAGTTCCTCAGTAATCTTTAGATGATTTCTATGTTCGAATTGTTGTCTGTAAGTTATCTATTAGTTGTCAATTTAGTCGTCTCTTGGTAGTCTCTCTGAAGTCTCCTTGCTGTCACTTTGCCCTAGTAGAAATTTTGGTAGGGCCATGGTCATGAAGTGATCATGTCATTATTTGAGATGATCGGGATATGACGAGGCCCATAATGTCCTTGTAACGCAGTGTCCTGATCATGTATTGACCTCAGGCCATGATTATGTACGGATCGGGCAATTCCCCATTTTAATATTTACCCGACAATCGCCTTGCCTGAGCCCGAGCATAATAGGGTTTCTCTCATTATTCTCGATCATTGACTGATGCTAATTTCGTTATGAGGAACAAGTAATGTAGCTATGATCGGGAACATTGACTGTTTAGATAATGTAAACCCTGCTATGGTAGGCATGATAAGGGCATGCAAAGGCAATGATCATATTTTCTCTAATAGGGCTTACCCAACGTAAACCCGATAATTTCCCGATGGCGCATCGGGTAAATTTCTACTAGGGTGGTAGTGTCTTAGTAAACTTCTAGTATATCTCAGTAATAAATAGTCTTTTTGTAGTCTCATAGTAAAATGTTGTTATTATTTTTGTGATAGTCTCTAATTACTGTCTTATTAGTCTCTTATTTGTATCTATGTAGTCTCTTTATGGTTTCTAATTTGTAAAAATTATTACGATCATTTTTGATCATTACGATCATTTTGTTTCATAATAGTCTCTTTGCAGTCGCTTAGTAGACTTTTTTTACAGTATCTTGGTAGTATGAAGTATAAGTATAGCACAAGTTTTCTAGTACTCATTTAGTAGTATCTTTAGTAGTATTTAGTAGTATTATAGTGGTGATCCCTTAGAAATCTCTTACTAGTGTCGTACTCTCCCTAAGTAGTATTTGGCAGTCTCTTAGTAATCTCTTTGGCAGTCTTTTAATGGAATCAAAGTATCCAATTGTTCCATCTCTGTATTCTGTTAATAGTCTTTTACTAGTTTCTTACAATCACATAGAATTCTCTTTTTGTTTTGAGTCATTGAAAAGATTTGGCCTTAGCAATAAAGTAGTCTTTTGGTAGTCTCTTAGTAGAATCTTAGTGGTAGAATTTTAAAAATCTGTCAATTGTCCTTAATACATTCAAAATATAAAAAATGTCGTTTTGAAGTCCATTAATAGACTTTTAATAGTCTAAAACTAACTCAATTGGTAGTCTCTCAGCAGTCTATTTTGTCAGTCTTTAAGAATTCCATTTGGCAGTTTTTAAGTAGATTCTTAACAGGCCCTTATAATAAGTAGTCTTTTGATATTATCTTGGTAGTTTTTTTAGTAGTATCATAGTGGTTCTATAGTAGTCTCTTAGCAGTATTTTAGTAGTCTCTAATCAATCAATTAGTATTTACTTTCTAATCACTTAGTCTCATATAAAAGGAGCTGATTTTCTGCTTTAAACCACTTTTAAAGCTTTTTCTTCCCAGCTACACCTATTTGATCAGCAATACTAAATCGAAAAAAGATAATTTTTATTATAATAAAATAAATTCTCAAATTCAATTAACCTAAAATTATACCTTTTAAAGATTTCCAAATAAACTTATCTGCGAAAATAATCTTCACGCCACCATTTCTTCACCTGTACAAATAACATAAATTAAAACTTTTAATTCATGCTATCATGCGATTCATTCATTAAGTCAAACGCGGAATTTATGCCTTCATTCATTAGGATAAAACAAGAAGAACCTACAAAACACAGCGGCATTTGAAAGCAATTTGTGAGTTTTAAGACGACAAATCTCTATAATTACCAATTATAAGCAGCTACCAATAAAGGCAGTGACACCAAAAAAAAATCTTTAAAAACAAATCTAAAAATCAAAAGACGGATGCATAAATAAACATTGAAACTTTAGTTCAACCCAGACACACAGTAATACAATGACCTGTCGTCTCTAAGCCGGGTCTTTGAGAAACATATGGCTGTTAATTAAATTCCTCCCAAAAAGCTAAAAATCTAAAGAAATAAAATTTGGAATATTTCGAAACTAAAAATATATAAAAATCTAAATAGAAAAAAAAAAACATGCGCCATGTTTTAGAGTGAAATAAAAGAAGCTCATAAATAGTAATTTGAGGCAGATCGAAATCTCAGAATGTCGACCGTGGGATACGCCGATGACTTTGGTTGCATTGTAATTTGTTTTTTTTTTTTTTTAATTTTTGTTGTTGGCATAACTTAGAGCGCGACTTTGCCGCAGCAGTTCGAAGCGGATATAAGCCTCATAATTCATTCATGCTGCTGTGGTGGTGGTTGACTTCTAATGGCGCGGTGTGAAGCAATGCGGTGCCAGAACTTTTGACTGGTTGGAACAGAACCAGATTTGCATAGAGTTTGTGCATTTTTGAATTTTGCTTTTTTTGTCTGATTTTTTTTTTCGACATTTAATACAATGGGTTGTTGTGTTAAAATGACGGTGAAGATTTACCGAGTTCTTGATTAATGTTTAGTGGTTTTTGCTAAAATTCATTTCTGAAAATTGCATGCAATTTCGGGAATTTTGAAGATTTGCTTATGCTAAAGGGACGGCAAGCACTTCAAAGAATTGAAAAAGTTGCTATGCTGTTTTGGTATACGTAATATAAAATTTAGGAATAATAATAATGAAAAGCAATGAAATTATTTAATACAGCGGTCTTTTATTGTCAATAAATTAAATTCTAAATTGTAGAAGTGTATTTCTTGTTTACTTTAATCACTATCAAACACTTAAGGTTTAAAATCAAGCATTTTTTTTCTAATTCACTTTTGCAAGATAAATGAAATTTTTAAAAAACCAGATAATTTGATTTCTTGAATATGAAACGTGTTTATTATTCATTATATTATTGATTAACAAATCCAGTTTTTAATACATTATTTCATGTAATTCACAATAAATATGGAACAACAAATATTGAACAATAACATTTAAAATTTAAATTTCTGTCCTCAGGAATTCATTGTCTTTAATGAAGAAACATTTTTCTGGAGGCCCAGAGTTGTGGTATTCATTTTATAAATCACACATACTTCTGGATTAAATGTGTGTTTTATTTTGTTTACTACATCTACGGGTTATTACTAATAATAATATTTCACAGACATCCACATTCCAAGATGTATATTTACTGTAAAATTTATCAAGAAATTATATTCTAGAATCAATATATTCTAGAATTGAGTTTTATAATTATAGTTTCAAAATATTGATTCTACGTAAATCTGTTTTGGTGTAAAAAATAAGAAATTAAATTCTAAATTGAAAAAGTACACTTCGTGTTTACTTTAACATTTGTTAAAAAGGTAAGGTCTAAAAACAAGAATATTATTTCTTATTAAATTTTTGAAGAACAAGAATTGTATAAAAAATGACATTGTATATTATTTCTTAAAGATGAAGAGTGAATAATAAATACACTAAATTATTAGTTAACAAATTCAGTTTTGAATTCAAGAGAATCACTTTCAAGAGAAACACTAACCTAGTTTTGAGTTCAATAGTATTATTTCTTGTTATTTACAAGAAACTATTAGCGTATTCACAGTTTATCGTATTTTAGTATGGTATTCGTACCATGTAGTATATATACGATACAATAACACTGAAACAACAATTTGTTGTTGCATCCCTTATAAAAGTGAAATAACACAATTGTTGTATTTGAGAGTAGCCCTGAGGCATGGTTTTTGGTGTCGCATTTTGTGAAATGAAGGAAAATTGTGAAATTTAGGATAAATAGTGCGCATAAAATGTTAATTTATTTGTTTTCCTTTTCAAATCGAGAAATATTTAAGATAATTTCAAAAAATCCTAATTTTATAAGAATCAGCTGCATTTATAAGACAAAATATTTTAACAATCAGAAAAGTGGTGCTCAAAGTTCAATTGCCGTATTCGTACAATGTCGTACCAATATCATGAAACTGCGAATACACTATATGTTTCTATTTATTGTTGCCATATTGTTTTTTTCTTCAGCATTGTTCAGAAATGTTGAATAATAACGTTAAAAATTAAATGCTGTTTTCGGTAAAACATTGTCTTTAATGCAGAAACATTTTCGGAATACTTAGAGTCGTGGTATTCATTTGAAAAATCACATATACTGCTGGATAAAAGCTTTGATTTATTTTTTACTATATCTATTGGTTATTAATCATAATAATAATCTTTCGCAAACTTTTCACATTATAAGAGACCGATAACTTTCAAATAATATATGTTTACTGCAAAAATTATCAAGAATTTATATTCTAGAATCAAGTTTCCCTTAATTCTTCGGTTTCCCTTTGTCATAACAAAGTATTTTAGACCTGGAAACTGGATTAATTAGAAATAATTGAAAGGTTAGTTATTTGAAATGTTAGAAAGAAATGTTTTGTAATCAAGAAGATTATTTTGAGCATTTTTTGCACCTTATTTTATAATCAGGAATATTATTTCTTGTGTATTTTTATAGTTTTTTATATAAAGTTTCTGAAACTAGTAGACAGTTACGTATAGTTCTGTATAACGAAATGATTTTTACATTTTTGAACTTTCTTAACCCTTTTATTAACCCTTTTTTTATTAAGCTGAAAAAAATGTATGTTATAGAACTCGTGATTCTGAACAACATTTGTTCTACGACGTTGCTCATTGGTGTTACTTACTTGAACCAGATCAAAAATTACTCGTTGGTTCCTTGCGGAATCATTGGGCACCCGGATTTCAAAATTGAAAAAGTGCATTTTGTACTTAAGAATTTTTGAAGCAAAAGTCAAGAAAATGTATTATGAAAAATCGTGGAAAATGTAAAAAAAAGCATAATAGAATGAATATTTGTGATTTGTTTTGATGAAACAGTTCTTTTTTATGGATTCACTCCGGCCATTGTTGATGTCATATTCACCCCATTATTTCCAAGCACTTATTCTGTTCGAAAATCAGGAATTCTGTAGTTTGTAAACAACAAACTTAAAAAAGAAACATTACAAAACGTTTCTATAGAATTTCACATATGCTCAATTTTTAACTCCCGGTGCCTGATGGTTCCGCAAAGAACCAACCAAAAATTCGAAAAAATCCACTAAAATAAAAAATTACATTTATTTCAAACGCTTACAATAGCTTCTAGATACTACAGCGATCACGACAATATTTTTTTTAGCTTTGATTTCGACAAATTTACCACAATAATAATTTTTTGAAAGTATGCAATTTTACAAAAGTAAAATTTCTTGAGGTTGGTTGCCCTTACTGGACATACAGCCGGCAATGAAGTTTGTTTCAAACGGGAATCGGTGCAAACAGTGGCGCTTGGATCAATAAACATATTAAAGTCGAAGCGGGAAGATTAAATAAAATTCGTTGAATAAAGTTTGGATTTTCATCCGTTGGTTCCTGGCGGAACCAGTGGGCAGCATTTAAGGGTTCATATCAAGAAACTTTTGGTAATGCTATAAAGCAACAACGAACACTACTTGATTTAAAAATAATTCTTTCTCTTAATGTAAATATTACATGTTGTAACATAGTAGCTATTGTAGACTTTTCGATGTAAACATTTCACAAGTTTTGTAAAATTTGCATATTATAACAGGCTAGATCATATATTGACTGATGGTCGGTCAGGCCTAAAACTACCCACACAAAAACTACTAACAAAAAAAAAAAAACAAATTTTAAGGCGTTGTTACAACTAGTAGCCGCCACATGTCTGATAAATATTTCACATTTACAATGCATAATCATGAGTGTTATTTTTCTTGTTGTTGTTGTTGATGTTCAAGGTAGGGTAATACGTCAATAACCGTTTAAACGTGTCTATATTAAAAACGAATCATGGTCTATTGAAGGCTTCAAAGACACTGATAATATAGTCTCACTCACTATTGACTATACTAGCATCTATAGTCAACTTAGTAGTCGCTGTAGTCTTTTTAGACGCTGTAGCTTACAGTGTCTCCGTAGACGCGATAGCCACGGAAGCCATAGTGCGCTGGCGTTACAACCGATGCGATATTGCGATAGTGCGCGAGATATCGCGCATTGATTGTGTTTTTGTTTTTGGCGTATCTTGGCGCGCATATCTTGGCAGACATATTGGCGCGTAACTGTAGATCAAGGAAACTGCAACAGCAGCAGCAGCAACTTAAAACAACAATAAATCCACAAATGCAAAATTTCAATGCGATATCTCCATGAAGTCGCAGCCAGTCAACAGCCCAACCATAGTCAGCTTTTTGGCCACATTTTTTATCAGTTGCACAATTGGCAACAATATTGCTGTTGTTGTTGTTGTTGTGATGTGCAAATTTGTTGCTATTATTGTTGCTGCTGCTGCCGTCGCTGTTTGGCGATTTTTAACAGCTACTTGATTAAGTCGTCTTTTTTTCGCATGCACAGCATCATTTGCATGTCCAGCACCATATGCGCCGATATATTTTCCAAATGGCTGTCTGCATTGCTGTCTGTCTGACTGTCTATTGCGCTGTCATGCTGCTGTATGTCCATTCAATTTGTCTGTCTGTCCGCTTGACTATTTGTCTGCCAATCTATCTATCTGTCTGTCTTTCTTTCTTTCGATTGCTATACGTTGGCAAATAAAGTGTTGAAATCAAGATAAATATTGGCTTGACTGCAATTAAATAAATTTTCACTCGTATCAAGAAAAATGTTACTTGCTACAACTGAAACTAGCTTTTTATGTAATTTAATAATATATAGGAGTTTAATTTTTTTGCAATATTTTAAAGCATAATTTAAAAAAAATACAATGGAAATTTGAAATTTATATGAAATTCCGAAAAATAAAATTTTAAAAATAGTATTTAAAATGCCAAACATAATCAATGAAGTAATTTAGAAATTCTATTTGAAATTAAAGAAAACCCTTTATTTAAATTCGGTATGAATTCATAATGGCTTTCAAACATTTCATTTGAAATTCAAAACATACCGTATTAATTTCGGAAATTTTTGTTGAAAAAGAAAATCGAGTTTTCCAAATTGAAAATTTTAATTTCTAAATTTTTGTCGTGTTATGCTCTATTTCTATGGTTTTAGTTATTTAAAAAGTTTTTTTTTAAACTAAATGTGTTGCATTTTTAGAAAATATTACCCACTGAAATTGACATTTTAATTATTTAAGTGTCTCCCCTTTTTTCATGTATTTATAATTCTTATAAAATTTTTGATATTTAAAAAAATATCGTGCGATGAACAAAATTCATTAATATGATGTACACTTGTTTATAATATGATGAAATGCAGGCTTTGCATAATTAGAAATTAAATATTATAAAACATATCGTGGGCAAAGGGGCGTATGTGCATTTTTAAAAATGTTGGGAAATCAAGTTTTAAAGTTTGATGTGCTTTAAAAATTACTAAAATTTTTATTTTTTTCAATTTTTTCAGTTATTTTAGTTTATTCGTCAATTATTATAACGTATATTAAATATCTTTAGATTTGGACAACCTACTAAATTATAAATACGGATTTTGTGAGGCTATATCCAGATCAAAACGCATATATTTTTGTTTTTTATGCTATAACTTTTTATTAGCGCAAGATAAAATAGTAATGTAGAGGCATTAATTGTCTGTTTTTAAAGCACCTATCTATTGGCATAATTAATTAAAAATATTTTGTCAAACATTATTTTGCCATTTGTTAATTGCAAGCAAAGTGTTCGGCAAAATATTTTTAAATAATGATGCAGTTCGAGAGGTGCTTTAAAAACAAACAATTAATACCTCAACACCACTATTATAACTTGCACCAATAAAAAATTATAGCAAAAACACGAAGAAATTGGAAAAATTGAAAATCTTGTCATGCCAAATCTTTTAATTTTTGCTATAACTCTTTAATGGTACAAGATAAATTAGTGATGTAAAGACAATTATTGTTTGTTTCCAAAGGACCTATCAATCTGCATCATTAATTAGAAAGATTTTGCCAAACATTTTTTCCTGCAAATTACAAATGGCAAATTAATGTTTCGCAAAATATTTTTAATTAATAATGCAGATCGATAGGAGCTTTGAAAACAAATAATAAATTCCTTTACACCACTATTTTATCTTATATCAATAAAAAGTAATGAGGAAAAATCTAAAAGATTCGCCCTTTTGGCATGACAAGATTTTAAATTTTTCAAATTCGCCCTTATGGTTTTGTCTTTTGTGGCTAGAAATATACAACAAAATGACACGCGATTTTGGCACAGCATATTTGAGGATAAACTACATTCAAAAATGTAAAAAAACGCAAATGTCAAAATTTGCACATTCACCCCTTTGGCATGATAGTGACGATATAATAATTATAAATACATAAATGGTAAATTTTACATTTTACATTTAAGTTTAAAATTTTATGTTAAAAAAAATATTGAAAATGAAAAACATTTAAAAAATACGATTTAAAATTCAATGAATGAATTCATCAATATGATGTATACTGGTTGTTAGTAGATATTTTTTTGTGTGTACTGATGCTATATTTTTTTCTAAAGGTTTATTATATAGTTCCTTTATAACAAATACTGGTTTTAAATATAAAATTTCTGAATTAAGTACTTCATTTTTGATACTAAGTAAAGTTATTCTCAAACCAATCATTTTAAACAAATAAGCTATATCAAGAATTGTTTTTAAATCAATCTGTAATGAATATACATTTTTTAGAATACGAAAAATGTATCCTAATATAAAAAGTTTATTACTTTCTAACCTTCAAATATAACTAACAATAAAGATTCTGATAATAATTCAAATAAAGAAAACATTTATTATCATTTATAATAAAACTTGTAACTTTTTAATTTACGTAAAAGTTTTTTTTTTATAGATAGCGCACCTATATTTCGCTGATTTTGTGGAAAAGTCGTGGAATCCAATGCGGTTGTATTTATTTTTATTATCGTAAAGAATTTGACAATGACAACTGAAATTAAATTTTGCAATAATTCGTTATAAAGAAATGGTTTATACCACAGAACTAACTGAATGAATTCTTTTATAGAAGTTTAACTCAGTGTGTTGTTGCCTCAGTCAGTAACAGTCACTATTCTACAGAGAAATATATAATCAACGTAAATATAGCAACCGATATTATTTGAATGCATTAATCAGTACAGCAATGAAATTCAGTAAGTTAATGAAAACATTTGCTATTATTCGTTCGATCAGCAATTACGTTTGCTAATATGAATATTTCTACGTCAATGCAGCAAACGCAATTGCTGATTTAACAACGAATAGCCAATGTTTTAACTGTATTACTGAATTTCATTGCTGAACTGATTAATGCAATTAATATCGGTTGCTATATTTACGTCGAATTTTTTTTCTATGTAGGTGAGTCAATTGTTCTAAATAAAGATGGGCTCATATAGCGCCATGCAGCGTGACAATAAATGAAAAAAAAAAATGGCACATAATTAAGTCAAGGTTTATTAATGCAATTTCTTCTTATTGTCGTTTTAAAGCAACACAGTTGGTGTTAGATTACAAAAAGGTTTTATTTCTGCTTTTTTGTAAGGTGAGCAATTTTTTATTGTTCCGTAAATAATATTAAAACTTAATATTATGAAAGTAGGTAGAAGAATAACAACTTTTAATATTTAAACTAACTGATAAATAAAACTTAAAATCTATAAAATAATTTAAGGGAAATTTCAACGTTCGTAAGAATTCTAAAAGTTATAAACTGTTATAAAAAATAAAAGCGTTCATTTTATAAAAAGTTTTATTTGAGATATTTGAACATGTAACACCACTTAACAAAACGTGAAAAAAAAATTTACGATGGACATCCCATATACCAATTCTATATAATTCTTGGTTGATGATTTTAACTGCATACTCAGTATTTTTCTAATACGTAATGTGTTCAAGAAAATAGCTCTCGAATTTTTATGCTATTTTCAGTCACTTTTTAGATTTAAAAAAATACAGTCCCTTACACAACCAGTTTTCCAAAAAACTGTAAACGCAATTTTTCTTACAATTGTCAAGACTAATTAAAATATGTCAATAAATACTATTATTCCGATAGGTTTTTCAGATATTTGAATCGGAACTCGAAAAATATTTTTTTTTGTATACTATTTTTGAACGATTTTTTTAGCATTGTGAATCAAATGATAAATAAGAAAATAAATTTATGTTGTACAGAGCATAGTTCAAAATAATACTGAAAATTGCAAACTTTTTAGTATCGGTTCTCATTTTCAAAATATGCTCATTCAACACAGTTTACGTTAAAAACTATTAAAATTAAAAATGCCTGTATATTTTACATACAAATTACTGAAAAATAGCCGTTTTTATCCGAAAAGGAAAAAAATGAGTATGCAAAAAGAATAAGCATACTTAAAAAAAGAAGTATTGTAATTTTCAGATTAGGTGCACTAGTATTTTGTACTGAAAATTGATTATATAAAAGGGTACCGAAATAAAGTTATCAAGAAATATTTCAAAAATTGGATCAATTAGTAAAAATTTTATAGTTGTGATAGTTAGTTTGGACTATGCTCTAGATAAGCATAATTTTTTTTTTTTGTTAATTATAAAATTCTAAATGATAAAAAAATAGTATAAACAAATCAAAAAGTTTCGAGCTTAGATCTAATTATCAAAAAAACGTATTGGAATATTATCATTTTTTAATATATTAAAATTAGTCTATACAATTGGAAGTAAAATTGCATTTAAGTTTCTTTGTTAAATTATTTTTCCACAGAACTTTATTTTTTTTTTTGTTCTAAGTAGTGGGTGAGAACGGCTTTTTTCAATTTTGCAATTTTCTCAAAAACGTTACGTAATAGAAAAAAACAGAGTATGCAGTCCAACTCAGCACCAGCGAATTATATAGAATTGACGTTTGGGTTATTCATAGTAAAAATCGTGTTGAATAGTGTAATTGGTCGGGTCACAGATCACAATCGACCGATAATGCTCATGTGTCATACCCAATAGCTTAGGTATATAAGTAATCGAACTTCCGAGTATCAATGATATAGTTCTTTTAGTTGTATTGTAAACGTGATTTCAACAGATATACAGACAGACGGACATCGCTATATCGACACAGAAACTCACGCTGTTCAATACCATATTGCAAACAGATCAGCAAAATGAATATACTCTTTCACTTTTACTGTAGGCTATAATTAGAACGCAAATCTTTATTAAAACTTATAGGAAAGGTACCTGATTTGTATAAAATACTCTTTTAGAAATTACTATAAAACATGTTCAATAAAAACAACACATTTAAATAAAACTATCGCAAACAAATATTAAAAATACGAAACTCTACGAAAACAAAACATTCTACAGACAAATATGAAAAAGAAAAAATCTACGTATCTCCCTTTCATGATCCCCGAAGAATAATCTGCAGTGAAAATGCGGAAAAACTCACACGATCCGTCAGTCAAAAAGTCAGCACTCCTCATTAATTCAATGATTTTTACGAGAAAATAAAAACCTTTTGACACATTTAGGGTAAACATATCTAGTATACGAACGTTCGATCCCTAATATATGCAGACAGACAAAAACAGCACGAAAAAGAAATAAAAACATGACCTGCAGGTAGCCTTTTTCAAGTGTTTTCCACGCCAAAAGCGCATTCATTTCACTGCTAGCTGCTGTCTATTGTTGCCTCAAACATTTTATAATGCGGGAAAATACAAGGACTGCAGCATTTTTACCCCTACAAACAACACACAAATGAAATTTCTGTTTTCGTTTTTCGAATACAATTAAAATTTGTTAACTTTAAACAGGCAGCCAAAATAGTAGTAGTGAGGAAAAACTCTATGGTACAAAAATTACCACCATGATCGTAGACCTTAATTGCTGGAAAACCCGTATTGAACAGCAATTAAGCAGTCAACTGCAAATGAAAATGAGCAATAAAAGAAAACTAAAATTTCAAAAAATACCAAATAGAAATAAAAATCGGTACTGTGGACTAAAGAAAAAAAAACTATAAAAGGCAATTGCAAAACAAAAGAGGCGCTGAAATAATATTGCAGTGAATCGAAAAGTGATCGAAAATAAAAATCAAACGGAGAAAAAATAATAATAAAAACAGTGGGTAGTAAGTAGTAACAATAAGGAAGCGTAGCGCTATAAAATGAAGTAGGGAACAAAATTCAAATTATAAGGGTTAAGTTGTAAATAAGGGAATACTTAACCACAATGGGTGCTTAAAGTCATTATGGAATTGAGTATATATTGCAACCCTAATTTGTTTAATTTTTAAGGGTCACATCTTAAAATATGCCCATCCCTAGTGGAAATTTGCCCGATGCGCCATCGGGAAATGATCGAGGTTTCGTCAGGTAACCCCTATTAGAGCAAATATGATCATTGCCTTGTCATGCCCTTATCATGCTCACCATAGCAGGGTTTACATTATCTAAACAGCCAATGGTCCCGATCAAAGCTACATTAGTTGTTCCTCATAAAGAAATGTTCATCGGGCAATGATAAGGTTTCAATGAGGTATTATATTTTATTTCATCGGGTATTTGTAGTGCTTTCGTATGCTCATGTTTTAACAAGGCAATGGTCAGATAAATAATGATATGGGGAATTACCCATCAGTACATGATCATTGCCTGAGGTGAGTATATGATCAGGAGTGGACACTGCGTTACAAGGACATCGTGGGCCTCGTCATTTCCCGATCATCTCAAATAATGACATGATCAGTTCATGAGCATGGCCCTACCAAAATTTCTACTAGGGATGTTGTATACAGAACTGAGAAATGGAAAATTTAATTTTCGGTCACATTTTTCTCAGTTTTATTAAAATTTTGCAAGAATGAGGGAATAAAGATGAATTTGAATAAATGATTTTTTAGTAACATTTGTTTGTCATTAATTTTTTTTTGTTAAAAAGGTTATCTGCTACTCAAATATTTAATAGTTTTGCAAAATTTTGAACTTTCCAGATTTACTACATATATAAAAAATTTGATTCTACAAGCCTATAATTACAATTATTTATACCATAAACAAAAAAAAAAAATCTTCCAAAGTTTATTTAATGTGCGCCCTAATATAGGTGCCAAGGGTGGCCCCTTAAGGTCTTAAGACCCTGTATTTTGTATTTCTTCATCACGATATGCTAATGAACAATTAAACCGTTCGCTGCAACATGAACTAAACCAATCAAAAATATTGTAGATCAAATGATTGTGCGAAGTACGCTACAAGAAAACGTGGTAAAAGAGGAATTGAACCCAATCAATGGAGCAGCAAAAGCAGCAGTAACAGCACAGACAGGCACCCACCAAAGACAACTATTATACCAACAACAACAACAACAAAACCAAAAACAACATCAGTTTTCCACTCCAATTGCAATTAACCTCAGACAACTTCTTTTGCGTTTTTCATGCCAACTTAAGGTGGGGTCTCCGTTTATATTTTTAGATTCCCCCTCATCATTCGACAAATTTCCAAGTTACTTTATACACTGTACTTCATGCTATATTTTACACTACGCCCTGCTATATACCAAGTAACCAAGTAGGTAATATGTGTGAAGTTTATGTCTTCAATTTTAAGTTTGGATCAGTTCCAAGTTTGTACTTGAATCATTTAGTGCATTCTTGACTTGACTGGCAACTGGGGGGGCTTCTGTAAGAACTGTCTGTCCAAATTTCTGTCTTCTGTCCTGATTTTCCGTGTCCCGTGTCCCTTTAACTCTCTGCATGTCGTTGGTAAATATTTTTCTGCGCTGATTGAAGTTCCTCTTAAAACGTGGCTCTTGTTGTCATTACTTGTCATCGGTTCTGAGTTTTTATCGCTTTATCACCAAAAGTACAACTACTGCTGGTTGCTGTTGCAACGTCGACAACAATAACATCATCATCATCCTCATTGTCAATGCTCTGACAGCAATGATGATGACAATGTCAAACATCATTATTTCCAATAAGAAATGCTTTTCGAAGCATTTAGCGCATATTCAAATTGAATGATAAATGTTTTGCTGTTTTGGTTTTTCTTTTGAAATCTACTAAATTTTTTTTAGATTTATTTTATGTTGGTCTGCCAACGACCACCTACGTCTGCTTTCTGGACTACTTTGTAGTCGGGGTACCTTTTTTTGCGATAGGTACAAGTTTATTTGGCATGCATGCAATTAATTTCAATGAAAACAAGGCCGCATGTCGAGAGGTACATGTGCGGCATGGTACGTTGTTAAAGTACAGGAAAATGCTAACTGGGAAAAATTGATGGTACTAAGAATTAAAAAGAATCTATATATTTTGTATATCGTACAATTCAACAATAATGCGAGACTTCTAAGATCAGTTAAACATCCTAAGAATGTTTAGAGAAATTTCTACAATTGAGTTTTAATACATTCGGTATTTATTGTACTTTAGATACAAATATTTTAGTACATTTATGTCTTTGTTTTGAAAAACTGTAGGTCTACGACATTTTGTTAGTTTTTAAATACATTTGTATTTATTTTACTTAATTTGACTACACCATGTATTGAAAATTCTTTATCTACATATTGTTCTACTGTATTGTTTTTTGTTTTTCATTTAATTATTTGAAATTTGTGTGGGTAAACGACGAACGTATTACGAAAGGTCGCTCGTGTTAAAGGTATGAACGAATTCGTTGGCTGCATATAGCAAAAAACTGTGTTTTTGTTGTTTTTTTTTTGTACACGATGGATGACTGCGACAGATGTATAAAAATAAATCCAAGCAGACCCACGCATCTAACCGAAACGAGTTAATGAGAGAGGACTACATAGAGATGCCAACTAATTGAGCTTCTCGCTGAAACTTTTTGGTTTTTTTAATGCTGTCAAATTATGTACTTATTTCCATACAAAAATAACTACATCATTTGACCTAAAGGAATAAATGCGAGAAGCCTATATTGTGATGCCAACTAATTGAGTTTCTTGCTAAATCTTTTCGGTTTTTTTAATACAAATGTATTCAAATTTTGTATAGAAAGGCTGTCAAATTACGTACTTATTTTCCATACAAACATAACTACATCATTTGACCTAAAGGAATAAAAGAAGCCTATATTGTGAAGCCAACTAATTGAGTTTCTTGCTGAATCTTTTCGGTTTTTTTAATACAAATGTATTCAAATATTGTATAGAAATGCTGTCAAATTATGTACTTATTTTCCATACAAAAATAACTACATATTTTGACCTAAAGGAGTAAATGAGAGAGGACTACATAGTGATGCCAACTAATTGAGTTTCCCTTAATCTTTTTGGTTTCTTAATATAAATAAATTTAATTTTTGCATAGAAATGCGGCCAAATTATGTACTTATTATCCATACAAAAATAACTACATATTTTGACCTAAAGGGGTAAATGAAGAAGGCTACATAGTGATGCCAACTAATTGAGTTTCTCGCTGTATTTTTTGGGTTTTTAATACAAATGTATACAAATTGTGTATAGAAATGCTGTCAGATTATGTATTTATTTGCCATATAAAAATAACTACATAAGTTTACATATGCTTTTGGACATAAATCAAATACATATTTATTTATTACAAAGATAATTTTATTTATTTTTAATGCAGTATTTTTTTCGGTGTATGATAAATAAATATTTTATAATTAAAACCATACATATTTTTCAATTCAGTATATAATATTTAATTTAAACACTGCTATAATTCATATAAAATATAGGTACGTCATTTACAAAACATTTTATTTAAAAATTATATTAAATTAAAAAAAAAAAAAAATTGCAAAAAAAAACATATACGCCAGACATACGTTTAAAGGCACTTTCTGTTAATCGAAGCAAAACAAAATTACAAAAAAAAACACCACAAAAATAAATATAATAATAAATCAGACAAAAACAAAACATGCAAGTTAAACATATCAATTATTTTCCATTGAAAAAAAAAAAGAATTCGCTCAAAAACAATATTTATAAAAATAAAATAAACAAAAATACTGATCAGCATTGTAAAGTGAATGGAAAGATCATGATGTAGACTAGGAAGAAGATGAAGAATGAACGACCATGGCCGCGAAATATTGCAATATTTATAAAAAAAAAAATTGTTTACAGCTAAATAAAAAAGTAAAACACATATACGGTCACAAACCTAAAATAGAAAAGTGCCAATTTGTAATTAAAATGCACAATGTTATAAATAAAAATTGTATTTTGTTATATTTAATTTTGATAAAGATGTATTTTAATTATTGCGAAAGTTAAAAATTTAAAATAAAAAAAAAACAGAGTATTCCCAATTTCCGCTTGAAATATTTCAATTCAAAGCAATTTATATTTCAGAATTCTAATTTTTTATTACTTAATAAACGTATTTCTTGGAAGGCAATACGTACTGAATTTAAATTGATTTTTGTTTTCAAAAAATTTAATTTTGATTGAAAGTCATTTTCAGTATATGCTTGAATGGTGAATTTTAAAATAAAAATAATAAAAATTGAATACTTTAGAATATTTTAAAATATAAATTCAAATTTTTTTTAGACACACAAACTTATGAAAAAAAAATGTGAAAACATGACTTTAACTTAAGCCTTGTTAAAGACTTTTTGTATAGCATTCAATTCCAGCGTTCTATAGTTATTTTTTAGCCATGTCTATAGCCTCAAGTGCTGCCAAGAAAACAAACCATTTTAACCACAAACCATAGTGTAGCTCTACAAGAACAAGAGCCAAGAGCACAGCAAAGTATGGGTTGGTTGCTAGGTTGGACGCGATCTTTACTCTTAACGCTCAAAAGTTAAATAATAGTATAGAAATCAGTGCATTGTAAGTGCAGCCGAACAAAACAGACCAGAACAGGCGAGGCATGTTGTCAGTGTTGCCAACTATTGGCACAAAAATAATAAAAAAACAAATATGAAAAAAGATATACGAAAAAACTAATACTAGAAAACAAATACTACCTCCGTGTACCAGTATTTGTTATTTTTTTTTTTTTTTTGAATATCTACTTAGATCCACAGAACTCAGACAGACTATATCCATTGTACTGTGAAATCTATTCCATACAATTTTGTGGTTAATATCACCACGAGCGCCCATGCCCAAGCCGGGATTCGAACCCGAGACCTTCAGAATGCAAGTCCAGCGCGCTACCTCTGGAGTGCTGAGGCAGACCAGATTACGGACAATTCTTACTCGCGACCATTATTTTCCAATATATTACTTCCCGACAATTCATACCCGAGATAGTTCTACCCGGAGAAAATTCTATCCTTAGACAATTCTACCCCGAAACAATTATTCCCTGAGACAATGCTTCTCCGGAAAATTCTACAAATTATTTGACAACACAGACACAAAAATTTCCTAAATATTAAAATTCATCGTTGGTAAAAATATAATCATTAAATTAATGAACAAATTCATACTATTGATGAAGTGTTCATATCAACTATGAATTTGTCCATTAATGTGAAGTATTTATTTTAACCTTTTATGAACTATTTTTGTTTAATATATACGTCGATGTACAAGAATTCGTATTTATTTTTGAATAGATTTCGGACAAATTTCCTTCAGTCTAATCTTTTCCGGACAATTATTTCTCGGTTATTCTTCGCCAAGATATTTCTATACTATAAGAAATATTCGCTGAATAATTGACATACATTAGACAACATTTTTTTTAAATAAATCGATTAAAATTCGTTCGAAATATGAATTTTTTTTTTCATTACAACAAATCTTCAATTTTGTTTAATTGATTTTAAGGCATTCTTACAATAAAAATTCGCACTTACAAATCATTTTGAAACGTTTTTGAAGTGTATAAATAATGCCATAGATGATTTCCGTCTTACCTGAAAGAACAAAAAAATATTTAAATTTAGATAAATTTTGTTTATTGTTTATTTTGTCAAATACATAAAATGTTATTATAAAATTAGACATAAGACGTGTTAAAACTGAATTTAAACTAATTTAAACACCAATAACTAAATTCTTACTAATCTTGATACGGCGACAACAAATGTCATTTCAAACTCTCAAATGAATTTTCAAATAAAAAATTGATTGCCAATTAAAATTCACCAACTCGAAATGCATATTTCGACACATAACATAATAAAAATACCATAGTCAGTCGCCTCGCTATGTGTAGTAGGTAAGACATAAACAAAAATATAATATAAAATACCAAAAAGAAAAACTATAGATATTTGTATTTATCTGCCTATTTTAATCACCGCATAGTTAGCAACCATCACCGTTGATATATCAAGGAAATAAACCAGCGGGTAGCCTCCATATGGTTCAGTAATTTTCAGTATTGCTTAGTACGCTACGATACGATACGATGCGGTACGATTTGGTTTGGTTTGGTATCGGTTTGTGTCGTTTCGGTTCAGCTGAACGAACGTACCAACGAACGCATGTGAAAGAGCCCACAAAGCAATGATTTTTCAACGGGTGTGTCAACCAATAAAATAAAATACCACATGCAATGAATATTCAGTTACCGCCGAACGCACCACCGATCGATCGATCGATATACTATATATACCAACACTTGTATGGAGTGCTGACACTCTGTCAGAGGGGCGACAGACGAATGGACGGACGTACAAAAAAAAAAAGTCAAACAGCCGGTCGATCGCACCAAGTGTTATTTTAAATAATGAAAATTGTATTTGCTACAATTTTAATAAAAGCTGTTTTTCAGTAACGAGACTGAGACTGTGAATTTGAAAGCATGCGAGTTATAGTTAAATCAGAACATTTAGCACACGTTTAACGCTAAACGTGCTGCCCAGGCAGCTGGGTGCCACAGTTGAACAGTAGGCGATGTTGGCCGAAACAAAAGGGGTCTCTGGGGGTCTGTGAATGGTGGTAGCTGAATTGAGTGTAGCAGAACGACTAAAAGTAGCAAGTATTAAGAAAATAGGGTATCAATGCAACAATGATTTGGACGAGTACAAGAAGAAGTTAAGTAGATTCCAATTGTGTACAATTTAAGTTAAATTAAATAGCTTTAAAAAGTTTAAATAAGTAATAGAAAAATATAGCATATAGTAGTCAATAATATAAGGTATAAAAAATAGAGAAAAGGTAGTTAGTATTGAAAAAAAATTTAGTATCTAGTAGCGAGAGTTAGTATCGAGAAAGAATAAAAATATATTTGATAGAAATAATGCGTATTTTGTATCAAGCCAAATTTAAGTGTTTGGTAGCGAGAAGTAGTTACTATGTGGTATCGATATAGCGAGGGTAGAGATAACTTAAAAAAAAAACAATAAACATTTTGATAGAAAAAATGGTTTCTAAAACTTTTTGCTAGAAATAATGCGTATTTTGTATCAATCCAAAGTGTTTGTATTTAGTAGCGAGAAGTAGTTACTATGTGGTATCGATGTAGCTAAAGGTAGAGATAACTCAAAAAAGTATTTTTGTTAGAAATAATGCGTATTTTGTATCAAACTAACATTTAGTATTTAGTAGCGAGAAGTAGCTAGTATGTGGTATCGATATAGCGAAAGGTAGAGATAGATAAAAAAAATTAATATTAAACTTTGTTTTCTAGCACAAAGTATATTGTGTTTTAAAACATTTTGTAGAAATAATGTGCATTTTGTTTCAAACTAAGTTTTAGTATTTATTAGCGGAGAGTAGCTACTATATGGTATCGATATAGCGTAAGGTATAGATAGATAAAAACCAATAAACTTTTTGCTAGAAATAATGCTTTTTAAAACATTTGCTAGAAATAATGCGTATTTTGTATTAAATTAAGTTTTAGTATTTAGTAGCGAGAAGTAGTTACGATGTGGTATTGATATAGCGAAAGGTATTGATAGATAAAAACCAATAAAGTTTTTGCTAGTATTAGCGAGAAGTAGTTAATATGCAGTATCGATGTAGCGAAAAAAAAAACAATAGTAGCAAGAAGTAGTGAATGTTTAGTAACGATCAAATTAAAGTTTCTAGTAGCGAAGAATGTATTAAGAGATTAAATAGATAAAATATAATAGTATTAAGTAGTTAGAATTGTTAAGCGAGAACTACTGAGTATATAGAATAAAGAGAGAATAAGCCTAAAAGTACTATATTATCGAGATAGTATCAGAATCTAGTATAAAGTAAAGAATATTAAGTATTGACAAATAGAAATAATCTTGCAGAAACAAGTAATGAGTATTAAGTAATAATAATAGTTTGGCACTACAGTTCTATAAGAACTTAGGCCGAGCTCTCTCACCATTTTGAGCTGTGCGTGTTATATTTGTACTCAAAGTGGTGGGACCTACAGTTTATTGCCGAATCCGAACGGCGGGTGAGAGCTTTTCATAGGCAATGTTTTTACTCTCGGAGGTTTGCCATTTACTGCCGAGAGGTAGCGCGGTATAGAAAAATGTTTCTATGAAAAGATGTTGTTAGCCCCAGTCCATGCTTGAACCGGGGACCTTTCGGCTCGCAGTTCATCAACGCACTAACCACTGAGCTACCGCGGTAGCTCAATGTATTAAGTATAGACAAAAAAAAAAGTTAGTGTTTAGTAGCTCGAAGTAGCGTGTAAACAATATCGAGTAGTGTCACTTGTAATGAAGAATATTAAGTTACTAGTTGCGAGAATTAGTAATTTAAGCTCTAGGCAGTTTTTTGGTCTATCTTACAGTATATCTAATACAGAGTGTAAGTATATGGTAGCTGTATAAAGTATAAGTTTTAACGTACTTTATTATAGAGAAAGTATCAGAATCTAGTAAGAAGTAAAGAAAAAAGTTAGTGTCTAGTAGCTCGAAGTAGCGAGTAAACAGTATCGAGATAGTGTGTCTAGTAATGAAGAATATTAAGTTACCAGTAGCGAGAAATAGTAATTTATATTCTAAAAAGTTTTTTAGTATCTTAGAGTATATCAAATACAGAGTCTTTCTGAATATTGCACTATAGAAAGTTAAAGTAAACTAACATAATAGCGAAGAATGATGTCTGAATATGTAGTAGCAAATACCAATGTGTAGTAGCGAGTATTTGGTTAGCAACAATACTAAGTATCTAGTACTAAAAGTATTTAGAATTTACTAAGACAAATAAAGAGTATATAGTAGAAATAAGTAGTCATTAAAAAAAATTAAACTATTAAACGAAACACAAATATCATAAGCCAGGTAGTGCAATATCCAATCGTCGCCATAGTCAATGTAAAAAATAAAAATAAACGCATTATTTATTTACTCAAACGCACTCTGCGACACTTAAAACGAAGTAAGTTTGCCAAAGTGGCTCCCCTCGTTTTTTCTCACAACTTTTATCACAAGTATTGCATAAATTAACTCGCAATGTTAGTTGTGCGCACAAAAGCAAGGCTTTGGCTGCAGGCAGAGCCAGGCTTGGTTTTCTAACGCGCCAGATTATGTTACAACGTTGTAGTTGACGTCTTCGTCGTCGTCGTCGCCTTGTCGCCGACATATGTATGAATTGAGCTGCTAACCTCGTTGCAAAGTTGTTCATTAACTATTACTACTACTTCTGCTACTTTTTTTTTTAAATATATAGAGGTTTTCTTCGTTTTTTGTTGCTGTTTTGTTGCATTGTACAAGTACATATTTCTAGTACTTGTACTCGTACTCAAGTGTAATTTAGTTGTCTCGACTGTCCTCGGAACAAATGCCAGCCGGGCGTAGTCACACAGCAAGTCCAACTAATGCCGATAGTATAATGGCTTGAAAGTGGGAATTTTTATTGCTACTTTTTTTGTACACTTTTTTATTTGTTTTTGTTTTTGGTTGTATCTGTTGCTATTGACATCGTGTTGACACATACAAATTGAAAATATACTCGTAAATTTAGTTGGGAAATCGTCATCGCAAGGATCGCTTAAAACGTTGTTGTCGATGATAAAACTTAAGCTCGACATGCGGTTTAACTAGTTGCGCAATGTGGCTGCTGAATCGCAGATGGGACACGAAAAAAACGTAGTTATTTAAATGGTAATTACGCGAGTTATCTGTTACAGCAACAAAAACAACGACGTCTTCATGCAGAAATGAAGAAGAAGAAAAAGTAGCAGCAGAAGTAGTAGTAGTAGTAGCAGAATTGCAGAAGATTGAGTTGTCACCGTCGAGACTGAATTTTGTTGAAGTTTCACTGAACAGATGTTCGGTCGTTCCGTCGTTCAATTGCTCGATGTGTAGTAAGTGCCGCTGCTCGGTGGATCGGCGGTTAGTAGCTTAAATTGATACCCGTATTTTATTCCCTGATGGCTGTGATGTTCTGTGAAGATGAGGCTGCTCTGTGCATATAAATGCTAATACAATCATTATGATATATTGTAACAGTCGAGGAAAAACAAATTTAATTGCTACAATGGAACGGGTAATTTGTATGCCCCATGCGAGGCACTTCAATTCCTAGAACTGTCACACATGCCATGCCGCACCAGTCTTCTCGTTTTATCAGCTGTTTTCAAACGTTCAAAACAGCCTCCGCATGCAAATACAAACAAACTGTTTCTTGCCATAGTTGCCATAGTTTATTGACAGAGTGTCGTTAACCTTACATAAAACATCAGCACCAACACCAATAACATACAGTCAACATTGCTCAGCAAATTTCATTATCTGCAACATCATTATGATCTTTTCTCAGTGCACATTATCCTCATCAAAGGCATAGTGCCAACATGTCAATATCATTAGCATCATCTTTAGAGATCCTCATCATCATCATCTGCTGTGAGCAACATTATCAACAAAAACATTCTCTCTCACTCATGTTCGTTAAGGAACATCAACTCGAGATTTAACTGGAGCTGTTCGAATACCCTACACCCTTAAAGAGCCTATGCCAAATTTTCGCATAAGAAAGGTCTGTTATGGTGTCAGATGGACCAGTCTGTTACAATTCGACGGTCTGTTAGACCGTTTAATATTCTTTTATTCCTAACTATCTTAAATTAAAAATGTAAAGTCGTTGGCTTGGACTACGAGTCGAAAGGTCACGGGTTCAAACAATCCCGCCTGCATCGTCATAAATAAAAAATATTTTTCCATACCATTTTTTTTCTTACAAATTAACCAAATGCTCGGGGGATGCCCCCTATTCATGCAATGCACAGTGTTGATAGGTTAAAGTGAGAGAGGAAAGATAGAGTAGTGCGGTGAACGTTTGTTTTGAACTTGCCAACATCAAACATGTCGGAAAAACAGACGCAGCGAGATTGTTCCACAAACGTATCGTGCGACTGAAGAACGAATTATCTCTTAATGCATGGTTCTGTTGAGCCGAGTTAGCTGAAGGGGTGGACTAGGGTTGAAGCCCAAGTAGAACAAGAGAACACACGACCTGGTAAAATCGTACAAATCAGAGAATATATCTATCAAACTATAAAAGGCTTTGTCAATCAAGATGTGTCATCTTTCGTATAGGAACGGACTCTTTGTAAAACGATTATCGTCTTTAGTATTTGTACAAAATCTTAGTAAACCGAAAAGAATGTAAAATTTTAAGCAATAGTCGTCCTTGACCGACTATAATCTTATTACTGGTTTTTGTATTTTCTTTATCTACGCAGCATCGCTGTCGTAATCTTTCGCACCAACCAATGTGTACCGCGTCCCCCATGAACGCATTGCCAGACATAGAAGGAAGAAAGGAAATGCTTTGTATGCGGTTGATATATGTACGACGGTATATCTGGAACCTCCAACGCATCTTTGCGCTGAACAAATAAATAAACAATTGCCTGGACAAACAACAAATAAGCCAACTACAACAGCAGTGTGTAAAAACAACAACAACAATAGTATCGAGGGTATTTGTTGGAAAGAGCCAAAAGTGACTCAAGTATAAAACAACAAAAAAAAAGGGAAGGCACCCAATATATCAAAAGGAATTTAGGCTTTTGTCTGTATGTGAACGCAAGAACCACAAAGTCACGCTCGAGACAAGTATCAGACATGTGGAACCTAAATGGAAGAAGGAAGATAGTGGGGATAAAAGAACGTTTAAAGCAACAAAGAACAAGGAAGGCACATCTCAAAAGGGCTTAGAAGAAGAACAAACCGATCAACCGGGCAACCGACAAAGTTTGGAAGGTTTGTATAACAAGTTAACACTTTCTGGTGTTTGGGTGTCGGCAAATTGATTGCTTTACCATAAGGACACAACGCGAAATATTGATGGGAAGAGGATGTAGATCAAAGTAGATGCAATCAATGATGCAGATGATAATTTTGTTGATGAGTATGATGATGATGTGGTTACAAAAAAGACCTATAAAGCAGAATAATGATGAAGAGTTCATTATAGTAGAGAATATAATGAATTTCCATGCAAAATATAGCGTCTTCTTGCAAACAGGGGTATTTTCGAATAGGGTTGTTTCAAAAAAATATAGCAAATACAGCAATTAAGACTTCAAAAGTTTTGAACTAAGCTGTGGATTTCATTTGCTTCCTTTTTTATGGTTTTATATAATTCGGGGTCGACTTACATTCAAATTTCAGTCAAATACCGAAAATTATGATGTTTAAATCCGTGTTTCTATTAAGTGTTTGAATCCGAAATTATCAAGCAGTTTATTTTATGCATGCATCATTTTTAGGCGGACATTATACGTTACTAAAAAATCACGTAAAAACACGTATTTCGCAAATTTTTCAAAGTATGACTAATCTGAGAGCTGTAAGAGGTTTTAATTTTAATGTAGCTTTAAAAGCATTTTTCGTACATCATTACAATAATTGATCGCTGCTTTTGTTTAGCCTGTAATAAGTGCTACCAACAACATGAAAACCATTTAAATTCCGCGCGCCTGCAACTTCCGCAATTAGACGTTACAACAACAATAACAACAAACATGCCAACAATTTTCCACACATCATTTTCCAAACATATGATTTTAGCCAACCAACAACGGAGCTCTTACCAAACCATCAACCAACCAGCCAACCAACGAACCTAACTACCAAAGTGATCTCGATATTGAACAACTGACGCAGGGACGTAACGTTACGGAACGGTAAAGGTTGGTTCACTGCACACTCGACACCCTAATGAAGCAATTCACTGAACCATGTGACGCCAAACAGATGTGGAATAATGAGTAGATGTATAGAAGAAGTTGATGATGAACTAAAAACAAAAGGCACCAAGTTCTTTAAACAAAACAAAAACAAAAAAATACCCAGCGAACGTCAAGGAAGCAACGAGAACAGCATCGATCTTTGGTACGTTCTTGGTGCTGCTGGCTGACTGACTGCCTAACTGGGTGACTGACTGGATGACTGACTGACTGGCGGCTTTTGCTTTTACCGTCTCTTTCATTTGCTCATCAACGTCAATGGTGCAGTTATACCGACCGACCGACCAGCCAAACAACCTCATGCTCCGTACTTCCAAGCCAACTACGGAGTCTCATTCACTCTCTTTTGTTTGTTTTTGGCAAACATCTGCTTCCTGGATTGTTTTCAGTAGGTTCTTTTTATTCCTTTTCGTCTTTTTTTTTGTTGTTTTGAAGTCATTACACAGACGTACGCGACGTCTAGAATATTAGATGAGCCTCCTCCAATGATGATCGTCGATGGTTGTGTTTGTTGCGCGAAATCACCGCAAGAGTGCGTTGCGCCCAATGCTGGGTTGATGTGATGTTGATCGCCAGCTGATGTTGATGTTGATGTGAGTACTGTTGATATAGCTAATGATGATGTTGATAATAATGATGTTGATGTTGTTGTTCTTGCTATTGTGGTCGTCATTGCTGACAATGTGGGTTCCGTTCTAAGTGCAAAAACAAAGGAGCCTAACAAAATATTGGCATGTGCACCGCAGGAGGTCAGTCGATGACGATCCCATTAGATCGCATGACGTTAGTCCCTTCCTCTATCTTTTGCACTCTCATCCATCCATCCATCTATACTTCCATCATTCCCGTTTGTCTGCTATTTATTCAACGGACAATCAGTACCACCAGCAACAGCAACAGCACTAGCCAAAGGCGTTTCATCTTAAATGCAAACATTGCACAGGAGGGTCAAATTTATTATATGTTTATTTATTTATTTTGCCGGCACACTCGATCAGCGTAGCAATCGATCTTTTGCTATGCTTCGCAAACAATTTTACTGCTATTAGTTTGCAGGAAGCCTCTTTGAACAACACAATCGCGAATCCCCCAACACACGAGGAGGCACTCTAGCAACCAAAGCGATCGTTGTTTTCAATTAAAGTTTCTTATCGCACTTGACCAAAGCACCAACCAACCAGAGTACTACAGACATAGAGCTAGCCTCATCAGTATAATGTACGTACAAAGCGGGAGCCTTCAGATTTATTGCACTCGATCCGTAATTAATCTAATAAGTTAATGCAGCGTATATTAAAAAATTACAAAATGTTCCGCATTTGCACTCGAGAAGTGGATAGATGTGCAATCGACTGACTCAACATTTTATATATATATATAATATATATGGTTCATTATATAGAATTTGCGAACAGGGTTGCCAAACTTATGACCAACAACAACCGAATTTGACAATTTCAAAAAACAAAAAGACTTATCGCTCATACCGAATGATATTTTCCCCAAACGACATTTCTCAGAAATTAAAATTTCTCTGAATAGACTTTTCCCTGCATGGGCATTGCAAAGAACTTTTCGCGGAAATGGAACTTTCCTCGAATGCACATTCTTCAGAAAGGGAAATAAGAACTCTACTTTTCATTCAATTGTAACAAAGAAAATGAATTTTTACTGAATATCTAAATAAAGGGTTTTTCAACAGGGACGCTACAAAAGTAGAGGGACAGTGACAGCAAACGACGACATATTTCTTGCCGCTCTTTTGGCATTTCTCTTCAGTAAGATTTGCCATTTCATGATGAAAAGATATACGAGCCAACAACGAGTCGAAATTATTAAAATTTACTACCGAAATTCGAATTCGTCTATCTTTCCATCATGAAATGGCAAACCTTACTAAAGAGAAATGTCAAAAGAGCGGCAAGAAACATGACGTCGTTTGCTGTCCCTGTCGCTCTACTTTTGTAGCGTCCCCCTTACAAAACCCTTTATACGTTCATGACCGAATGAGCATTTCCCCGAAAAAGCATTTCTCAGAAATGAGCATTTCCGACCATTTCCTCCAAGTGGACACATACCGAATGAACTTTTCCCCGCAAAACATTTCTCAGAAATGAATATTTCCCCGAAAGACATTTCTCAGAAATGAACATTTCTCTGCATAGACTTTCCCTGCATGGACATGTCCCTGAACTTGACATTTTCGCCGAAATGGAACTTTCCTCGAATGAACATTCGCAAGAAATGGAAATAAGAACTTTTATTTTCATTTAATTTTAACTAACAAAATGGATTTTCACTGAATATCTAAATAGTCCTAATATATATGTGTTGTTTTTGGGGGAAAATTCCATTCGTGGAAATAATCATTCATGACACCAATTATCAAAGGGAAAATGTCTTTCGGTTAAAGGTCCATTCGGGGAAGTTTCCACTTACGCGAAATGACTTTGGAGTAATGGAAGTGTACAGAACAGTTTTATGAGGCAATGAGGAATCTTTAGATAAATTATTATCAACATAAAAGTAGCTCTTATTACGTACATGACTATGAAAAAATACTACAAAATGTAGTATTTTATTGTTTGATTTCGGAAAATTGATAAAAAACTGTTTTTGGTATAATTTTAAAACATAGATAGACAATCTATATAGAATAAACTTTAAATTTCGGTATATATTTTCTTTCTTTGAAGTCAGTTTACATTTACTTCTCGATACCGATAGAGTTTAGCAACTAAAACCCAATAGAAATAATACTTGCTCTGAAAAAAACACAGATGTAGATCTACAGACACTAGTTATCTGTTACTCCTTTGGTTATTTTTGTAAACCCTGCCAACTTAACCTATCCCAATACAGATTTGTGCATGGCCCTAATGCAAAACAAACAAGTACAATGAAAGAAAATACAAAAACAAAAAAAAAATCAAAGATAAAACGTAAAACAAAACATGGCAAAATAAACGCAACAACAACAACAAATGCAAACAACATGCAAGGCCGATCGTACTACGCGTCAGAGTAAGTGGCATGACGATGACGACGACAATGATCATTATTATAATGATAATGATGATGATCGTGGTTGTGGACCGAGAGACCGACGACCAAACGAACAAATGTACGTCCGCCAAAGTGATGCAAAATAATTATTTTTACAAAATGCTTTAGTGATACGCTCTGTTTGAATCGAACAACAAAAGCATGATCATCAACAACAACAGAAAAAAAAAACCGAGAGATTAGGGTCTGGCATATAGTACTATATAGCATGTGCTGTAACTTAGAACTAACAGTGATCGCACTTTGTCCGACATAAAGTGCTGGCTCGTTGACCGAATGCGTTTCATTTCGAATTGGAATTTCAATCGATTTGTCGACTGTAACCACAGACTATGATGTTTGGTATAAAGTAGCTCGAATAGGGTATAAGAAGGAAAAAAACAAAAAAACTGAATATTACTCTTGATTTGAAGAAGTTATATTCGTGATTAGTTTCCTTGAATATGAGAGATATTAGTAAAGAGAGATCTTTAAGAGAAATATTTAAGAATGCTTAATGTATTTAGAAACACTTAAACTAGGCTGTCAAGAAAATATTCTTGAACATTCTTCTTGATTTGAAGAAGTTTAATTTGTGGCTTTGCAAAATCAATGGTTTGTTTTCGTTGCACTGAGGAACATGAAATAAATTTTAGAACTTATATTAGTAAAGCTATTCTTTTTTGCATATTATTTTAAGATATGCACAAAAAAGGATATCAAGAAAATCATCGCTAATATTCTTCTTGATTTGAAGAAGTTAAGATACGCATAAAATAGGATATCAAGAAAATCATCGCTAATATTCTTCTTGATTTGAAGATGTTAAGATACGAATTAAATAGAATATCACGAATATCATCGCTAATATTCTTCTTGATTTAAAGAAGTTAAGATACGCATTAAATAGAATATCAAGAAAATTATCGTTAATATTCTTCTTGATTTGAAGAAGTTAAGATGCGCATAAAATAGGATATCAAGAAAATCATCGGTAATATTCTTCTTGATTGGATGAAGTTAAAATGCGCATAAAATAGGATATCAAGAAAATCATCGCTAATATTATTCTTGATTTGAAGATGTTAAGATACGCATTAAATAGAATATCAAGAAAATCATCACCAATATTCTTCTTGATTTGAAGAAGTTAAGATACGCATAAAATAGGATATCACGAAAATCATCGCTAATATTCTTCTCGATTGGATGAAGTTAAAATGCGCATAAAATAGGATATCAAGAAAATCATCGCTAATATTATTCTTGATTTGAAGATGTTAAGATACGCATTAAATAGAATATCAAGAAAATCATCACCAATATTCTTCTTGATTTGAAGAAGTTAAGATACGCATAAAATAGGATATCACGAAAATCATCGCTAATATTCTTCTTGATTTGAAGAAGTTAAGATACGCATTGAATAGAATATCAAGAAAATCATCGCTAATATTATTCTTGATTTGAAGAAGTTAAGATGCGCATAAAATAGGATATCAAGAAAATCATCGCTAATATTCTTCTTGATTTGAAGAAGTTAAGATGCGCATTAAATAGGATATCAAGAAAATCATCGTTAATATTCTTCTTGAAGAAGTTAAATCGTGATTGAATGGATTAGTCTCATTCAACTGATGAAGACTTTTGAATGAAGACGATGATTTTTAGAATATTATTAGTGAGACTCTGCCAATTTGCATGCAATTCAAATTATTCTTCTTAATTCTAAGAAGTTTATTTTCCACTGCGTAGTCTCTATAGCGTTGATAATGAGGCGGTCGCTGGCTCTTGATTACGGCACGTATAACATACGATATGCGGGAAATTTGAGTTGTTGAAATTATTATTTTTTTTTTCTTTTAATTTTTATAATATCAACTATATAAATTTAAATGAAATGCAAGTGAAGACACTTTCATTGTTTGATCTCGACAGTTGAACAATGCGACGGACGCGCTTAATTATCACCGACATTTGCGGCACGGTGTTAATAATGTTGATGATAATGATTATACGCATGTTAATGTTGCTGTGACGATGATTGCTTCAATGCACAGCGAGGGGTATTTTTTTACATTAAGGTCTTTTAAAAATATTTTTTTTAATAAAACTCAGGGTAGACTGGTTGGCGATCGCAATGTAAGATAAAAATAAAATATGCTTCGCTGAACAGAGCACAAACAATTAAAATGACAGATGGAAGCATCAGGGTTGTAAAATGTACGAACAAAAGTGCTATTGATGGAGATAAAGCTGCTGCAAAATAAAATATAAAAAAACTGCATATACTAGAAATAAGTATAACGTTCTAAATTTAAAATAATATATAATATTTTTATTATAAACTATTTTTTTTGTGCAAAATTTATTGATTAAAGCAGTAATAATTTTGCATATGTCAAATGAGTAATAAAATGCTATATATTTCATTCAAAATAAAGCAAAAGACAAAAAATTTAATAGAAATTTAATTCTCAAACTTAAACAACAACATCTGTAGGAAATCAAAACGTTTTGGCAATAATTCAAGGATGACACATTTTTATAGGCGGCACCCAAACTTAAAATAGATCTGTTGAAAAACCACGAAAAATATACAAACGAAACGTTTGTGTATTTTTTTTGTTATTTGGTTGTTGTCTGGCATAAACAAATAGAAGGCATACCATGGAATAATGAGAACAATTTGCGAACTATTTGTAATTTGAAAACAAACAAAAAAACCATGTTGTTTATAAAAAGTACAAAGTACGAAATATATATGTTAAATCTTTGTTTTCATTTAATTGATATTTTCAAAAGTTTGAAAAATCATAAATTCTAGCAAAATAGTTTAAAATAATATCAAATTTTTGTAATGAGTCATTTTAAATACAAAGTCCATATGTTTTTTATACGCTATCCTTAGAGTGAAAGGGTATATACAGCTTGTAACAACCAGAAGCAGACGATTTAGCAATGTCCGTCTGCCCGTTTGTATGTCTGTTGAAATCATAATTACAGGAAAACTTGCGGAGTTAGATTAATGAGACTCCAAAGTAAAAATACTTATACACCTACGCTGTCTGGTATTGAAAATGGGCACATTTAGCCGCTTGTGAACCGTGACACGACTACTTTTGCGCAAATACGACATATAGTGCAAACATCTACGGTTGAATTTTACTCTATAGCGGTTGAAGTAACCTTTTAGGTAAAATCAAATGATCAAATATAAAATTATATTTTCTATGCCTTTCTAAAAATATAAATTAGATGTATACGTACAAATGGGTACTCAATTAAAAGGACATTCTTACACGATTACAATTTTGCAGTTGTTTTCAGAATTCGTAAACAACGAGGACGACTTCTGAACCACTTAAACGACAAAACTCTTTAACACATGTAAAGTGTATGTAGCTGCGGTAGCTCAGTGGTTAGTGCATTGGACTGCGAACCGAAAGGTCCCCGGTTCAAGCCTGGACTGGGGCTAACAACATCTTTTCATAGAAACATTTTTCTATACCGCGCTACCTCTCGGCAGTAAATGGCAAACCTACGAGAGTAAAACAATGCCTATGAAATGCTCTCACCCGCCGTTCGGATTCGGCAATAAACTGTAGGTCCCATCACTTTGAGCACAAATATAACACGCACAGCTCAAAATGGTGAGAGAGCTCGGCCTAAGTTCTTATAGGACTGTAGTGCCAAACTATTATATATTAAAGTGTATTTCTAGTCGGCTTAGATGGACTATAACTCTTACTAACTACATTGCACCAACTATAAAAAGTTACCTACTTCGAAATATCCATGTGACCTAACTTTGCTCACTGGTTTTGTATTCAAATTGTCTTTGAAATCATTTCAATTTTATTTATATTATAGATCTATAAGAGCAATACCAATAGCATTATGCCCAGTACTCGGAAAACGAAAAAAGACGTCCAGTATTATCATTTTTCGATCTCTATATATAACACCCACTGTCAATAAAATTTGTTACAGCTTATTATAAGAACCAATCTATAGAATAACTAGAAAATAATCAGAGTTTTAGAGAGCACAAAGCCGAGTCACTATCTAAAGATATATAATAAATAATAATTATCAATCAGTCGGGACAATCAGTGGAGCCATGTTGCTCCAAAGAAGACGCGAAGACGCAGACGACGTTGAGAATGAGAGAGCGCTCAGGTCAAAAGAATCGTTGAATAAGTTATCAGCACGACAAGAAAAATCTTTTAATCGCATTGATTAAATTCAAAAACATGCTCTGTTTTTCTATGTTTTTTTTTTTTTTTTTGAAATACGTTGCAAACGCACAAATCGGATTTCAATACACATTTTTTTTTGTCTGTTGATTACGTAGGCTGTGAACGTAGTATTTAATGCTGTATTTTTAATTTTTCTTTTTTTTTATATTTTTCAGAAATAATCTATAGTTTTGTTTGTATGTGTAAAACGTAACAATTTTGTTTTCAACACACTTGCTGCTATATAAGTAGAAGAGAAGTAGAAGAGGCAGAAAGAAAAAGAATGTTTGAAGAAAAACCTCGAGATTTTAAAATTCCAAAGATGGCTTGGACAAGTTTTGTTTGCTGCTAGTGTTTGTTAGATTGTTGATCGTATCTTGTTAACGACTAAAGCAGCTTGACAAAAATAAAATAAAATAGAAAAAAAAAATTCGAAAAAAATGGATAACTTGTGAATGATGTTGATGATGCGATTGTAACGTTAGCCAGTTCGTCACGGAAAATAAGAATGAAATAAATTCTATGAGTACGTTGTAGTTACTCCAGTTTGACGTCGAACGGCAGGCATGACGTTATGGTGACAAAATTTTTGTAACCGGTTTTTATGCAAGAAATTCTAGAGGTTTAGAGAAATGTAATGGCAAAAGAATGCAGTAAGTAGTTTGTGGTTGCAAGTGGGGGATTTTAAAATGTCATTTACAATTATAAATGCGGCATTAATTACGAAATACATCATTTTTACATAAAATAACTACAATTTTTAGAAATTTTGTTTTTTATATGTTCCAGCATCACGTCTGAACCGCTCAACCGATTTGATTGAATTTTGCACCAGGATACTATGGAGTCCGGAGGGTGTCATGGGCGGAATTGGACAAAGGGGCGTGGCACTTCCCATACAACCTAAACTTTCAAAACGACATAACTCGGCACATACACAAGCTAAGAAGATGAAACAAAAACTCAAACACCAAAAAAATATACAAAAGCAAAAACACAAAAACAAAAGCAGAAACTAAAGCAATCACACAAAAACAAAAGCAAAATATAATGAAAACAAAAGATGGTAATACAAAAACTAAAGCAAATACAAATAACAGAAGCAGAACCACAAAAACAAAAGCAAAAAACAGCAACAAAAACACAAAATCAAAAACCCAAAATCAAAAGCAAAATCAAAAACACAAAAGCAAAAACTCGAAAGCAAAAACTCGAAAGCAAAATTACAATATCAAAATACAAAAACAAAAGCAAAAATACAAAATCAAAATCAAAAACATTAAAGCAAAAACACAACAAAAACACAAAATCAAAAACCCAAAATCAAAAGCAAAAACACAAAATCAAAAACTCGAAAGCAAAATTACAATATCAAAACAAAAGCAAAAATACAAAAACAAAAAACAAAAGCAAAAACACAAAAACAAAAGCAAAGACACAAAATAAAAACACAAAACCAAAAACAAGAGAAAAGCAAAAACACAAAAACTAAAGCAAAATACAAAGACAAAGACACAAAATCAAAAGCCAAAGCAAAAACACAAAATTTATACACAAAAGCAAAAACATAAAAGCAAAACACAAAAAAAGTAAAAACGCAAAAACCTCTTCACGAAATTTATTTAAAATTAGGAATATATAGTAAGAATCCACCGAACAAACTTAATTATACTGTCGAAAATCAATACTAAAAATTTTCTTTTTATTAATAAAATCCCTCCATATCCTTGAATTCACAAAATCTTTGCACGAGTCGTGCACGGGTCCAACTAGTATTAAATAAAATCTTCGAAACAAGCAAATGTGAAGTATTTTTAAAAAATTAGATCCAATATCCCTTGTAGATTAAAATCAATTATCCTATACGGGAAGACATAGTCATTGACAGATTATGTTGTTCATATCACTGGTCGGGTTTTCAACACTCGATAAAATTAAGATCTAAATTTCAACTCGCAATTTCAAACCGCAATTTCAATTTTGTAAAACGAACGAAAAGTCTGTCGTCAAAAATTCCAGTGACAAGGTTTCGTTTATTTGTTCTTCTCGTCGTCGTTTTTATTCCACTTAATTCAAAAAAAAAAACTCTGTCACAGGAAAATATGCCGTTTTTTTTTAAGAATCAGATTTCGTTTTACAAAATAAATTAATAATTATTAAAATTACTAAAACGATTAATATAAAAGTATTAAAAATTTGAGCATAAATCAAAATCAATTTTTTTTTAAGTTTCTCATTTAAAAAAATCGAATAAAACCATTATTAAATTAATTTCGCAATTAAGCACAATCGACACATAAATCTAAATAACATTAATTGCCAAAATTTAATTAGGCAACGCTGACCAAACGAATGATCGTTCGTCCCACCCATCGCCACATTCAAAGATCATAAAACTACAACACAGTAGTAGGTACTACATGCTATGCGTTCCGTTCCGTTCCGTTCCATTCGTTGCCTGATGATCTATGATTATTGCGTACGTAGCCAAGAGGTCTGCCCCAGTGATCACAAAACGCGGTGTCGGCCTGGCCTCCACAGTCACTAATTAAGACTTGTCTTCTGTGCGATCGATCGATCGTTCGTTCGATCGCAGTGCGTTCGTTTGTTCGTTCGTTCATGTGTGAGTTACTTAACAGTGTGACTACTACATATTACTACAACATATACTATGTTCTAATGTTGCTCCAAATGTCGAATGTCTGTCTGTCTGCCTGTCTGAATGTATGTTGTGTCGCAATATGAATTCATTTGAAATGGTGTTTTTCGTGCTGTTTTCAATAAATTTAGAAAATAATAAAAAACAAAAATAATAATAAAAAATAAAACGTTTTAAGCAAAACTAGTTCTACATGTGTTGTATGTTGGTTGCATGATGCTAACGATTGTATAATATGCATAAGTAACCGATAGTCGGTACACGCCGCTTCACATGACATGATGTAATTGTATTGGAATGTACTATGTGCGCCGTCGCGACGTTGTCGTTGTCGCAAATGCAATTAGCAATCATTTTGCATCTAAATGCTTTCAGGTTTGAGTGTGCAAAAAAATATAAAAAAAAAGATAAAATAAAAAAAAAAAAAAAAAAACAAATCCGATAGCAGCATTTATCGTATTAATAATTCTTGAAAAATATTACTAATGAGTTAAAAAATAATTATTTGATTAATGTGCGGCGCTTTTGATATTTAAAGCTGGATTTCTTTATAGAAATGAAGAAAAATGTATTATTTTCAAATAATTTTATCAAAAACTGCACCTACTTTATGTTAAATGTATGGTAGTATCATATTTTAAATATAAATTTGTTTGCAATTAACATTTGGGTTTTTAAGTAATTCGGATTTGAATCTATGGTTTTCCAGAATGTTTAGTGATATTTTTACGTTACTGACAGGGTACCGTGATTCGCTGCGGAAGTTTTTTTTTATTTGAGTTATAAATGAACCAAAAATTTAACAAATCTTTTTCAAAATAATATTTTCCAAAATAAAATGCTTCGCCTGAGTATTATTGTCCAGACTATTTTTAAATGGACTATTCCTTCCTGAACTGTTTTTCCAGTAGTGAATTTTCTCAGAGACAATATTTTCCCAGACAATTCTTTCATATACAATTCATTCCCGAATAATACTGAATTATTCGGACAATTAATCAATCATTTGACTTTTAAAAGTACAATCTATAACACTACTCAACAAAACGAGAAAATTTTTTTGTCATGGACACATCATACATAAAATCTATATAATTCGCGGTTGCTGATTTTGACTGTATACTCAGTTTTTTTCTATTACGTAACGGTTTTAAGAAAATTGCTATCGAAATATTAGGCCCCTTTCAGCCATTTTTTAGAATTAAAATATACTGTCGCTTACACAACTAGTTTTCCAAAAAACTGTAAATGCAATATTTCTTTCAATAGTCAAGACTAATTTCAATATACCGACAAATACTATTATGCCGATAGTTTTTGAAGATATTTGAATCTAAACTAGAAAAATATTTATTTTTTTAGACTATTTTTGTATGATTTTTTAGCATTTTAGATTAAATGATAAATAAGAAAACTATTTACGGTTATGTAGTACATTGTTTAAGCTAACGATGAAAAATACTAAGTTTTTTATATCGGTTCTAATTTTAAAAATATGCCTTGTCAACATAGTTTCCATCAAAAACTGCCTGTATATTTTACATACAAATTACTAAAAAATAGCGTTCTTTACCCGATATTTCTTTCAAAAACGCAACGTAATAGACAAAACTGAGTATGCAATAAGAATAAGCATATTTTAAATATGAAGTAATGATATTTTCATATTAGGGACATCTGTATTTTTTTTTTTTAATTGATAAATAAAAGAGAACCAAAATTAAGTTATTAGGGCATATTTTAAAAATTGAATCAAGAACAAAAAAATTAGTAACTTGGATAGTTAGTTTGGACTATGCTCTAGATAACCCTAAGACATTTTTTTGTTAGTTATTAATTTCTAAATGATCAAAAATATATTTTTAAAAAATCAAAATTTTCCGAGTTTAGAACCATTTGTCTTTAAAACTTATTGGAATATTTGCATTCATTAGTATATTAAAATTAGTCCAGACAATTAAAAGAAAAATTGCATTAAAGTTTTTTTTGTTAAACTATTTTTCCACAGAACTATATTTTTTTATTGTAAGTAGTAGGTGAGAACAGCTTAAGAATACTTTTGCATTTTTCTCAAAAACTTTATGTAATACAAAACCAGTTGGGAAGGTTAGATCACATGGGAAATTTTGAAGTAGTGAACTTTTGATAATTGGTGTGATTAAGTTAGTTAGAATTATGTAAGTTATAGTCGGTCAAAGCCGAGAAAACATTATTTTCATATATTTGAGCATAAAGGCAATATATATTTGGCAAAAAAAGTTCACTTAAGCTCGTATAAAGTAAAATTCATCCATAGATGTACATTTTATGTGGTATTTTAACATAAGTGGTCGGTTCGCCGGTCACTAAGGTCTGATCATGCCAATTTTCTTGTTGGTACAGAGTAGGTATATAAGTAATCCAAATTAGAAGTTTCATTCATCTAGCTCTTCAAATTTAATCGTGATTTCAATAGACAGACAGAGGGACAGACGGGCAGATAGACGGACATCGCTAAATCGACTCAGGAGGTTACCAAACCGAATATACCCTTTCACTTTTAATACAGGGTATAAAAACTGAGTATGCAATCAAAATCTGCATCAGCGAATTATATAGTATTGATGGCAATAATCGTGTTGGGTAGTATATTGATTTGAGTGTTTTGAATCAGTAACCTGATTGAAACAAATTAGAAAAGCATGCACATTATTATTGCAGGAATAATGTTATCAAGTATAGTATTATTCTGACAATTAATCAAACATTTGACTTATAAAAGTACTATTTATAATTATGCTAATTATAAAATTAAAGTATAATGTTATTTTCATTATCACTGTATAAATAAAGGGTTTTTCAACAGGAACGCTACAAAAGTAGAGCGACAGGGACAGCAAACGACGCCATATTTCTTTCCGCTCTTTTGACATTTCTCTTCAGTAAGGTTTGCCATTTCAAAGATATACGAATTCGCATTTCGGTAGTAAATTTTAATAATTTCGACTCGTTGTTGGCTCGCATATCTTTCCATCATGAAATGGCAAACCTTCTTGAAGAGAAATGTCAAAAGAGCGGCAAGAAATATGGTGTCGTTTGCTGTCCTTGTCGCTCTACTTTTGTAGCGTCCCTGTTGAAAAACCCTTGAAAAAAACTTTTGTAGCGCTCTTATTGAAAAACCCTTTAATACAATATTCTTAAAAAATATTTAAATATTATGATAAACAATTATAATCTCTTTTTAAATATGTTTCCCACAAGCATGTTACTTACACTGCACTAATTTCAAAGTCAAAATATAAAACTAAATAAAATCTCAATAAATACACAACAGGAAATAGATTAAAACTCAACTATTTTAGGTAAATACTGCAATAATACCGATAAATTCCATAAACAAACTGTGACTAATATTTTGATAACATAAAATAAGTATTCTATATTGCATTTGAGGCCACACCAATAATCAGCGGCTGCCTCATAACGCCAGATAACAATATTTGCAATATAACCCCCACAAATATCATAAATAAAATATTCATCGATTTCGCGCCGTACTACTTATCAATAATTTGAAGCACGTACGATTCAAAAAATAATATAGTTTTCACTATAAAAATACAAAACTAAAATAAAATTATATTTACATGTGAGACTCAACGACTTTGGGACGCAGGATGCGTTATCGCTTACAGAGGGCGCTCAACTTTCTTGCAATTTTTTTTTACGATTTTTATTTTTTGCCTACATTACGTTCCACTCAAATTCAGTGCATTTAATATTATTTTTTGTACAGCTGTTGTTGATATGATTGATTTATATGACAATTGCAACAATTACGCACATTTTAATGCATGTTTATTTTATGATGAGTAAGAAAAACAATGTGCGATAAGCAGACGACGACGACGAATGCAAAAATTAATAATATCAAGTCGTTGCGACGGGGAATAATGTGCTAAAGGGGTAAAAATGGGAAGAGCAAATCAAAAAAAGACAGCAAATTGTGAAAAGAAAAAAGAAATATGTCAAAAAGTAGACGAAAAGCAGACAAAAAGTAGATAAAAAGAATTGAAAAAAACATTAACAACTAAGAGAAAAATACTGAAAAAACAATATAAAAAGTGTGGCGACGTGTGTGACGGAAAGACTGACGTTTTCTACAGCACGCACCCGCATATTTTGTAATTTGCGTCAAAATAAACCGGCTAAAATATGAACCGGAATTCAAAGTATTGTTGGTAAAACTGAGACGATGATGGAAAGCATGGAGAAGAAGAAGACAAGTGAAAGAACAGCGGCATACAGTTCTGACAGCAATGCGTTAAAAGTTGTTTAATGAATGCGAACCACAGACTAAATTTACGACAGACTGGAAAGTTGGGCCAACTGACTGAATGACTGAATGACAGACAAACTGAATAAGGACAGACAGAATGACAGAACTGACTAAACTGACAGCTGATGTTTGTGGGCTGGCTGACGTCGAGTGTCAATATATGCGAGACGTCGACGACGACGACGAAATTCCATGGAAAAACGTTACCATTTCTGGGGTTTTTGACTTTTGTACAGATGACTAATCAAAGAAAAAACATTATTACGACAGCTAATAATATATGGAATGATGTCATTGACTATTAGTTAACTAACAATTAACAATAACAACATTTAAACGCATTAAAATGCATATTTAACATTTTATATAAATATTTGAATAGCACTCAAAATACCTATATAATTTGTCAATATTTATGATATAACAAAATAAAAAGAATTTATAAAATTTCAGAAATTTATATAAAGTAAAATATAAACAACGCAAAAAACGAACAAAAATTTATTTAACGACGACGTGCAATTTTTTCAGTTTATTCAGCATTCCTCTAATGCGTTCGTGACAGCAATATTGACATTATATGCCAACAACAGCCACAAAAATATATTTCTAATACTATTATAGACACCTAATAAATTTGAGAAAAACAAATTTTGTTGCACCAACCGTAACAAACATCTTTGCTCTGACTCTTGACTCTACATAGTATTGATAAATATTGACACTGTGCGCAAATTAATTATGCAAATGCAAAATGAAGTCATGCATATTATCCCAGCAACAACAATAATAATTTGCAACAACAAATAGCTAACGTCATACAACAGTCATTAATAATAATAATAACAAAAAAAAAATATTATTTAACGTAACAGAACTGACTGTCGCGATAACAATTGCAACTAAAATGCACGTCGTCGTTGCTTAAATACAGCCATAAATTCTTAATGTTGCTGCTGTTAATGTATTTATTGCAAAGTTCAAGACCTGCCAGTAATCAACTGTTGTACATTTTTCTTTCATCTTAATTTGCACAGTTCAAAACGAAACTAAGTCAAAATAAGGTTAATGCTTGCTCAAAGGTTTAGTTTATAATTTTTAGAGAATAGTACAAAATGCAGTTTATTTTTATTAAAAAATCAAATTCAAATTAAGTCATCAGTGAATTTGCAATAATTCGATAAATATACGTACTTTAATATCTAAAAATTACTTTAAGTGTTAAATTTCAAAGTTCAAAATTATAAAATGTTCAACCAGCTTTAATATTTTTGTTATTTCTGTTAAATAGTGCACAATGTATATAATTAAAATTTAAAAGTATAACTCAATTTTATTGAACAGCGCTTTTGTAAAAAATCGCACAAAATGTTTTAATTTTATGGTTCATTTAAAATGCATTAATCACAGTTTTATAGTAAAAGCATGGGGTTAATGTGCTTATAATATTAAGTTTATATTTATAGAGCTTAGTTTAATATTCAAAGAATTATAATTCGAAAAGTTTTATAAATTTAAAGCAACAGCGACTTTGCATTAATTCACCAAAGATTTGCTGTTTTATGTTAAATCTTTATTTTTACAGTTCAATTCAAAGAATGTTAAACAAAGTTTAAATATTATTTCAAATTCTTTTTCAATATTTCTTTTTATAACAGTAAAGCATAGCTAATAAAAATGTTACAAAATGAAATCGTTTTATTCAACAGTCATTTTGCAAAAAATCGCCAAACATTATGTATTTTATGACATGTTCAAAAATGCAAAACAAGATTCAATATTTTTAAATTTTTGCAATTTTTCAGGAATATTTCGGGCATTTTTATTTAAATACGTTGTCTATATTTTGTTCCACATTTCTAATGTTATGTCTAATAATGCCGCTGTAGCTCAGTGGTTAGTGCGTTGGACTGCGAGCCGAAAGGTCCCCGGTTCAAGCCTGGACTGGGGCTAACAACTTCTTTTCATAGAAACATTTTTCTATACCGCGCTACCTCTCGGCAGTAAATGACAAACATACGAAAGTAAAACCATTGCCTATGAAAAGCTCTCACCCGTCATTCGGATTCGGCAATAAACTGTAGGTCCCCCACCAGTTTGAGTACAAATATAACACGCACAGCTCAAAATGGTGAGAGAGCTCGGCCTAAGTCCTTATAGGACTAGTGCCAAATATTATTATTATTATTAATGCTAATAATGTTTAATAAAAGTTAAATGTTCGTAGTCAAAACAGTAGGGTTAATGTTTTGAAATTACCGCGTCTATATTTCTATAAATTAGTAAAACATAAAAATAATTGTATTCTGAAATCAAAAATGTAATTAAGACAACAGCTATTTCGCAAAAACATTTGTCGATTTTTCTCAGAGTTTTGCTTTTAAATGCTTCAAATTATATTACTATTGTATTGAAAAAGATACACATTAGGTAATTTTTAAATCTAAACAGTTATTGAGTTCATAAAATATTCAGAACAATTTGTTATATATTAGATATATGCATTTGAAACCCTAAGACATTCATTTTATTTCAAAACATTTACTGTCGCTGACTCTGTGCTTGAAAATCAAATGAATGTGTTGCTCACAAGAACAAAGCACAAGTAGTGTCAAAACAAAACATAAACAAGACGTAGTTGTAGTTGTATTGAAGAGGTACTGAAATGTACTGTTTATGATACAGAGTACTCAGTGTCATTTACTGTCGCTGACTCTGTGCTTGAAAATCAAATCAATGTCTTGCTCACAAGAACAAAGCACAAGTAGTGTCAAAACAAAACAAACAAGACGTAGTTGTAGTGAAGAGGTACTGAAATGAACTGCTTACGACACAGAGTACTCAGTGTCATGTACTGTCGCCAACTCTATGCTTGAAAATCTAATGAATGCATTGCTCACAATACCAAAGCACAAGTAGTGTCAAAACATAAGCAAGACGTAGTTATAGTGAAGAGGTACTGAAAGGAACTGCTTATGACACAGAGTACTCAGTGTCATGTACTGTCGCCGACTTTTTGATGAAAATCAAATTAATCTGTTGCTTACAATACCATAGCACAAGTAGTGTCAAAACAAAACATAAACAAGACGTAGTTGTAGTGAAGAGGTATTGAAATGAACTGTTTACGACACAGAGTACTCAGTGTCATGTACTGTCGCCGATTCTATGCTTGAAAATCAAATGAATGTGTTGCTCACAACAACAAAGCACAAGTAGTGTCAAAACAAAACATAAACAAGACGTAGTTGTAGTTGTAGTGAAGAGGTACTGAAATGTCTAAGGAATTTTCATTAATATTGAAATATAGAAAAATTCAAAAGTTATAAGAAAATCATATAATATTTAATATTAAGCTTTTTATTTATCGAAAAACATTTTTTTTCATTATTTTTTTGTTTCAAAAAATTTTTTTTTTATATATTGCTTTTCGACCAATGCGTTATTTTTATCATATACATTTTTTTTACTTTTTTTTTTAATAAGGTTTGTTGTAATTTTTATAAGCACATAAAAACAGACTTTGTTCGTCGAACGACGAGTGGCAAATTTTATTGTTGTTTACAATGTTCCTTTTCACACGCGTTGCGCTCACTCACTGTACTTATTTTACTTTCAGCGACAGTAGTGTCATTTGGTTTTGTTTTTCAAAACATTGAATGTTTTGAAAAAAATGCCTTGACACTACTTGACAGCAATGAAACAAATATTGCAGTGAAGTCCCTTGAGAGACTGCCATTGCAAAATGCACTCAATACCGTAGAGTGCAGTAGTGCATACTTTGCAGAGGGAACTACAAATACTTGTGTAAAGATCTATTAAATATATTAATCATATTGTTTATTAATCATATTGTTTATGTTAAAACTTAATATTAAAACTTTCAATATTTCAAGACCTCTCTATTATTGTAACAATGCGCAATTATCGATTTACATCACACTCAATTTTACATAAAATCAATCAGTAACAAAATGTTTTTTTTTTTAATTAAGAAAAGGTTTGGTCACAACACCGACAACACCTACCCACCCACCTACACATCCTGCCTGCTGCTGCTTTTAGTTATGCATATCGCATGTATTTAAAGAGAATTTAATTGAAAAGTAGCTGGTGGTTGGTTGTTTATTGAAAACTAGTAACAACATACAACAAAATATAGTGTCTGCAACTGCATTTTAAAAGGTAGGTACACGACGACGCCGTCGTACAATGGTATGGTACAAAAACTGAAAAAAAAAAAAAAACCAAACATATTTGAAGACCTTGTACGTTGACTGCCTACACAAATGCACGAACCCCAGCACCACCATAGAGAGTGAGATCGGCAACGACTGCTCGATTACGATTTGCATATTAAATAAAGTTATAAAGAAATAATAAAAAATTACAAAAAAAAAAAAACAAAAATACCACAAATCTAAAGTTAATATAAACAACCATTATAATAAAATTGAAACGAACAGTGAACAATTTTTAAATAGAAATACAAATTAAAATACAAAAAAAAATGCAGTGAACAGCAGTCAAATTTGCCATGAAAACTCATGAAATTCATTAAAAATACTAAAGTGGTAAAAACAACAAAACTCACTACAGTAGTCGTCTCTAAAAAGTCATATAAAAATATTACTTTTTTTTTTCTTTTTGGAATAGTCACAAAAAATAAATTAGCTAGTAATTTATTAGCAAAAATGATGGTGATAAAGCAGAAAAAACACTGCGGTTTAATGTGGTTTTTTTAGTCGAAACTAATAACTATTTTATAGCATTGTAAGACTGAAAAAAATTAGCTACTTTATAAACAGCCGAGAGTGAGCCGGAAATTACGCTAATTATATGGACGCGGTTTGCTGCATAACAAAAATTAAGTAAATTTTGCTTCGCGCTCTTAGTTTGTATTAATACAAAAATTTGCTATAATTTTGTGTAATTACTGACTGCACTTGTGAGAAATATGAATGTCGAATGTCAGTGTTTAAATGGCATTTCACAAATTCGAGCGCACTACAGAGAAGGAGGTTCAAATCCCGGTAACATGAGCAATGTATTTTCGTAAATTATGAAATTACTTAAAAACATAAACAGGACATAGTTGTGGTGAAGAGGTATTGAAAAGTCTGTTTATGACACAGAGTACTCAGTTTCATGTACTGTCGCCGACTCTATGCTTGAAATGAATCAAATGAATGTGTTGCTCACAATACCAAAGCACAAATAGTGTCAAAACAAAACATAACCAAGACGTAGTTGTAGTGAAGAGGTACTGAAATGTACTGTTTATGACACAGAGTACTCAGTGTCATGTACTGTCGCCGATTCAATGCTTGAAAATCAAATGAATATGTTGCTCACAATATCAAAGCACAAGTAGTGTCAAAACAAAATTTTTTACAGAAAGATGCCTTGATCACTGTTGGTTATTTAATTTCAAGCTAACCTTTGTCGTCAATTTAGATAATCGTGGGTAATATATACTCACCGACTATCATTAAATTTTTACCTTTTTATGTCCAGAACATACTAATATGGTACATTTCTACTTGGAATACAAGAAAATGATCTTTTCTTAAAATACAAAAGAGTTCAATTACGTGAATCCTAGTAAAAATTTGAACAGTTTAATTACGTAAATCCATGATTATTTCATTAGCAGTTCCCGAATATCCTAACTTTTTTTTATTAGGTTTTCATAAAACATGTATTATACACATAAATTTGGCAACAATTAATCATGATATACAGCCAAGAATAAGTAATCATAATAATTGGGTTTTTATTCATAATATATGATTATAGTAAAAATTATGATTAATTGAATAAAATCATGCGTATGTTTACTCATGTTTTATGTATAATATGTTCACAAACCATGAGTAATTGGAATAAGTTATGTATTACATTTTATAATTTATTATTCATAAGTCATGATTAAAATGCATGCTTTGTGCCAAGTAGTCGTAGCCTGTAGATAGAAAAACAAATACAAATTATGCGGAAGAAAGTGAAAAATATCGTATTTTAAAATGTAATAAGGAGCATTAAAAAATAGTGAAAATACATCGCTTCAACTTATTTTTAAGTAACACAAATTTCAAATTTATTTTCTAATAATACATTTTTCACTTTATTCACTCAAATAAATGTTTTTTAGAAAGTAGCTACCCCTAGAAGATATTTTGGTAGGGCCATGGTCATGAAGTGATCATGTCATTATTTGAGATGATCGGGATATGACGAGGCCCATAATGTCCTTGTAACGCAGTGTCCTGATCATGTATTGACCTCAGGCCATGATCATGTACTGATCGGGCAATTCCCCATTTTAATATTTACCCGACAATTGCCTTGTCTGAACCCGAGCATAATAGGGTTTATCTCATTAATCTCGATCATTGACTGATGCTAATTTCGTTATGAGGAACAAGTAATGTAGCTATGATCGGGTACATTGACTGTTTAGATAATGTAAACCCTGCTATGGTAAGCATGATAAGGGCATGCAAAGGCAATGATCATATTTTCTCTAATAGGGCTTACCCAACGTAATCCCGATCATTTCCCGATGGCGCATCGGGTAAATTTCTACTAGGGACGATGTGGTTTTTTAAAAATGGCGTGTATTGCGCATTAAGAAAATTACTATGCAATATGAAATAAAAGTGATGAATAAATATTCATTATTTTGCATTTTATGACTATTAATAAAATTTGTAAAATTTATGAATTCTATTCATAATAAATACATAGTGATTTACAGTTTTTTATGCATGAACTTTAGTATTAGTATTATACACAATTAGAAGTATACATAATTTATGAATATAACTCATAAATAAGAAAATTAGAAAACATGTGTTTTATGAATGTCTTATTCATAAATCATCAGTAAAGTGTTCATAAAAATGTTATTAAATAAAATTTACCATATTCTATCAGTGAACCTATTCCGGGATTTCCACCGGGTACTACCAAACACCCCATATTGAATTGAACAAATAAATGTACGTCTCGCGCAATGATTTTCATTTCCTGTGTGCAAACTTTAATTATGTTTAATTACATTCTGTTATATAGAAAAAAAATATATATGTCTCGCTGTACAACCAAATTGTAGGTAATTTGTGCACAAATTATATACACAAAAAAGTTTTGCTATAATTTTTGCCATAATTTGGCATTTATTAGCGTTAACAAGCGAGCAGTGCTAGCTATAATTACAATGACAATGACAGGAAACTTGAGCGAGCGAGCGCGCGCGTACCCAAAACACACAGTCTTGATTTGTCAGTCATATTTGACGCAGAAGCAGAACTTATGCTTGATTTATATGGCTTTAGGCCGGGCTTTTTATGAGTGCCAGAATTGGCAACACAAAACCGTCATATTTGGCACAATGCAGTCGCCGCGGCACATGTATCGTCGCCGCAGTCTTCTGGGCTGTGCTGTGCTGGGTTGTGTAGTGCTGTGACACCTGGAACTTTGCAGTTCAAACAACCAACACCCACGATTTGGTAAAATTTATTAGTGATTTAAATTATCTTTTAGGCCCGACTGTAAACATGCGACTGGTTTAGGGTTTGGCAGCCCAAATGAGGGCCAACATAACGGCTTAAATGTCTGGCGGTTTCGGTGTGTTTTTAGTTTTTCGGATTTTATGCGATCAAGTGTTTTGTTTGGTCCGATAGCAATAACTGTTTGATCGTAAATCATTGCAAAAAAAAAAGGCACAACGATACTGCTAAAGACGCAGTCAAGTCTTTTGCATTTTGATTGATATTATTGCGTAAAAGTATGTTAAATTGTTTGATAGGGTATCTCACTGATAAACCTTATAAACGAGTGTCATTTGTTTGGGAGCAACTTGAAAATAAATAATTGTTTTCAGCAAAGATTTATGTTTTTTAATTTGAAAATTTATTTTAAATTTGAAAATTTATTTTAAATTTGAAAATTTATTTTAAATTTGAACATTTATTTTAAATTTGAAAATTTATTTTAAATTTGAAATTTTATTTTAAATTTGAAAATTTTCAATTATACAGTGGTATTGCAATTTCGAAATAGTATTAAAATATTCATTTGAAACTTTAAATTAGAAAACATATTTTTACCAAAATTCAAACTTTTCATTTTCAAACACACAAATATAATTTAAATAACAATTATGAAAATCTATATGATAAATATATTTTGCATTTTGTCGCCTACAAAGTCAATATTTCGTACACGGGGAGATATGTATTATACGCATAAATTTGAAAAAAAAAAACATGATATCCAGTCAAGAATAAGTAATCATAATGATTTAGTTTTTATTCATAATATATGATTAAAGTAAAAATTATGATTAATTGAATAAAATCGTATGTTTACTCATGTTTTATGTATAAGATATGCATAAGTCATGCGTAATTGAAATAGATTCTGGGACACATTTTATAATTTATTATTCATAATTTATGCTTAAAATTTCATACATTGTAGCAAATAGCCGCAGCCTACAAATGTAAAAACAAATACTAATTATGCTGAATAAGTGAAAACTATCACATTTGAAAATTTAATACGTCAATGGGAAAGGAAGAAATCTAACATTAAAAATAAAAAGAATTAAAAAATACATCACTTCAACTTATTTTTCTGTTAAATTTTACATATATTTTCAAATGACACATTATGTTCTTTAGACTGCAACAATGAATATGCAAAATGACACACAAATTATGAATAAATATTCATAATTTCGCCTGTTATGATTAATAATAAAATTTGTAAAATTTATGAATCCTTTTCATAAAAATATTCATAGTGATTTACAGTTTTTTATGCATGAACTTTGCAATATTCTTTATAATAATACATAATTCATGAATTATAATACATAATTCATGAATTATAATACATAATTAATGAATTATAATACATAATTCATGAATTATAATACATAATTAATGAATTATAATACATAATTCATGAATTATAATACATAATTCATGAATTATAATACATAATTCATGAATTATAATACATAATTCATGAATTATAATACATAATTCATGAATTATAATACATAATTCATGAATTATAATACATAATTCATGAATTATAATACGTAATTCATGAATATAAAAGATAAATACAAAAATTTGAAAAAAATATGTTTCATGAATGTCTTATTCATAAATCATTAGTAATGTCTTATTCATAAATAATTAATAAAAATTAAAATACATAATTCATGAATTATAATACATAATTCATTAATTATAATACATAATTCATTCATGAATTATAATACATAATTCATGAATTATAATACATAATTCATGAATTATAATACATAATTCATGAATTATAATACATTATTCATGAATTATAATACATATTTCATGAATTATAATACATAATTCATGAATTATAATACATAATTAATGAATTATAATACATAATTCATGAATTATAATACATAATTCATGAATTAAAATACATAATTCATGAATTATAATACATAATTCATGAATAGAACAGATAAATACGAAAATTTGAAAAAAATATGTTTTATGAATGTCTTATTCATAAATCATTAGTAATGTCTTATTCATAAATCATTAGTAAAAATTAAAATACATAATTCATGAATTATAATACATAAATCATAAATTATAATGCATAATTCATGAAATATAATACATAATTCATGAATATAAATCATAAATAAGAAAATTTAAAAAAAATATGTTTTGTCTTATTCTTAAATCATCAGTAAACAATTTGCTCCGTGTATAGAATACAATATATACCAAGAAAAACATGAAAAATTAAAATTTAATTTAATATAAAAATAAATATGCCTTCAATATTTCGGCAGCCAGTAGTTGTTTGTTAACAATCGTGATAAAATAAACTTATCTTATCATTAAAAAAACGTTTATCATTAATATATAAATAAAAACAAAATCACAAAGCCCACTTTTTGATAAATTCCACTAATGAATATACGTGAAAAAAATTGGAAAAATTCAAAACAATTTCATATTTATTTAAGGCGTTGATATAAATAAAGAATATAGAGTTTTAATTAACAAGAGAATCACAACTGAATCAATAATAACATTTAGATAGAAATATAAACATAATACAAAATTGGAAATATTAGTTTCATTTAATATAAATAATCGAAAATTTCAATGTAATTTAAACCAGATACAAAAAAAAACAGAAATGGCATCTAGGTAATACAATTCACTATCATTTCGTATAATGAAATCATAGAAAATACAGCACTTAATAAATTAACATCAATTAGTCAACGACGACTACTGTGCTTGTTTTTTATGATTTATTTATTTATCCAACATTTTCTAAATAAATAAACAATTAGTGAATTGTTTAAACAAAAGCAAAACGAGTCGTTGTCGAAACCTTAGTTATTACGAGCAAATAGTAAGTTGCACTTTGCCACAGGTTAATTATGCAGAAAGCGAATTTTTACAAATACGACAAATACTAAACCCAATGGGAACTATAGAAAACTATTCTAAAATAAAACAACAAATTGCTTTCTCGGGACTATAGCAGGCAGCCATGAAGTCAAAGAAATTTGTGTTTGTTTTAAACTTGTGACTAAACACATGACCAACTGACAACCGAAACTGACAGACTAGAGTCAGTTGACAGACAGACAGACTGCAAGAAAAATGAAATTTCTGCCTAGTTTTGTGCATTATTTCTACAGAGGAATAGAATCTTAGGCAGTGATGGTTGGGTTGCTTGAATGATAGGCAAATAGTATGTGGTACACACCCAGACGTTGTTGCTTCCTTATACTGCTGCTAACTAGTTAGTTGTCTAGTTTCGTTGAGGAACACAAAAAAAAAGTGCAAGTAAGAAAAAGCATGAAAATGTCTAATGGTAGTGAGGCTGTTCCAAAGTAGGTGCCTCTACATAATTATGTGAACAAAAAAAAACAAAAGAGGTTAATTAAATAGAAATGCATTTAGAAAAAGTAGTGAAATGAAGATTTGACATAGTTTTTGGTGCACTTAAGGAGGTTGGCATTACAGTGAAAAACAATATAATAAATGTTCTATTTTATAGAATTATGGAATATATAATATACTAATTCTTTAAATATTTAATATACGGACATGTTTTGAAATTTATTTTTCATTGGAATTTATATTTTTGACAACAAAATAAATAAAAGTATTGAATTTAATTGAAAATTGCTAGATTTAAATAGAAAAAAATGGAAATCTGAAAAATAAAATAGAACAAATTCGATCGAATTTAATTTCGATCAGACTTTGGAACATGTCTGTTTATTTGATAATTGTTTATTTGATAATTGTATTTAGAATTTTTATTTTGTAATTTAAAAAGGTAATACAAAACAAAGTAATACACAAATTTTTATAATCACATTTTGCACATTTTAGATATTTTTGATCTACACCCAGATAAAAATTCCATCAAATCCCATTAAAATTGGTCAATAGGACAATTATTGATTTAATAGTAGACAGAAAATAAATCTTTTCATATAAACTCAATGGCAATGTCATAGTAGTTTCTAGTATTTAATGGTATTTTCTGATTAAAATAATATTTTATCCTATTGACTATTTTTAATAGTAAAAAACTATTATTTATATATTTGACGATAAATCATATTTTTTCTTTTTCAATAAAACATACATTTCATGATGAAACCATACAGGTGGCATATTTTTTGAGAGGAGATATTAAATTTTAATTTTGGTATCATATTTTTATTTACAATTATCAAACATTTTTGAAGACACAAATTCGTCTACTCGCATCAAACATTCAAAAGCGACTGATTGAATATTTCGTTTTTAAAAATATGATTTCGTCTCAATGCTTACTCCACCCATGATACAATAACAGGGTAGTAATATCCCAGAGCGTATCTTAAACATTTTTTTTATTCCATACAACATTTTGACATAAGCACGGGACGTTTGAGAGTATCTTCAGGCGTTTGACAGAAGCACGGGAGAACAAGAACTCTAATACTTCTACCTTGAATAATTGTATCTTGACTCCACCCATATGGTTTCATCATGATAAATATGACGCAAAATTGTAGTTTTTTCGATAAGTCATAATCTCAAAATATTCTTCGGAATTGTTGCCAAAATATAAATAAATCTGACTTATCGAATTTTGTTTATCCTAAAAATAAAAACATTTTCGATATCGATGTGATATCTGTATTGACTAAAATATCATGTTCCTATCATTATGAATTCCAAAAATGACATTTAGCATATTAGAAATGGTACTGAGACCACACCCAGAAAAAAATTCCCTCAAATCCCATTAAAATTGGTCAATAGGACAATTATTGATTTAATAGTATACAAAAAATAAAAATTTTCATATAAACTCAACGACAATGTCATGGTATTTTCTAGTATTTAATGGTATTTTTCGATTAAAATAATAATTTATCCTATTGAATATTTTTAATGGTAAAAAACTATTATTTATATTGTATTTTTTTTCTGGGTGCATTATAATTGTTTGAAATTTGTTTATAAAAAGTAAAAATATTTTCGAAAACTATGTGATATCTGTATTGGCTAAAATATCATTTTATTAACAATATGAATTCTCAAAAGCGACATTTACCATATTAGAAATTGTACTGAGACCATGATCGAGAATTGATCATATTATATTTGCCTTGTCACAACCGGATTAGTTACATTATCAATATAAGATGGACATGATCATGTCATGACAATTTCTACTAGGAAAATAATATTGCTTCGATTTCTTTAAGATATCGGGAGGTTTGCAGGGTAGTTTCGAAATATTTAAATGTGTAATAGACTTAAGTTTAAACACTATTGGGATTAGAAATATACAAAATTAAAATTTTAAAGCTATAAATTTTAACTAAAAATAAAAGAAAATTAACAAGAATAAAATTAAATACGTAATATGCCTTTTTAAAACACTCAAGTACTAATGTGCAAAATATAAAACCCACTAAAATATTTAGAAAACAATCTGTTTAATGTTTTAAACCAAAATTTTGACATTTTCTAAAGCAAAAATCAATAAAAAGTCAAAAATTTAAAAATAAACAGACTAAAGAATATTTTACAAAATGCCTAAAACACATAAGAATTGTATAACAAAATACAGTACATATAGAAAAATGATTTTAAAAATAGCCAAAAAGTTTCTAAATCGTATAGACTTTTTGTGAAAAATTGAAGTGTGGAAAAAACACTTGAAACAGTTTAACTCAATTTTGCATATGTACCCGAAGAAAAACACTTGAGAAGCTCTTTTTGCTTTACCACATAGACACAGTTTTAAAAATATATTTCTAAAATTTTACTTCAATCGTTGAAATAAGGAATATCACTTTAGTTTCAAAAAAACAAACTTATTAACACTTACTGTCACTTATTTTTTAGTTTAGAAAATAATAACTGCATGATTTAAAACTATTGTAAAGCGTATAGCAAAGAAGTTATTTTAATTATGGACTCGGTTACAACGCAGTTACAATTGTTAGTTATTTGTAGTTTTTACCGCGCACCAGTTATATTTGTCTGTTGGTTGGTTGGTTCGGCGGTTGAAAGTCTGGGCGTCGGGCGTCGTCAACACAGTTCAAACACTTTACCACGACAGCACTTTAAAATATGCAGGAATGCGGATACATTTGTGTGTGTGGTGCTACGTAGTAGTAGTACCTAGTAGTAGAAAAGCGCATAGTTTTAATAATAGGGTTGCCATGCGCAATGCGAAAATTTATAATCTCGAAAAAATACTGTTATTTGCACAATAACAGAAAATGGAGTGAACGAACACAGAACACAGAAACACACTGAAAACTCAATGAATTACAGAATCAATGAAGCGTGAGACAAGAAGATGGCATAGTACGGCGGCATGAAACGGTATTGTATGGGTTGTAAGTAAGTCATGGTATGAAATAGTAAGGCATATAATATAAGTTGGTATTACATGATATGGTTAAATACAAAATGAAAGTAACTAAACTAGTTAATGGTGTTTAGAATAGGGACAGAGGTGGAGGCCACTTGTAATACACGGTAAACTATGTGGTATAGGTTATAAACTAAATATACTACAATTCCTATTGTTTTAATTTCGCAAATTCTTTAAATAAATTGCAAAAGTTTTCATACGGAACGTCCGGTATTATCTCACAGAATAATACCGGACGTTCCGTATGGAAACTCCGTATGAAAATTATTACGAAATAACTACAAACTTTAGGAAAAAAGTGTACGTATACAAAAATTAAGTAAATTATCTCAGCTATGTTTTTAAATAATTCAAAACAATAATTTGTACGTAAAAAGTATTTTTAGAAAAAAAAAAACAAATTTTGTGCTGTCCGGAATTTATCTGTGATTTATTATAAATAAAGTATACATTTTAGAAACATATTTGAGCTATTTTTAAAAATAATTCAAACAAATAATTTGTACGCAATATTTGCTGACTTTTTGAATTATCCATTTGAACCTCAAAATGCACTTCCCCTAGTAGAAATTTGCCCGATGCGCCATCGGGAAATGATCGGGTTTTCGTTGGGTAAGTCCTATTAGAAAAAAAAATATGATCATTGCCTTTGCGTGACCTTATCATGCTTACCATACCAAGGTTTGCATTATCTAAATAGTCAATGTTCCCGATCATAGCTACATTATTTGTTCCTCATAACAAAATGACATCAGACAATGATCGAGATTTAATGAGAGAAACCCTATTATGCTCGGGCTCTGACAAGGCAATTGTCGGGTAAATAATAAAATGGGGAATTGCCCGATCAGTACATGATCATGGCCTGAGGTCAGTGCATGATCAATACACTGCGTTACAAGGACATTATGGGCCTCGTCATATCCCGATCATCTCAAATAATGACATGATCACTTTATGACCATGGCCCTACCGAAATTTCTACTAGGGTCCGTTTCTGTTTCGTTCAGATCCACCACTATTTAATTTATAATTTTGAATCTACAGTATAGAGTTTCTAAATATTTTGCAGATGCTCTGTTTAAATTTTAAACGCACAACAAAAAATGGTAGACATTTTCCAAGATCTTTTAAAATCAGTTATCAGATCTGATTTCAGAAAAAAATCCTTCCTATTATCAGATCTGATTCAAAAAATAATCCTTCCTATTTACTGTATTACAGTATTTAAAATATTAATAAATGCTTTACTTCATTGGGTAATAATTGAATACATTACCGTACAGTGTTCCCTAGTAGAGTGTTCCCATGTAACTGGTCGAATTATGACAAGGAAAATAATTCAATGTTCAGTTCCTGATCATAATTTTCCTAGAATCCTTTCTAATAGGGTTATTGCGAATATTTAAGAGTCGATCGATCATACAAAAGTTAAAATTATTAAATAGAGAAATTAATAAATCAAGATTTATATTAATGTGTACATTATTCTGGTACACATTAATATAAATCTTGATAAAAACATGAAATGCATATTAATAACTTCAATATATAGTTATTTTTAATTGAACATTCCTAGAGTAGTATAGCGTTAAACTAAATTAATAAAAACTAACACAAAACATAACATTTTTACACGATTTGTTTGTTAGTTATTACAAGGACTGTGAGTGCACACAGAACACGTTTATACTCAAGTATATATTTACAATAACTATTAGTTAAATGGCATTGCAACTTGTAAATAGTTAAGTAGTTCTACAAAAGTTATAGAAACAATAAATGCTTCACGGCAATTACACTGAGAATAAAAACAATTTAAAAATATTTTAAAAATATTTTAAATATTATTAGATAGCGCTTAATATAAAAAGAATCAACCTTATTACGGAACTAGAACATATTATAAATCTAGAATTTATTGTAAGATGACAAATTTCGTTTTAATTCGCATTAATAAATTCAGTACCATTGTTTTAAGTTCAACAATTACTTTAAAGAATATAAAAACTTCACAATTGTCAGGCAGGCACAATGCCCACATTAGCACCCTATTGATTAAGTGATTGATTGATAAGAGGTGAAACCTTTCCGCGCAGATTAGACCACAAATTAGGCCCGTTGTGATTCCTAAAATCACCCTATACCTCTCAGCATTGATCGATGTTGTAAATCATAACATTTCTTATATGCCTTATATCGCTAGTATAAAATAATCATATTAGGGAAAACAAATTTGCCGATTCACGGCACTTTTTCCTCTAGGAATGCATGCAATTCATATAATTTGTTAATTTGAACATAAATCATTTTTAATTTTCACTAGTTGCACCAGAGCTGTCATATTTTCTCACATCCAAAAAATCCATCGTGATTTTTTTGGATTTTTTCAACTTAAAAATTCCATTATTTTTGGATTTTATTAATTTTCGTACATTTTTGGGAATATATTTTTTTTTAATTCGAATTTTAACTTAGCAAATATATTTGTAGTTTTCAGAGTACGATTTATTTTTTCAAAATTTATGAAATGGTTATAAAAATCACCAAATCGAAAACAATTATTTGAACAGCTGCTGGATGAAATATCGGCTGAAGTTGATAATGAAGTTGATTCACTTTCAGATCCAAGATTGTTTCCACAGAGTATGTTTCAACCAAAGGTTATTTAGCCGTTCTCTGCAGCGAAAGCTTTAAAACCCCATAGATCCTATTGAAATTATGTTATTTACAAAATATCCAATAAATATCCATTAAATTAAAAAAAGGCAATAAAATCAAATAAAAATTTTAAAATCCGATGAATTGAATTCTTTTTTATGTCCGGATTTCTTCCAACCCTGAGTTGTATCTTAATTTCCCCATACATTTTACATTTAAAGTATTAACTTTAAATTATATTTTCTGGGTGTAGCAACAAAACGAAATACATTTAGTACTGCTTGCTGAGAATCCATAAAAAATATAAGAAAACACAAGCAAATAAATTATTACAAAATCTATATGGAAAAAAACGTCTAAATATGTCTGTAAAATATAAAAAATAAAAAAAATTGAAAAAAGTAGAAAAAATACTGTTTGTGTTTACAGTTGAAAAAAATGTACTAGAAATAAAAATGCAATGAAAATTCATTTTAGAAACATATGTGTTTCGGGTCATGCATTTCAAAATAATGTAGAAACGGAGGCAGCAGCAGCAGCAATAACTGCATTGTTGGCGCGGCGACGGCGGCAACAAATATAGAAAAATCTAAATAATATACAACAACTACAAACAGCATCAATGTGTAGAATGCAACAACAAGAATATAGTCAATAGAATTGCTACGGTACAAAAACAAATTCAACTTGAACTATGGAGGCCTATAAAAAAATACAAATATTTTCTTATTGTAAGAAAATGAAAAAAAAATGTGTAAATATTAAGTCAGAGCTACAACAATTATACAAATAATCAGTTTAGAATTTAATTAGTTTAACACTTTGAGAATTAATCTAAAAAACTATAGAAAATGTTTGAAAAATTTACTTTACAGAAAAGTAAAGAACAAATCGTCGTTGTACAACGAAAAGTCACCAAATACATTTTCAAAATGCTAAATATAGATTTACAAAAAACTTTATATATCTGTCAATTTTTAATCGATGATTCTCTTACCGCATGTTAAGAAAATGCAAATCTATGAACTGATATTTCAACTTTAAAAATGCATCAATTACTTTTTGTAATATTCAACAACCCTAGTAGAAATTTTGGTAGGGCCATGATCATGAAGTGATCATGTCATTATTTGAGGTGATCGGAATATGACGAGGCCCATAATGTCCTTGTAACGCAGTGTCCTGATCATGTATTGACCTCAGGCCATGATCATGTACTGATCGGGCAATTCCCCATTTTATTATTTACCCGACAATTTCCTTGTCAGAGCCCGAGCATAATAGGGTTTCTCTCATTAAATCTCGATCATTGTCTGATGCTAATTTCGTTATGAGGAACAAATAATGTAGCTATGATCGGTAACATTGACCGTTTAGATAATGTAAACCCTGCTATGGTAAGCATGATAAGGGCATGCAAAGGCAATGATCATATTTTCTCTAATAGGGCTTACCCAAGGAAAACCCGATCATTTCCCGATGGCGCATCGGGCAAATTTCTACTAGGGAAACTCGAAATTTAAGTTTTTCATAAAAATGTATTTGATTACTTTTCGTTCTACAATGACGAAATTACACAGAAAATTGTTATTTTTTTTTTAATTTAGCCGCATTCGTTAGGTATTTAAAATATTTTTAAAATAATTTCAATATTTGATTGTTATAAAAAATAATATTTCTTATTTGACACTTGAAATAAGTTCAGTTTTCAGACATTTAAATAAATACAAAATTCACATAAACTTTAAAATTATACTCTAAGCATATTTGTAATTAACTAATTTATCATTTAGACATGCGAATTAATTTCAGTTTTATTTTTAAATTCAAACTTATTTTATTTTTCAGAAATATTCAAATTCGTTATTAAATACTATTTCAAAATATTAACAGCCCTATTCTAGCGAGCAGTGACAATTGTTATCCATACCAATTGATACAAATGACAATTGATTCAGATTTTTACGTCAATATACATAGAAAATAAGATTGACAGAATACGAAATTGTGACAATTGTGAGAAAGCGCACTATTGTCACCGATTTTAATTTGTGACTCGTGCCAGAATATGGCTCTAAGCCTTATAAATGTTTGTAATATTTAGTAATACCTTTATCAATTTCCAATTGCCTAAATCTCTGCGTCACACCACATCAATAGAACTTAAGAAATTTAAATCATTGAACTTTGTATAAAATGTTGGTGGTCCAACAATGCAATGTATATGGTATAAAGGCCTCTAAAATCGATAAATTGTCTGCAATATTGTTTCTGCTGGAAACTCAAAATAAACACATGTTTTAACTACTGCATCGTATATGCGCTGTACTGTATATTTTAGTACCTACTGTATAAAATATTTTTTCAAAAATATTTTAAATGTAAACATGTTCAGCAAATTGATGCATTGAACTGTGAACAGCTTTTATGTCTAGTATAAAAAAAACACAGAAAATACGCCCTAAATAAAAATAAAAGTTTACTTTTATAGTATTTTATAGTTTAAATTAAATGGTAATAGACAATTGTTGTTTTTATACTCATTTTATATATAGAGAATTCTAGCTAAATTAGTTTTGCTGTTAAATATATTTTTTTTATTTTAAAATCGCAATTATTAAATTCATATTAAGCTGAATAGTAATTATACACAAAATATGAAATGATATAAAATATATAAATTAAGCTTTAAGTAAAATAAAGTTTTAGCTACGAAATACAAAAAATTGTGATAATAATATAAAGTTTAGACATAATATGAAAAAAATAACTAAATACAAAAAATATCAGTAGTACAAATTAAACTAAAGCGATAATTTGTAAATGATTATGATATTTTTGACTTTTTAAAACCCAATCAGTTAACTTTTCAACATAAACAGGCCATGATTATGTCTACCCTAATGGGATAAATTGCTACTATGGTAAAATTACAAAATTTCTGAAATATATTTTGCTGTATATTGTATAAATTTGTAAAATAAATTTTAATTTTATTTATCATATGAAAATATAATTTTGAAACCCTCGAATAATGCTTAAAAATATCAAATTATTGAAAATGTGTATATTTGATATAAAAATTACTTTTTAGTTTTAAAATTTAAATATTTCGTTTTTAACATCTATTTTTATTATTATTCGATATTTTTTTAAAATGAAAATTTGAGAAATTAAAGAAATATATACGAAAAGAGCTGTTTAATGAAAAAATAGAACCATATCGTCATTGTAGAACGAAAAGTCACCAAATACATTTTCAAAATGCCAAATATTCATTTACAAAAATCTTAATAAATCTGTCAATTTTTAATCAATGATCTCAATTTTTTTACCACAAGCTAAGAAAATGTAAATCTATTAGTTGATCTTTCAACTTTAAAAATGCGTCAATTACTTTTTGTAATATTAATCAACAAACTCGAAAATTAAGTTTTTCTTCTTTTTTGTGACAAATTCAATATCATATAAAACAAATTTCTATATTTTAATTTTTCAAAATAAAAATAAATAAAATTAAAAATAAATAAAATTAAAATGAAAAATCACATAAACCAAAATCATAGTAAAAACAAGATATAAAAATAAAAATAAACCAAATAAAATTATAACAAAAAAAAAATCCAATTTTACGATTAAAATATTTCACAAATACTTTAGTATGCTACACGGCAGGCAGCTAACAATTGCAGCAGCAATACGAAAAAAACATAAAAATATTTATAAATAAATCTGAAGAAAGTAAAAGAAAAAAAAGAGTATATAAAAATAAATAAAGAATCATTGTGTAGTGAAGCAAAGGAAGTTGTGAAAAAATGCGATTAAAAAGTTCTGAGAAATAAGTTTTCACAATAAATCTACATAAAAATTTAATTGAATCATAAAATATGAATAATAAAACATGTAAAAAATTATAAAATAATAATAGATAATTTAATATTTAAATTTAAAATACATAACAAATAATATTACGAATAAAATGTACGCAGAAAGAATAAAACTATACAAGGCAATAACATAATAAAATGCAATAAAACTATTAAAAAATATAAATGAATAAGTAAATAAATAATAAAAAATATATAAAATTATAAAACAATCAAAGAAAATTTATTATTTTAATTTAAAAGATATAAAAACTAACTTTACGAAGTTCGTTAAACAAAAGATATGAAAAAGAAAGAAGTTTACGCAATAAATCTATGAACAACATAAATGATATATATAATAAAATATGTATAAAATTATAAAATAATAAAATATGTATAAAATTATAAAATAATAAAAGAAAATTGAATATTTTAAATTAAAATATATAAAAAATAATTTTACGAAATACGAACAAAAAGTACTAGCAAAGAAGTTTACGATTTAAAACTATAAAAAAAATATATGAAACAGTAAATTAATAATAAAATATATACATATTATAAAACAATAAAAGAAAATTAAATCATTTCTTTAGTAAAAATCTCAATAAAAATGTTTTTTAGTGTAAAGTACAAATAAAATAATTGAAAACTATATAAGACACCGAAATTATAAATAAATAAATTTATTTTTTAACATTTAGCAAAAAAAAAAATGTCTACATTAAACTTTTATAATTCCTAAACAAAACGAAATATTAAATATTAAAAAGTAATTCATTTAACAGATTCCGTATTAGTCTAAGTTTAAACTGAGTTTTAACTTTTCTATCTTTTTAGGTCAAGTTTTTCAATGCAAATTTAAACTTAGTATAAACTGTACCACATTTTTGAAACGTCTGTAGTTCCTATACAAAACTTCGGAACGTCGTTAAATTTTACAGACAGAAAGACAATTAGTAATCAGTTCATATGACATTTTAAATATTTGTAATATGTTGATTATAGACAATATGGCATTTAGTTTAAACTAAGTTTAATTTAAAAATGCGACTGAAAAACTGCTCCTTAAACATCTATAGTTCCTAATCAAAACGGTCGGTTGACGTATAGTTTTACAGAAAGAAAGTTTACAGACAATAGTCAATTAATTTAACATTCTAAATATTTGGGATTTATTGACGAAATACCCTAGTAGAAATTTTGGTAGGGCCATGGTCATGAAGTGATCATGTCATTATTTGAGGTGATCGGGATATGACGAGGCCCATAATGTTCTTGTAACGCAGTGTCCTGATCATGTATTGACCTCAGGCCATGATCATGTACTGATCGGGCAATTCCCCATTTTAATATTTACCCGACAATTGCCTTGTCTGAGCCCGAGCATAATAGGGTTTCTCTCATTAATCTCGATAATTGCCTGATACTAATTTCGTTATGAGGAACAAATAATGTAGCTATGATCGGGAACATTGACTTTTTAGATAATGTAAACCCTGCTATGGTAAGCATGATAAGGGCATGCAAAGGCAATGATCATATTTTCTGTAATAGGGCTTACCCAACGAAAACCCGATCATTTGCCCGATGGCGCATCGGGCAAATTTCTACTAGGGTATACGAAAGGACATCTAGTTTAAACTAAGTTTAATTTAAAATTTAAATGAAAAACTGACCCTTAAAAATAATAAGTAATAAACTCAAGTTTATTGAGTAACTTGTAACAAATTATTAAATAAAGAATTAAATATAAAAACTACAATACTATACACTAAAACTGTGATAAAATATTTGTCAATATAAAAATGTAAAAATTAAAAAAAAAAATCAGTTATTTAAACCTTACACTATACAAAAAGCTAAACTCAAGTAAACATTATTTAATATCGAACTAGCAATTAATATAATAAAATAAAAAAAAAATTAAAAATTAAAAAATATTTATAGATGCGCAAAATCATTGAACTTATTTAGTTATTTAGTATTAGTGTTTAGTAATATTTTAAAAACCAAAAAATAAAACATTTTATTAATTCAAAACTTATAAACAAAAGATTACTAATACAATAATCATATTTCTAAATTAAAATATAAATAATTTGTACGGTACAAAACACTTCAATGTGATCGTTTAGATTCTAAACTTTAGTAAGAGTGAAAAACATGTCGACAAATAACTGTTTTAAACAATAGAAGAAATAAAAACAAAATGCACTATTTAGGTTATCAAGTTATCAGCGAACTAAACAAAGAGCTGCGAACTGTGAAACACCAGACGAATGAGAGTGATAAAAGTGTGGAAGAAGAGCACGACGCTGATAAACACAGACACTTTTATGAAATGAACACTAGGGGTGAGCGACGGGGGAACTTTAAAACGGTAAAGTGTTAAAATTAGACAAAGCTAAAGTAGTCTCCAGAAAAAAATACGCATTTTCATATATTTCATTTGTTTTTAATACTATTCAATTGAAACTATTTTGCAGATTCATTTAATTCGATAAAATTTAATTAATTAATAAATAAAAAATTAATTTATTACCGTTTTTTGTATCGCTTCCTTGATGTTTTAATTAATATTTTGGAAATGTTGTTTTAATAGTATAGAATGGAATAGATTATCTTCGAAGAACACTTTGCACTTTTATTAATCTTTAAGGAATATTGCAATTTTTATTACTTTTTTGAAACACTTTGAAAATTTTAGATTTTTTTTTTATAATTTTTTGCAATTATTTAAATATTTTGCAATACCTTGAATGGTTTGAAATATGAAAAATTTAACTTATTCTATTTTCTTTGATATTTTTAATATTTTCACATTACACTTCTACTCTTCTTGTGTGTGTTTTAAACAATTTCAATTACCACGCGGTGTATTTATTATTTTTCTTTTTTTGTTTTACACTATTTTTGTTGTTGATCGCTTTTTCTTTGTGCTGTCGTTTAAGTTGCTTAAAGATCTTTTTTTTATAGATCGCTTTACGCTCTCGTTTTATTTTTCTTTGTTTTCGTTGTTCGCTCTTGTCTTTTACGTTACTCTTTCACTTTGTTTTTCACTACGCACGCGCGTTTCACGTTTAGTTGTTGTTGTTATTGTGCTCGTTGATCTTTAGACACAAAAATAAAAAAAAAATGTTTCGTTATTAAATATTATATATTTAAAAAAATATAAATAATTTTTCATAAATATTTCATAAATTCTTTTTGACGCCAACACTACTTTTGCTTTCGTTTCATTCAACACTCAAATCACATAGACTTCTTCTTCGATGCGTCGTCGTTGTTTCGTTATCTCAACACAATTTCTATATTTTTCTTTAATTTTAAACAATTTGTTTGCTTTATGTTTTATTAATTTGTCGTTTTTTGTTTGCATTTATTTGTAATTTCTACATTAAATAACAATTAATTCGTTTGTTTCACATGTTACTTTCGCACCAAACAATCGTTTTCTTTGTATTGTTGTCACAATATTATTTTATTCGAAATAACTCGAAAAACACTATGAGAAAAACCGTCGTTCGATAAATCGTGTTCGCAAGACGTACTCGCGTAGCTCCACCGTCGCACGTACTTCACTCATTGGCAATCGTCTGCCGACTGTCGTTCGACGCGATCATTTTTCGTTGTTTTCAATGAATTTCTCATTTCTCACTCGGCCGCAGTTCGATGCGAACTCGTGCGCGGTTTGAGCGCTTTGCATGCAACATGTTGCATTGTGTTTGTTGTTGTTGCAACACTGTTGTGTTTATGCGAATGTTGTAATCAAAACAAACAGCGCGTAATGAATGAAAATACGCTGCGCTGCTCCGCTGTGATGTGCGACGTACGACGTACGACGGTGGGCAGCAGACGAGGCGATTGCTGCTATGGCCACACGAAGAATGAATTGTTGAATGAACCGAACAACAAACTGTTGCAGTTACCGTTTTTGTGATGATAACAATTGAATTTTTAATCGGTTGTTTAAATTTGATGGTTTTGCAATCGGTTGATTAATTGTTAATTCATTTTAAAGAAATTATAAAAGATTTGTATGTTTATCAAAAAAAAAATAATTCGAATAATTTAGGACCGCAAATCTCAAGTTAATGTAGTACTAAAATGTTAATTTCAAAATAAATAAGAAAGGTTATATTAGTCGTCATATTGCCGACGTGCCTTATAAAAATTCTCACCCCACCAAGTTTTTCCCCTAGTTATCTTTTAAAGAAATTCACACAATTTTTATAATACATATGTTAATTAAAAATAGTATTAAAAATAGTTCTAAATTAAAAAAAAATCAATTTACATATAAACAAACTTATTTATAAATTCCAGAACTTAGGTACATTGAACCCTGTAAACAAACAAACAAAATGTAATGATATTCGTCTTAGATATCCTATACAAATACTAGGCTACAACCCCGAAGATCCAGGAATATGTATATGATGAAAGCTCTATTGAGGGGTGTTCAGGAAAATATTTAAATTCTATCTAAGGTAAAACACCATAATTTCGCCTTCATACAAAATTTTTAAAGCTTAAAAATAATAACATATTTACCAAAAAATATATATTTATGAAAAAAAATATATATTTCTTTTCTTTTAAATAAAAATTCAAATTGTACTTAAAAAACTCCCACGATATTTCTTTTTTCAAACCAAATGGGCCGGCATTGGATAAAGGGGGCAGAATGATGGTGTTTTACCTTAACTGTAAAATGTAGGAGGGCCTGGGACATGGGATAATGTGGGAAATTGTAATTTTTGGACATGTTTTTGCACTTAGAAAAATAAAAACAATTGTCCTAATATGGCATCAACTTTTGCATCCATGATTATAATCAAATTAATACCTTTTTTTATTGCATTTCAAGAACAAGTGAAAAAAAAAATGTTTTTGAACATTTTTTTAGAGTGTCGTTTTCTGCTATCAAAAATGTAGAATATTTGTCGTTTTTAATTAAGACGGTATGATTAAAATGATCGCATATCGTATATCTTTTGAAATACAAACGGGTTTTGCAAATTATTTAACATTGCTTAAATCTTGCTATGTTATGTTCAAATTGCGATATTGGCGTAAAGTGGGAAACATGTTCTGGGATAAAGTGGGAAACGTAATTTAAGCAATGTTTTTTTGTAATTTTAGTGAAACTGTTGTTTTATGTGAATTATTTAATTGGTTTAATAATAATAATAGATTGGCGCTACAGTCCTGTATAGAACTTCGGCCGAGCTCTCTCACCATTTTGAGCTGTGCGTGTTATATTTGTACTCAAAGTGGTGGGACCTACAGTTTATTGCCGAATCCGAACGGCGGGTGAGAGCTTTTTCATAGGCAATGGTTTTACTCTCGTAGGTTTGCCATTTACTGACGAGAGGTAGCGCGGTATAGAAAATGTTTCTATGAAAAGATCTTGTTAGCCCCAGTCCAGTCTTGAACCTGGGACCTTTCGGCTCGCAGTCCAACGCACTAACCACTGAGCTACCGCGGCTCAGTGGTTAGCCACGGCTCAGTGGTTTAGCCAAGTAAAAATTTCAATCGTGGCCACAAACCAATAAAAAGCAACATTTTGACTTCACCTCAGATAAGATCTGAATTGAAGAAAAGGTCGAGAAGCGGACTTTAACAAGAACAAAAGGAATACAGCAGTAAAGATTCTTCAAATTTTTCAAATACTTCTTATTTTTTCTTGCATGACCATTCTTTGTTTATTAACTTAATATATATTTTTTATCCTATTAATATAATAAATCTGTTTGTGCGTTTGTACGTTTGTACGTTTGTTCCGCTTCTCCGTCTAAACGGCTGATCCGATTTTCTTGAAATTTTTACCACATATGCGGAATGGTCTAGAAGGAATGAGAGGCTATACATGGGCGAGATTGAACAAAGAGGCGTGGCACCTCCCATACAACCTAAACTTTCAATACGATATAACTCGGCACTTTCACCAGCTACGAACATGAAACAAAAAACTCAAATAAAAATTTAAAAGCAAAAACACACAAGCAAAAGAACAAAACAAAAGCAAAAATACAAAATAATAACATAAAAATAAAATCTAAAGGAAAGATAAAGAAGAACAAACTCACCACACTAAAACTCACCAAAATAAAATTCACCACATTAAAATTTACCACACTAAAACTCACCACACTAAAACTCACCACACTTTAAATCACCACACTAAAATTCACTACTCAGAAACTTACCACAATAAAATTCACCACACTAAAACTCAACACAATAAAACTCACCACACTAAAACTCACCACAGTAAAAATTCAACACACTAAAACTCAACACACTAAAAATTCACCTCACTAAAAATTCACCACACTAAAACTCACCGCACCGAAACTCACCACATTATAACTAACTACACTAAAACTTCTACTGGGAAAAACTCTACGGGGAAGAATTCAACTGGGAAGAATTTTACCGGGAAGAATTCTACGGTAAAGCGTTCTATGGGGTAGAATTTTACTGCGAAGATGTCTACTGGGAAGAATTTCACGGCGAAATATTCTACTGGGAAGAATTCTACGGGGAAGAGCAGTCTGAGAAAGAATTGTCTTTGAGAAAAGTTGTTTTGGCGGAGATTTGGTTACTACATTTATAAAACTAATAAAAACTTCCACAGCGAAGCACGGGCCCCTGATATAAATAATAAAAATGTTTTTTTATATTAATAAAATCGCTTCATATCGGGTTCAGCAAGTCCTTAATATATTTGACTTGGATTTAAAATAAAAAAAACAAAACATTAAAAATAACGATTAAAATAGCATTTTGGTATAAATTTTGAAGTTTCCCACCTTACCCGAACATTTTTCGACAAGTCCGAAATAGTGAAAAACCAATTAAAAGGCTATAAATGGTATTCTGTTTATGCAAAAAAGTAGATCATAAATCAGTCTATTGAATAGCACGTCCAACAATTGAAAAATTATGCAAATGTACATTTTTTGGAGGTAAAGCATAAAGTGTCCTTCCTACTTTACCCCAGGTTTCACTATAAATATATTTTATACTTGTAATAAACTGATCTAACATTATAAATTAGAAAATATGGGGTGATCGTGACGATATTTTGAGAAAATCAATGCTAAAGTCAAAATTGGAATTTTTATTTTTTTAAGTTTCAACATCAACAGCGTTACTACTTAATAATAAAAATATAATGTACAGCTTTAACAAATGTTCAGCTTTTTGACAAATCTTCTATACAAATTTATGTCAAAAGTCGACTACTATCTTAAGTTGTACATTATTTTTTGATTATTGTTAACGCTGCAAGTGTATTTAAAAAAAAGGGCTTTTATCATGGGGTTCGAAGATGTGATATGCCATTGAAAATGTAATTTAAAGGTCTAAAACTTGAGTGAACATTTTATATTCATTCAGATTATACTTTATAGCCATTTTTCTGGACTAGGTGATGTAAGTAATATGCATTTCTTGAACACTCTGTATCTTAAACTGTGTGCAAAATTAGACATATTTCTATTTAATATTTTCTTATTTTTTTAAATTATAGAATGACCCCCTCAATTATTGACATCGATGAATCAAGCACCCTTTATAATCAATGTAATTAGATGAAGGCTATATGTAGCATGTTTCCAAAATGACCACATGTGACCTCAAAGATCAAGGTGTATTAATGTTTGAGTCAAGTATACATAAAAAGTTTTTTCTGTATTAAATATGTTATCAAATTTAATATAGGATAAACAAATAAGTAGTACAAAACACTACATATCAACATTAAACATATATGAAAATAAAAATAGCATTAAATAAAGTACATGTGGACAACTTTGTTGTTTAAAAGCTTTTTTAACGAGCTATTCTCCCGACCAGATACTCCTATTCATACTCAAAGAACTGTCACACAAACCGATTTTTACTACTTAGCAACTTATTACTTATCAGCTGCTGTCGACAAACAGATATAGTAGATACAGATACTTTTTATATGCAGATACTAAATACATAGTTAGATAAATCCACAGGTTGCTGCTTTCATTTCTACGAACAGCACCTTTTCCACCTGTTATAATAGGTTAACAAAATAACAGAAAAACAAAAAAAAAACACACAGAAACAGAAAGAAAATAATCAAATATGTAATGAGCAAACATTTGAGCCAAACTGCGAGACAAACCGTAGCAGTTCATATCTGACGATGTTCTAGATACATTCTAAATATGATGCTGGATTCTTGCGGTTGGCAGTTGGTTCTTGGGACGGACGTTAAGTCGTTCATTCGTTCGGTAGATAATAGTGGTTCGTGCAGTTGGTCGTTTACTTGAATTGCTAACAATCGCGACTAGAATTGGGTGAAAATATGTTTTAACGATGTGACAAGAAATGCCAAAGAGAAATAAAAATATAAAAAAAATAAAAAAAACCCAAAGAATAAACTCAACAGAGCGAAAAACACATTAAGTTATTTAGACTTTTTATGATGTTGGCTTAATGCGGCAACATTTCTGTAGTAGTATCTGAAGCTGGCTGTATCGGTATCGGTATCTGTAACTGTTTTGCTGGCTGTTTGCTGTTTTTTACACACTTGTTTGATTTGAACTAATTATGTTTTTGAGAATACAAAAAGAAACAATCTGAAAAACCTGCTGCCGCTGCTACTTCGCTCGCTTATCGGCCAGTAATATTGCTTATCTTTGAGATACATTTTAAATTTTATATGTTTTACTAGGGATTAACAATTACATCAGGTGTTGGGATGTGTTTAAATTTTGTTTG